>CM068584.1:33371220-33971220 GCA_035048485.1 Pteria penguin
TGGATTTTATTTAGTTTTATTCTGTTGATATACAGAATTAAACCATTCTGCATGAGAATGCATTTGAACGTTTGACAATGGAATAAATTAAAATGAAATATTTGACTTAAGTATATTCTCAATTTATGGCGCCGGACCCCGGACTCCGTTCGTGTTGGGTGTCGATTTGAAAATGTGTTGCTTGAACATGCACTACACATTTTAGGAAAATCAGCAAAGTTGTTTGAAAAATGGAGTGAAATTGGTGAGGAGTTCTTTCGAAAAATTCATAATAAAATATCTAGGTTTACTGAGATGAAGAGCCGTCTGGGCATCTTGTCTAGTGCAAATGCTGACAAGTTGTCTTTAATATTATTATTATTATTATTATTATTATTATTATTATTATCATTATTATTATTATTAGTGGATAAGGTGCTCGGCTCTTGATCGAGATGTCTTGGGTCCGACTCCCACCTCAGGCGCACCGGTGTTCTGTCTGTCAGATGAGACATCAAAAACCTAGGTCCCGTGTCACGGTACGTGTAGCACGTAAAAGATCCCCTCACTGCTCGGGGTGGGTCCGTTGCAAAGGTAAAATTCGTATGTACTGCATCAGCCAGATACCGTCACCATATACGTGAAATAATCGTGGAGTGACGTAAAACAATAATCAATCAATCAATATTATTATTGTCGAATCGTCTTGTTACGAGTTGTCTCGAAGACGAGTTTGCATTTGTAGTCTACGTCAACTCAATCTGGCATTCTTCAATCTCCTTCTTCTTCTTTTTCTTCCTTAGAAAGAGTTGGACTCCTACTGGAGTATATTACTAACTCTAGCACAATGTCGGTTAAAACATGTAACAGGACTCACAATATGTAGAATTCATTTATTGCGAATCATGATACATGTACTTCACGTGATATCGACGTGCCTAAATAACATACATGTAACCAGATAATGGAAATCGTTTTATGAATATAAATGAAAGACATTCAATTCAATAAATTATCCATTGCATATTACAATAGCGAATACATGTTATACAATTTTACCATACTAGAAAAGATTAAAACAACTGTAAAAATATAGATCATCCATTCATAATGTAATATATTTGCACTCTAATAAAGGTAATGGGAATATTCTTAATTCAATTAAATACACAACACCTATCCTATGTAAGGGTTAAACAGATGAGTGCACTGCAATGACTCGATCAGACCTGTGTGACCTATTATCAAAAACACAGCGATATCAGTGTATATCAAACAAATTATACTTGTATATACAAAATTACTTGGAGATATATTTCCATTGTGGTAAAATAAAAACATTACATACTATGTAGTTCGATTAAACAAATTTAATATGTTAAATACCAAAATTATATTAATTCACTACGAAATACTATTCAAATATCTGCAATAAATAAACTGCATAAATGAGTATCATAAATCGATACAGTAAATGAAAATAAACTTACAAAATAAGTTCGACTACTTACTTCCAAAATCTAAGACGTTTTAGTTCAAATTTTGTGAATACCTGCGCAATGAAATCTTATGAGTAGATTTCATACGGATGACTTAACAAACAAGAAAATACCATTGGAGCAAAATACATATTAAATACAATATACATATAAGTTTGGATATACATGTAATATGCAATATATAATACAAAATCGTGGATGAAACTGAAAACCATTTATAATTAATAAAAATATTTTCAATTCAACCACATGCCCATACAGGTATTACAAGAAAAATACATGTGATTATCGAACAAGATATCCTTGGCTCAGTGGTGTTGTCATTCCACTTGCAACACCACGATCCAAGGTTCGAATACCATATAAATATAAAATAATTTTAAATTGATTATTTTACATATCACATATTCCCCCCGTTTAACATTGCTTTTCACTGCAATGACTATAAAACTGAATATATATACATATATATATATATATATATATATATATATATATATATATATATATATATATATATATATATATATATATATATATATATATGTATATATATATATATATATATATATATATATGTATATATATATATATATATATATATATATATATATATATATATATATATATATATATATATATGTATATAAATATATATATATATATATATATATATATATATATATATATATATATATATATATATATATATATATATATATATATATATATATATATATATATATAAATATATATATATATATATATATATATATATATATATACAAAAAAAGTTGTTTCAAATTATCTATTGACGATAGAAGTACGCTTCACTTAGTTTTGTACCTAGCGTGTTTCCAAGAGATGCCCCCAAGTTTGCAATTGCATTTGATAATTCTTGAAATTGATTTATTTCTACTTTCTGGGCATTTACAGTGGATTTGGGCAGATGGTGTGGGTTTGAATGTTTTCCTTTATTTACTCTTTCAGAACGACGCGGTGAAGATTTGAGCGGAGAATGTTGTGATGCAACCGAATGTTCTGAATCCGAAAACTGCGATGAATTATTTGATGTTAGATTGAGGAATGAATAAAAATCGATTTTCCTCCTCATCGGACTCAGAAGCAGTTGTATCACTGATCTCATCTTGAGATTCTATTATCTCATGGGTATCAAGAAGATCACGTCTGGTTAATTTCTTAACCATTCCCGATCCATCGGCTAATTGAATAGTATAAATATTATCATGCCGATCAATTACCTTATAAGGTAGTGAATCCCGTGTATCTTGAATTTTATTTCTACCCTGAACACGCTTACGAATAAGAACTCGCGCACCTAATGGTATTGGTTTGTCAACCAGATTTTCATTGTATTTGTTCCGCCTTTTCTCCGCATTTTGATCTAAATTTCGTTTAGCAATTTCCATTGCTGTATGTAAACGTTTCCTATGATTATCAATGTATTCCGATAGAGGAACTTTATGGGTTCTTTCTATTCCGAGAAGATGATCCACAGGTAACACGGGATCACGGCCAAACATTAAAAAATACGGCGTATAACCTGTAGAAGAATGTATTGTAGAGTTGTACACGTATACTAACTCTGGTAAATATTCCGGCCATTTGCTCTTTTTTTCTGGTTTTAATGTTTTTAATAAATTATGCATGGTTCGGTTATAGCGTTCTACTTGTCCGTTGCCCTCCGGATGATAAGGGGTAGTTCGACTTTTACCGATATTGTAAATTTTACAAAGTTCTTTTACAATATTACTTTCGAAATTTCTCCCTTGATTACTATGAAGGCGAGTTGGTATTCCGAAGCGAACAAACCATTCTTTAACTAATGTTTTAGCCACAGTTGAAGCTTTTTGATCCCTAGTAGGTACAGCTTGGGTATATTTTGTAAAGACATCAGTCATGACTAAAACATTTTCACGGCCGTCAGAAGCTGGTTCTAAAACTGTGAAGTCGATTGCTAATATTTCTTGCGGTTGATATGCAAGTAAATTACCGATAGGTAGTTTTTCGGTTGGTACAGGGGCCTTAGCAACCATGCATCGCTCGCATTTCTTGCACCATTCTTCAACATCAGCCATCATCGTTGGCCAGTAACAACGTTTTCGCAATAGAGATAAAGTACGCTCTATATCCTGATGCCCGGCATGATTATGTAACGACTCGATAACAGAATCTTTCATAGATTGCGGTAGAAGGATTTGTTTAACCGGACCGGTGTCTCCTTCAACATGACGGTATACAATGTCATTTTCAATATGCAACTTATTTCGTTCTCTCAAAAGTTTGCGGACATGTTTATGTTCTACCTTCAAATCCGATATGGAGGGTTTCAAATCACGTTTTAACTAATAGATAACACGACTAACAACAGGATCAAAACTCTGAAGGGAACTAATTTCAGCGGAGGGATACTCGGGCAAAGTGCTTGTCGCTTCAATGAAATCATCATTTTGGGAAGTAGTCTCATTAACTCCTTCAGTGCGAATTTCATTCAAAGTTGAGTCAACAATAACATTTTGAAACACTGTTTCTGCTTGTACATTTTCCTCTTAAGATTGGGGTTTACGGCTTAATGCATCAGCATTACGGTTAACCTTTCCTGATCGGAACTTAACCTCAAAATTAAACTGTGCTAATTGGCTAGCCCTTCGTAATTTTTGTGGCTCCTAGTTTAGCGGATTGAAGGTAGCTAAGTGGATTATTATCCGTAAAAACTACGAAATTCGCGCCTATAAGATAGTCTCTAAATTTTTCAGTGACCGCCCATTTTAGACCAAGTAGTTCTAATTTCATGGAACTATAATTGTCCATGTTTCGTTCAGATGGTAGCAAAGTTCGAGACGCGTATGCGATAACAACCTGTCCATTATTTTGATCTTGCGACAAAACAGCACCTAACCCGTCGAAACTGGCATCTGTTTCTAGAATAAAAGGTTTCGAAAAATCAGGATAACCCAATACTGGAGAGGTAACTATTCGATTTTTAAGCTCTTTAAAGGCATAAGTACATTGTCCAGTTCACTTTTCTTGAAAAGTGATCGAATTCATTGATCTTTTCTTCGATTTTTCTGGTTTTGTTATCAAATTGTGTAGTGGTTTAGCAATCTTTGAAAAATCTTTCACAAATCGCCTATAATACCCTGCTAATCCTAAAAACGAACGTAGTTCTTTTTCCGACGTGGGAATAGGCCATGAATTAATACATTCAGTTTTATCTGGATCAGTCGATATTCCATCGCCAGACACTATATAACCCAAGTATTTCACAGACTTTTTGAAAAAATGGCACTTGGATGATTTCATTTTTAATCCATGTTGACTTAGTTTTGTGAATAAAGCATCTAGCCTTTTAAAATGTTCTTCTATTGTCTTTGAAAATACAAGAATGTCATCTAAGTAAAGTAACAGAATGTCAAAATTGTCCTCGCTAAAACAAGCCTCCATAAGCCTCTGAAACGTAGCCGGGCTATTACAAAGACCGAAGGGCATACGCACGTATTCGTACAAACCTATACTACCGACCCGAAAAGCAGTTTTCTCAATGGATAACTAATCCATTGCTACCTGATGATATCCCTGTGCCAAATCAATAGAACTAAAATATTTGGCACCATGCAAAACATCGAGAGTTTCTTCAATTCGAGGAAGCGGGTAAGCGTCTTTAATTGTTTTCTTATTCAATTCACGATAATCAAAGCAAAGACGTAAACTTTTATCCTTTTTCCTCACAATGACGACAGCCGACGCGTATGGACTGTTACTTTTCCTAATAATACCTCGATCAAGTAACATACGTATATGCAGACGTACCTCATCTATTTGATTGGGTGGTATTCTACGATGTGGTACTCGTACCGGAGTATCATCAGATAACTTAATTGAGTGTTTAATAACGTCTGTATAACCTAAGTCATTCTGATCTCGACAGAAAGCGTTCTTATGCTTATTCAGGAGCGCATCAAATTTTTCCTTCTGTGACTGAGTAAAATTGACATCACCTACGTCGAACGTGTTTTTCTCTACTGTTTTTGGAACTACCTCAATGTTAATCTTATCAATGCGAAGTTCGTTTTGGGTAATTTTTATAGTGTATTCGTCATCTGTTGATTGAACTATATCCGCGTGATATAAAATACCAATACGACTCTTTGATTTTAACCATATATCTTCATCGCTTATATTGACAACACGCACGGGAATTTTGCCATTTTCAACTTTAGCACAAGTGTCAATAACCATGATATTCCGCGGTAATGACCCAGATGTACCACTTATGGTTTGCACCACTGCAGTTAATTCTTGACCTTTACTATTTTCTTTCGTAGACCCGATTACAACCTTCATCGAATGAGCAGGAATTCTTACGTCATCTCTTCCTGCAATTTTCACAAAACTAATCTTTTGACGTTTATCTGCTACATCAAGTACGTTTTTTATCTTGCTATATATTCGCATCGGATTTGATATTTGAATTCGGTTTTAAATGATCTTGTACCAAATTTAACACGTTACAACCCAAAATTCCGTCAAGCGAGCCTGGTTGTGATGCATTTGTTGACACCAGAAATCCGACTTTCATTAAACGGCAACCGCATATTTCAATATCCGTTTCTAAATATCCGAGATATGGAATTTGTAAATTGTTTGCGGCGACTAATTTCAAAAATGTCCGAGTATCGCTTATTTCTACAACCGACAAATGTGCTCGGTAAAATGATTCTGAGATCGTCGAAACTTCCGATCCGGTATCTAATAAACAACGAAAATCTTGATTTTTCAGTCTTATCGTTGTTGTTGGACATTTCGCAGATGCACGATTAACTTGTTCACGAATTACTTTGGCTGAGTCGGTACTACAACTTCCCCCATCAGGTCGACTCATCACTGTGAGGGTTTTTCTTTTGGGTCAGCGGAAGAGTTTATTGCTATAGGAACCTCAACTAACTGCGGACATTCGTTTCTTTTGTGGCCTTCTGTATTACAATGATAACAGACAACTTTATCACCATGACGGTACCCCCTGTCTTGGCCATAGCCACGTCCTCGTCCTCTACGTCGTCTAAATGTGTTTTGATTATGTGATTTTTGTTGTTGTTTAGTCCACTCTGTAAGCGCATCTATTTGTTTTTGTTGTTTTTCAAGAATTTCTTGTTGTTTTCTCATAAGGTCAAGTAATTCGTTATTTTGAATTGCTGCTTTATGAACCGTGTGAGTGGTTTCAAGTTTAATAGGTCTATCGCAATCCACTGTAGAATACGACCTTTGAATTCTATAAAGGGGAGTGACGGATTGTCTATTGAGAATTTTCGAATTTCACGTTTAATTTGTTGATCACGTACCCCGTCAATAAAACGCTCAGTAAGTTCTTTATTTTCTAAAGACTGTTTATCCTCTTTCTTACAAATCGTATCTAGCAGTGTCTTTAACACGAGTGAGTATTCCTCGAGACTTTCATTTTCGCCTTGAACTCGTTCATAAAATTTCTGTTTGAGTTGAGCCAATGTTTCAAAAGATTTATAAGTTGTTTCTAATATTGATAAAATATCTTCCGCGGTCTTTTTGCAATCTTTCGGACGTAATCTAACTTCTTGTTTTGCGCTACCAGTAATATGATCTAATACATAATAAATTTTTGCTTCATTAGAGGGTTTAGTACTCAGGTGATCACGCATATCGGATACCCAATCGGTTACTTTGGGATCATTTTCTTTTATCGGTCTCCCAGCAAATTTAGAAATCTTACGATCTGGTCGAATGTACACCGGTTGGGGTTGTTTTGATTGCGCTTGTTGCTTTTCTAACGCACCGAATTTAGCACAAAGCGCCTCAATTTCATCTTTTAATTCCGCCATAGCTATACGTGAAAGCGAGGCACTCCTCACTAATCACAAAACCAACACACCGCGTAGAGATAGCGATGCAATCCTCACTTATCACAAACTAGCACTCAATACCGATAGCGAGGCTGTCCTCACTAATCATAAAAAAAAAAATAAAACTAACACACCTTTCTGATAGCGAGGCGATCCTCACTGATCATAAGTGTGTCAGTTGTGATCGCGACCAACGACACGATGCGTTTTAACCAAAGAGTAGCTAACAATGAGCAAGGATGAACACCATTGTTATACAGTCTAAAGTTATAGTAATACACACTCTTCTTTCCACGGTTTTCTTTTCTATTACGGAGTAAATCTAAGGAAAATTTGGGGGACATGGGAGGGTGATTTATCTGATTTATCACGTGGTTTAACGTTCTTATGTGCTCTACCAGAATATTATCTTGATCTTTGAAATAAGATAGATCTTTGTGACCTTTAGACTCATTCCACTTAACAATAGAATATACTGGAACTTCTGGTAATGTTACTCTGACGTTTTCATTTTGTTGAACAAAAGCCACCAACTCTTTCAACTTATCAACTAAATATTCTACAGATTGGTCATCAAAATGTTTCAAAGAAATATATTTCCCGTTTTTAGTTGTGAGATCACATGTACCCAGCCAAACATATAAATGAAGTGGACCATAATATTTGAATTTGAACTTCAAGTTGGCTCGTAACCAATCTAATGTTTGTTGGATCCGTTGACCACCTTTACACCAAAATTTTATTTTGTTTTCAATTGCGGTAGCTATTTGTCTTTTAAGATATAAACCCTTACTGTCTGATACAATAGCAGGTGTAAAGATCTTTCTTCTATAACATATATCTACATCTGAGTTTTTGCTAATAAACTTTTGCAGTTTTGGTCTTGACATGAAACACCCTTTACAATATCATGAATAATAGTACATATAAAACTTCGACTATCAAAGGATAAGCTATTTAAATTTTACCATCTTCTTACGTATTACAAGGTTTATAAATATTGCCCTCGAGGGAATTGTCGCAAAGTATTGAGCTTGAAATCTATATATATCTGACATTTATCCATCTGTATTTCAACTAAATAAAGCAAATACTTTTAGGCAATTGGTTCGGTTTGCTAGATCCTGCATTAACGTTTTGGATTTTCACGAAAAAAGAAATTCTCAAATTACTTTTAAACTTCTTACTCAGGGTTAAAGATATCATAAACTTCGGAAAACTCTTGGTAAATTTTATAGATCTTATTCAGACATTTTAACTAAATTCGGAAATGTTACTTTTCAACAATATGTATCCAGAGGAATTTCCCATCCCAATTTCTACGGTGATCTAGTGAACAAACTAAGGAGTGTCAAAGGTTCCGATAATTTCATATCGGCTGGTACTAAAATTATTAAACGCCTTCGACATCGACAGTATGACCCCGAGATCATCGCCAAGACCATAGGTCTTGTATTGGGCCCCTCTACAACTCAATACAGACTTTTACTTGAGCGTTGCACGCTGACTAACAGGGCGGTTGGGACTCTATGACGGGCCTTGTCCAAACCCATTTTGAGGAAACAAGGTCCTGATCCTCGTCTGGCCGTGTAGGGTATATGGTGTCTCGATGGTGTTCTTTCTACCAGAGATACGTATGACTGTACATTTGGCTGGGTGGAAGGACATCTGCCATTTCTTTTCCCAATCTTCAAGTCCATTCAGGTCCTTCTGAAGTTGTTCTGCGTCCTTCTTATTGCAGATCTTTCAATACAGAAGGCTGTCGTCTGCAAAAAGGCGAACGCTGGACTTGGTAGACTCTGGCATGTCGCTGATATAGGCTAAAAATAGCAGGGGTCCCATCACAGTCCCCTGTGGCACCCCGGAAGTGACGTCTTCTGTCCGCGCATCTCACTTCGGAAATCGGAAAATCGCGATTTTTTCTATTGTAGCTTTAAAATGGATGAAAATGAATATGACTATTCATTTAATTGAGTATTCTCGTCACTAAATATACAAGTCAAACATTTCAAAGTGCAACCATTCCCCTACCTTTAGCTAAAATCACTTTTGATAGGGGATTCTCCATTCGCTTTATTTCAATAGACCATAATCCTTTGCGCGCGGTTGAGTTCCGGTCTAGACACAACAAACAAACGAACAGCTGATCGAGGCGAATAAAGGGGAAACGGTGAATGTATTATTTGTAAGTAGTTTACTTGATTTACAAACTATCATAAAATATTTAATCGAGAGTTAATTAATGCAGAAAAAAAATTAATCGAATGAAATTAAGATAAATATGTACCCTGCTAATTAAGTTGAAGAACCCCCACAGGTACAGCCACAGGTGAGACAATTATGTAATGGCCGCCAGCTAATTAATAGCACAATGTCAGCGCCTTACACAATTGTTGAAAAACAATAGGCATAATAGCCAAGCTGTGAAAACTATATTATTAATGACAAGAGTTAATTTACCCGGTCGTTCTCCGAGAATAAAATCTTACTAAATTTATTCTTCAAAGATAGATATTTACTTGATGAATATATAAATTGAAAGATGTCCGCAGGTGATAACAAAGAAGTAATGACAATAGTAATGGCTGCCGGCTATTTAACAAATTTATAAACAAACCCATAATGTGTGTGGTGATTTAAACTCAAGGACGGGAACCAGGGTTGATTTTATAGAGAATGACATATTAACAGATAACATAAGAGATCTGATGGGCAGTTTTGAATATGTAAATGATTTAGATATTGGGGTTAGAAAAAATATGGACAATACAATTAATGCTTTTGGCAGAAACTTACTTAATCTATGTAAATCAACAGGACTTAGAATAGTTAATGGAAGGCATCCGGGGGATCCCGAGGGTAGTTATTCATTTTGTGGTGCCAGAGGGACTAGCTTAATTGACTACGTTTTAACCGAAGCAAAGTATTCTAAATTCATAATAGACTTTTCGACTGGTAACTTTACTACTTTTTCTGATCACGCATCTATAATCTTTGGACTGGATATTGATGTTAGTATTAACCGTATCACGTTACCCCACATGTTGCACTTTATAACTGTGGACAGTGCCATAAACCTCTTCCAGAAAGCAATCACAAGCCAGATAACTCTGATGCTAGCGTTAGCTGCGATTGTCCAAAACTGTGGATGTGATGTCTGGTTCTGCTGGCCTTGTGCTAGGTATGACGAGGAACAAGCAGATGAGAAAATAGACTGGTTCTGCCCAAAAGTGTGTAAGGGGATGTGACATTGTATATTATTAGATAAACAGTCACTAAGTATGAGGTTTTAAAGTTTTTATATTCCTTTTGTGTTCCTATGTGTTGTTTCTTTGTTTCCCTATGCATTAATACCACAAGTGACCATTCCCTCCTCTGCATTGTTAATTATAATGTATATAAAGCCATAATATTCTATTATACATGTATTTTATTTATTCATTATGATCATCTATATGTAAATGTCTTAATTTCTTGCGCATTTAAAATATCCAATCATATTGAATGGTGAAATGCAAAATAAAATAATGTACAACATATCTGTGTTAAATATTTATAACAGAATTAGAAGTTCAGGAAAGTCCAAACAGTGCATATACAGTGTATACTTATAAGCAAGGAGAGTTTGGCAAAACAAAATTGATTATTCATCGTTTGATGGATGGCAGCTGGAAGTTAATCAGATAAGTGCACACCAGGAAAATCTGTCCGACAATGTCCTGCATATTTAGTCTTATAACTCGCTCCAAGAAGGAAAATGTTTTGATTCTCTGAATTACCCATTCTATGTGGATCCTGGCACTAGAAATGTATTGGGATTTTGACGAGTCTTTTGCAGAGAACTGTGCACGATCCCGGCCTTTAAATTCAGGAATAAGCAACTGCACACCTTTTTGTTTTAGTTCATTAGAAACCAGGAAGCCTCTATCTGCCATGACTTTGTCACCTTTGGCAAGACCTTTCATTAGTTGTTGACTGTTCAATGTTATGTGTTTGTCGGAAGCTCTTCCACCCCATGGTTCGGACACATAATTTACAGCAAGGTTTGACGATATTCCTACCAAAAACTTTACGGTGTCATAATGTTTGTAGTTTGAGAAGGTTTTCTTCCTTGTATCCAGGTTGGATGCTCGTTGTACCATTAATTCTGTACAGTCCAATACAACTTTCAAATTTTCAAATGGCTTGTAACATTCAGCAATGTCACTGTCTTCTGGGTTTTGCATTTCAAACAAAATTTTCAATTCGTTGCTGAGAAAGTTCATCCATGTTGAAAATAAGTTTGACACATGTCCTGTACTTATTTCAAAAGTATGTGCAAGGTCCTCATTAAATTTTCAGTTTTCAATTTCACAAGCACAAGAAAAAGTTCATCCTCAAATGATAATTTTCTTGACGGTCCTTTTGCAATTGCATTGCCTGAAGAATTTGTTGATTCCCCTCGCCAGTAACACAAAGTACCATTTACTGTTCTTGTCTTTAAGTAAGTGGCAAGTCTTCGTTGAGGAAGTCCAATTTTCTAGGAGCCTTTGGTCTTCCCGCAGATTCAGGAGTTACTAGTACAGTTTTTCTTTTACGGTTAGATGGTACAGGAGATGGTGTTGAGAACCTGAAATAACAACAAATTTGACCAGAATATGAATTTCAATTTTCCTTTTTTTTTTTTTGAATGAATTAGGTAATTTTTACCATAGTTTGTAGTTTTGTTTAAATACTGCATAAAATAAATCTAATTTTTTTGAATTATGAGTAAAGTTATCATAACATATTCATCTACATTGTTAATGTAATACCCCATCAGTGGCATAGTTCCACCTGAAGGGGAGGGGGGGGGGGGGGGCGCTCTCAGAAATTTTGACAAGCAAAACAAGAAAAGCATAAGGAATATATGGTCTGGAGAAGAAAATTCCATGAAAGTCTACAGTGACCTTGACCTTAGAGTTGTGACCCAGGGTGAAGATCATGACACACCCTCTTTTCATAAGAAATATTTGTGCCTAATATGAAAGTATAACAATCACCGGTTAGGAAAATACAACCAAGACAAAGGGGACGAGCGGATGGACCCCGGATGGACAGATGGAGAATCGGACATCTCCATACCATAATACATCCCATCTATAGATGGGCATATAAAAATATATATGTATATATTTTTTATATATTTTCTGCAAGTTCTGGGGGAGGACCCAGACTTCCTCCCCAGACTCTCCTTTGGTTCCTATACTACTAATAAGTATATATTTTTTAAAGAGATTTAAAATCAGGCAATTTTAGACTGTCTTGCTCTTAAATGGTATGTTACTAGCAAAAGTTTGAGTTACTTGACACAAAGAGCTAAATTAACTTATGCTCACCAGAAAAAAATTATTATTTTCACCCTTTGTTACTACATTTTTTCTGATAATTCTCATACAAAGTGAAAAAATAATCTCAATAAGGGGTGGGGATGGGACACAAACATACTTATGTCCTCAATGGATTTGAAAGTGGGGGCTGAAAGGGGGGCACATGCCCTTGCTACTTCTGCTTCTCCTACACCCTTGCCACATTGTAAAAGCAAACATTACTTTAAAAAATTAAATGTACCTGCATTCCTGGCAGCACGTGTTGAACGACTTTTGGATTTTATCCTCGGAAATACTGTTGGGATAAATCCTGGATGGACTGGGTCATCAACTTTCTTTCCTGCAAGAAAACAAAAATGAAATTATAAATTATATATATATATATATATATATATATATATATATATATATATATTTAAGTAGTTTTCTTTTATAAAATTAGATCTAGAGTATAATGTTAAACAATGTTCATAAATATGTGTCACATCAAGTAAGCAAGGACAATCTAGAGAAAATAAACTACATGTAATTGAACATCAGCTAAACTGAATTATATTTTATGAAACTCAAATTAAAGTTTTTCATTTAATTCACTGACAAAACTAAGGCTTGATTAAATTGTAGGCATATGTAATTACATAAAATTATACATGTACATGTATGTATCTATTTCAACATTTAAATTGTAAAATGCTAATCAGAAACAGCTGGAGTAGAGTGTTTTAAAAAATCATTACCATGATCACTACATTAACATGTATATTTCATGACTATGTACACATACTTTAATTTTATCTTAGTGATTCATTTGCTTAGCTTTTTTGGAAAAGGGAAAGGGGGGGCATGTTTAAACAGGGTTCTTTACTTGTACTTGATCTTGTCATACATGTAGTTACACCTCTTTAAGTGTTGTTGACCTTTATTGTTTATGTTGGTAGCAGTTGTGTGTGTGTGGGTGGGGGGGGGGGGGCATGGGGTACCCCACTCCCCACCCCTTTTTGGTGCAATATTTTGGTGTGTTTTAAAGGAGAATAAGACGCTTCCTCCCCTATATGTTTTATAACTCTTTCCCCTTTCTGCCCTTCTTCCTATTCCCATCCTCTTAAAGTCTTATCTCCCATTCCCTCTGGTAATGAAAACAGGTCATTTATCATATTGCAAGTAATCATCAAGTGTTTGACATCAATGGAAAGGTCTTCTTAAATGCTGTTGACTGGTGCAAAAATTTTTCAAATTGCTGCAGTCATTAAAAAGTTATAGACAGTTGAATGCAAGAGGGGTTGGCACACATTGTTGCCAGAATTATCAAATCTTGTGATTGGTACAATATTAAGCCATAAGAGACTCATAACTTGGTTTTAATTTGAATTTCTGTATTATACAATGAGGCAAATTCACATTTTTGTATATATAAATCACTGGATTACCTGAAGTCTAGACAACAAGTTTCAAATTACCCTCTCGCCAATCTTCTAACAGTTTGTAAGTATATACTGCCTCGTCTTCATTATAAATGATGTTATACCATGAGGGATAACCAGGTACCTATCAATAGAAATAGTTACATAGCTACACTAGTTAACTCAAATCATGATAAACTAAAGTTTTCCATGAAACTCAATGTGCCAGCAAAGAAAAGCTCAGCAGACAGACAATGTAGGATGAAGCGATCACGTTGGCACCATAACAAAAATTTAGTCATTTAATTAAGTTGTATAACAACACAAAATCTATTTCAGTACTCTTTTTTTTACATAATACAACATGCAAATGTTATTTAATTGTGCCTCTCTGTTTATCATATTAGGAATAAAATATTAAATTTACTTAATATGATTTACAACATCATAATTTATAAGTATATAATGGGGTGAATTACATTTGTAAAGGAGGAAGCTTGGGCATGAAAAGCAACACTTTATGAAAGTTTAGCATGCCAAGAGAGATATTAAGTTTATTATGGAAAGCTGTTGCAATTAATATTCAGATTTTCAGATACAATGATGGATTAAAGGTGGGAAGCTTAGATTATAGTTGTGCATTTACCTGACAGTTCGTTCAAAGAATAAATAGAAAATAAAGATCTAATTGCCTAAATTGGTGGTTTCTTAATTAAGCTTACATGTACCTGGGATATAACTTTTCCCCTCCACCAAGTTTCACCTGTGTCACTTGAGAATTTATGATGAATTGTTTTAGTAACCAAGATCGGGATATGTTCTCCTGGGTCCGGGGGTGTGGGTTGAACTCTGAAGGCATGTTCCACCAGCAACTTTACTTTCACCTTCAATTCTTCCACAGATAGTTGCCTGACACGTCCTGCTTCCTTCGTTGAGAAAGAGATTATATTTTCATAGCCTTCTTTCGGTGGACATTGTTTTAGTACATGTTTGCGGAAGTTCAGCTGGGATTTCAATGCATCTAGTTTTTCTCCTTTTAGATGTATTTCTTCTAATGCACTGTCTACCTGATGTACCGTTGCCACAGTCCATAAAATATAATTTTATCAGTATAGCCCTGCAGTTTACCTAATCTGATTGCCTCTGCTTCTTCAGCTTTCCTCATTTTCTCTCGTAGAGCTTCCTTCTGCTTTCTTTGAATTTCTGCTTTCCTTGAATGCTTTGCGTACTTCAGGCACACTTCTCATCGCTTGGTTTACAAGGTCTCTTTTTTCATCATCACTTTTGGCATCTAACCACAACCTAGTCTTGTTTGTAGTGAACATTATATAAGCCTCAGATGCAAGAACAGATATGTTTGGATTCTTTCTGAGTAGTTGGTCAAGATACCCAAATACTGATTCGGCTAACTTGTGTTTCATAGTTCCAGAAGACTTACGTCGCATTTCATCAGTTGCTGTCTCCCACTTTCCTCTTGGCAAATGATCTTTAAATAGTTTCTTTGCAACTTCTCCAATTGCTGGTAAAATCACTTCCAAAAATACTACAACTTTCTCATCGTGCTCCCAAGGTTCTAGTAAATACTCATACACTCTATCTTTCTTTATTTCAGTTGTTGCACCAAACACCATGGTGTTTCCAGTCATGAAACTTTCTATGTTGTAAGATGAATCAGTTACAAAGTTGACAAGTTTTAAGTAGTACTCATTCATTTCCAGAATGTGAATATTTTTATTTTCTAGAAGTTTCCACAATGTTCCTGTCAAATGTCTGCTTATAAGCCCTAAAGCTTTAGTTCCAGCTACATACTCAGGTATGTTTATATCGTGTGCAACTGCCTTCAGAAGTGCATTACTCTGATTTCCCACTAGGAGCTGCTGAATCTGATTGTGTAGAAAATACAATGCTGCTGAAGACTCAAAGAGAATATTAAACCTGTTCCCATGAAATGGTTGTAAAGGAACACACATCATCTGGTTCCTTTTAAGAAATTCATCAAGAAAGTTGCTAAATTCCTTGAATTTACCAGATTTCTTGTCCCCACCTCTAGACAAAGCCTTACAAGCTGTTCTGACGAGACGTGTTGTTCCGGACTCTGTCACTTTGGTAAATGATTTATCATAAACCGGCGGCATTCCCTCATAGAAGCCCTTTTCCACTTCACTGACTGCCTTGTTACTCATTTCTGCAAAGTGAACAAGGCTATGCAGACCACAGAAGAAATTTAATAGTTGGCTTGCAGACAGCTGGTCTTCTCTAGAAAGGGTGTCCCAATTTTCAACTAATTCTGGCAGGACTTCAGATCGCAGTTCTTCTAATAATTCATTAAATTTGACTTCTGTTCCAGCCCTATCACTCATTGTTGACGTGATTTTTAAAAGTATTTTCTTTGCTGGATGATCTGCCTCTCGAGATCTTTCGTCGATATCTCTCAATATCTCTTGAAATGCTGTGAGAGTGTCTTTTCCAGACTTTGTGAGAAGCTGCCGCAACCCTGCCACATACATAGTTCCCTCACCATCTGAAAGGTGATATCCCAAGTACTTTGTTCCATATTTTGTTGTCTCATCGGTGTATATAGTAATGTTATCAGTATTTGGCAAACACTCACTCAACTGTTTCTGCAAAAGTACTAATCTTTCATGGATTGCACAGTTGTTGGCGACGGCAGTTTATCAACATCTTTATTTACAAGCATAAACACTGCACAAATAACATTGGCGCAATTGCGGCTACTGACATGCAGCTGAAGTAATTCATATATGCATTGTCTAAGCTCTGCAGAAAATTTTCTTTCGTCTTTATCAAAGAATGATACTGTTTCATTTTCCATATCTGCAACGATATGAGCTAACCAGTTTCTTTAATAGGTGACATCTCCAAGTGATTTTTGCTAATCCTCAATGATATCCTCTTTCTGTCTGATTTGTGTGCACAAATGTCCAACTGTTTCCTTCCATTCATGTTCCTCAACTCCAATATTCTGTACCCTTCTCTCCAACCTAGCATTCTTAACACGAATCTTTTTAAGAGCAGAATTTTTTTGCTCAATTTTTACCACTAAACTTTTCACCAAGTTCTTCTGGTCCTTCAGTTCCTTTTGAATAGATTTCAATTTACTTACTATAAGTTGCAGAAATTAAATGTTCATAGGCTCGTTGAGAAGCCTTTGGACTGGATTGGTCAAGAGACATTAACCACTGAACACACTGACTTTTACTAGATTGTTGAATTTTGTCCACAATATCTTTATTTGTTATAAGTGATGACATGATTTGGGATGACTGTGTTTAGAATTGTTTGCGTTGAAGAGCATGAAAAAAATTCTGATACAGGTAAGGATTCTGAAATTTCGCTGTGGGTGTAAATGTAATTTGATAGAACACAATTGTCTGTTTGTGTAAAGCAATCGCACAGCTCTCCACCACGCTGTAGTGTCTGTGTTGATATCTCAACATAAACCGGTGAAACGTCATCTCGCATAGTATTTTCTATTATGAATGAATGACACTCCCATAACGTTTTTCTATAAGCTTTGTTGTATCTTATTTTACATGATACATCACTTATTATGGTTTGGGAATCCTTTTCACAGAATACCTGTGGAGATAAATTGTGTTCAGACGACAAGCAAGCCATGCGTTAAATATGAATAATAAGTGCAATGCTATTACTATAAATAATGCCTGTATAAGGGTGTATGTACAAAGCTAGCTGCTAAGCAGGATTACACACAACTATAGTGCTTTCAAAACTTTATATATAAATTGTAAATCTGTTTCACCTCCACCACAAAGCTTTAGATATAGATTGTAAGTATATACCATGCTTCACATCCACCAGGTAAGTTTTAGTAGGATATTATACATTATACATGTATGGTAGCCATATACCTTAACAGTTTCTGTCTCTGTTTGTCTCCGTCTTTTCTGTCCTCTAAATACTGGACTTGGTGGAGGAATAGTGCTGCAATGTTCCTCGTCGTCTACAAAGTGTTCAGGAGGAACAGTGCTGCAGTCTGACAATTCGTCTGCAAATTAGGATTAGGTACTGGGAGTGAAAACCAAATTATTGCCATATATTGCAATATTTCATTTGAATATTGCAATATGTTGCGATATTTTGCACAAATGCACTGTTATAAAGGAGAAAATCGAAGAGATAAATCTTTTACTGATTTACTATCTTTTTTACATACCAAAGTCAGATCGGGCATTTCTGGTGTATTCATGCAGTTCACTTTAATCTAGATTTTAGCAACTTATTCTTATGTACAAGATATTGTCAAATATTTGTATCTGGTGTTGATGTCTTAATATATAATAGCCATGCATGGGAAATATTGCAATAAATATTGATATACCTGTAATATCGCACACCCCTGTTGCAAAATGCTCGGGAGGAATAGTGCTGCAGTCTGACCCGTCATTTAAAAAGTGCTCGGGAGGAGTAGTGCTGCAGTCTGACCCATCATCAAAGAGCTGTGAGGTAGTTTCCGACTCAAATAAATCTTGACTTGCATCGAAGCTCCTAAAAATTGAATACAAAAGATTGATAACTTAATTTTCTCCATTTCTCATGGCAATGAAGCACATCAGGGACATACAACTTGTCGGCAGAATGCTGAAGATTGTTTCAGTTTAGGTTGGTGCAAAGATTGTTTCAGTTTAGGTTGGTGCAAACTGCAAACATTGACACCTCCCCCCCCCCCCCCCCCCCCTTTGCACTTGGCTGACTGTGACAACTCTTGTGGGGTTGTTTGGGTTATTGTGTATTATTTGGGGCAATCTAACCTCTAGTCTTCAGAATATATAGTCCTACACTTTCACATAACCCTAGTTGTCCTGTGGTTTTCATCCTGAGTGATTCTACCGAATTATTTCTGACCAACATAGCGACAATATACTTCAGCGGGAGATAACTCGTACATGACACGTATTGGTGGTTCACTTTCAAGCTGTGGCGCAGCGATGCGCAAGCATATGAAAAAGTGAAATAAATTTATTTCGATGACTGAGCCTCGTTGTGAGGTCAGCTGTTATCGTTACCTCTGGCCTCCCACTGGTACAACCCCCCCCCATTCACACACACACACTTATCAGACAACAACTGAAAGTGTTAACAGTTTGATTTGTCATTATTGCTGAAAATAGAAATTGATACCGTATATACTCGCTTATAAGACCGACTCGCTTATAAGACGACCCCCCTACTTTTAGACAAAAATTCTAGTACTTTAGCATTGACCCGCTTATAAGACGAGGTAAAAAATTGCTCTCAGACACGATGTACGATGTACGTATTGACCTTTTTGGGGCAGTGCCAACTGCCTCAATCTCGTTCACTGTTCAATGTGCGGTTTGACAATGCACAAGTTTTTCCATAATTACTGTGTAATATTAATAAATAACAAGATCTTTATTTGTTTTACATTAATTTATTACATATTTTATTTCAATCACGGACTTATAAACTTACCTTCTCCTCATTATTTGATAATTAACTGTCGAATGGGCTTGGCATAATTATTGCTAAATAAACAACAATGCAATCAATCACCAATTACTGATTTTTTTCTCGTCAATCTCGGCAAATTAATACCCCATAGTTACCTGTCAATCACCCCTTATCAAGATCAATTGATCTCGGGAACTTTAAACCTATAATTAGATTACCGATGTCCCGCGTTTACCGCAGTTCACGTGTACAAGAAGTGTAATAAATACGGCTAGTGACACATGTTTTTTGATAGATATTAATGACTTTTATCTTATATCTCGCTTATAAGACGACCCCCCTACTTCACAAAAGAAATTTAACTCCCAAAAACTCGTCTTATAAGTGAGTATATACGGTAAGCCATTACTATGTACTTTACCTCCAACAAAATGCTGAGAACAAATTCTCGTGGATGGCTTTGGGTCAAATATAATGGCATCTGTTTCTGTTCACCGTTTTCAAGGTTCCGGGATTGTTCGTACTGATACGTTTTCGTACTGGGATTTTTCGTACGGGATCTTTCGTACTACTACCGGGATTATTCGTACGGATGTTAAATCTACACTGGTATGCTTAAAATATATACATATTAAATTATTTGAACTTTTTAGCTATGTTATTGTTCATTCATGAACATTGCGTATGAAATTTCTGATTTTCGTACCGGGTATATATTACTTGTCCTGGTTGTTGTTCTTCTTCTTCCAATACGAAGTGTACTCAAAAGTTGAGCGTTATACTTCATATGGCAGTCAAGATAAAAGCCTCTCAGGGCAGTATGATACAGTTAAAAAGTTAAAATCTTTTGTCCTCATCCTAAGCTGAAGTGGGCAGGTGGTATGTTGCCCATTGCAGTCCTGTAGTCCTCCAAGGAACATGCTGATGTCATTGCTGATGGAAGTCTGTTCCAATCCCTGATGGTTCGCGGGAAGAAGGAGAACCGGTATACATCCTTTTTCGCTGTTGGGATGCGAAAGGTATGTTGTCCCCTTGTCCTGGTGTCTGTCTGGATTAGGTATTGTTCTGCTGGAATGGCCACTAGATTGTGCTGGATCTTGAATAGCAACAGAAGGCGGATCTTTACTTTTCTGATCTGTAGTGGTTCCCATCCCAGGGAGTTGACCATGTTGTTGTCCAATGTTTCTATATTGATGAATGAATGTTGCATAAAAATATTGGTCAGTATAGAAATAACGAGACCGAAAGAGGGAGAGATTAATGAAGAACAGGATCATTATAATATTCAATAAAATATTTTATAAAAAGTTTACGATGTGATTACACTGATTAGCAATCAAAATTCCAGAGGTTGATGCTGGTGTTTATCCAATTAACACCTGAACCACATACCAATCCTGTATCAATCAAAATACCAGAGGTGGATGCCGGTGTTTATCCAATTTGGATAATATGCACCACTTCAAGTAATTGCTTATTTAAATGCATGTATCATATTGAAGAGCGATCAATGAAAAGAATTGCATCTGTATATGAGCTTGGACAGTGTGTCATTAGTTATCAAAACACATAATTACACATAATGATATATACCAGTACGAACGATATACATAATTACACTTAATGATATATACCAGTACGAATGATCTCACTAATCAGTACGAAAGAACCCAATTTTTCGTACGAGCGTTACGAAAAATCCCAGTACGAATAATCCCGACGCCGTTTTCAATGGTCACAACGTCACGGCGAATCAAGGCTAGCCACTGGGATCTGCGTTTCTCGTATTGTATTATATCATGTATATAATCATCTATAATACATTGTTTCCAGACCAATACTTCTACAGACATTCTCTTAAACATTGACAACTATAAGTAGTTAAATGTAACTTACTATGAAGTCGAGCTAAGAGAGCTGTGGCAAATACGTCTGTACTGGTGAAGATCTGGAAACCGAAGGGGAAGAGCTGTGGGATCCACGTGATGTGTTGACGTCACTGCATGCGATTGGTCGTCAGATCCCGAATATTACAACACTCCTCCCGTGTTTGAAAAAGACGCTTCCACCAACACAAAATAAAGCAGCAAACTACGGATTGAAAATCCGCAAATATGTTTAACTTTATCTTGGACAGACCAAAACTCATAGAAAAATAAGAATGAAAGAAATTAGCCACCACCCGCATAACATAAATGACCATAAACTAATGCCAGAGAAAAATCGATAAACCAGAGACGACAATACTTCATATTCACTATGTAACTACATGTCTCATGGAAATCTGTAGAAGGATACCCCTAGACCTTCCCGTTTACATTTTGCACTAGAATTAGCAACGCAATTAGGAACGCAACAATAATGTCCAATAGAAGCTTTCACGAATGCCCGCTTTTCGTTCATTGTTACGGTTTGTTGTTTCTAGCCCTGAACTCAACCGCGCGCATGTCGTCCGCTAATGGTGGATTACCTCACGTGTTTACCTGTGAAGTCATTCTTGGACGAGTCTAATATTGGAAAAGGTAAAATTATTATATTTTCAGTTTGAAGGAATCTCCATGAACATAACAATCGATAGATAAAAGGGCTTTCCGATATGATGCAAAACGAGGTACAGATAATTTAAAATTACAAGATTCATATAAAGAGAGTAAACAACAATTTCTGCTATTTTGTGATCATATCATTATGATAATTCAGATAATGAAACCAAGGAAAGTTGTCGAGAATTACGGTTTGCGGATGCCGGGAGTTCAGTCAGGAAAATGCATAAGAATAAGGGGTAACTCAGACCGCGGAACACTCGGCACGTGAGAGTCCTGAACAGTGCCACTAGGCCCGTAAACATACGGTAGCTCGGCCCCTATATATTTATCGACTCAAGATTAATTATGTGTATACACAGACCATAAGTTATAGTTAAAGTAATTTCAAACATCTTAAACACATATATCTTTATAAGTGGGGATTTAGAGTGGGAAGCCGCCCCCCCCCCCCCCCCCCACTTTTGGCCACATATTTACTAATAAAAATCCAGGTTTTGCACCAAAAATGGCTGAGTAGTTTGGTTAATACACATGTGGGCGATCTGCCCCTTCCTCAGGATAAAACGATAAAACAACCCCCCCCCCCCCAAAAAAAAATAACCAAAACAAAACTAAAACTAGACAAATAGAGATGTGAAAAAAAGAGAAAGCTATATACAAAGCACTAGTCTAATTATACGACGATATCGGACGCCAGCTACATTTTGCGTGTTTGTAGTTCGTTGTCTAAATGTAAAAATCAAAAAGATACGAAACTCGGAAATGGCCTTATTATTTATTTATTTATTTATTTATTTATTTATTTATTTATTTATTTATTTAAAAAAGACCGTTGAATGAAACTCTAACAATCAAATGTCTACTTTTTTCTAGCTACTTATAAAAGAGTAAAAGGTATGGTACTATCGGTACAATAAGTCATTTGGCAGAGGTTTCTTAGTCAGAACTGATTAATAATTTTTCTATTGTAATTTTTTATTATTATTATTTACTTATATTTTACAGAGATTTATTCAAGAAATCTTCTCTAGATTTTCATAAGAGATATGAGAGAAAACGGAAATTCCATTTAAAATAATAGGTTTCCATCAAAATATTTTTACGACTTAGGAATTGGATCAGTCCCCACCCGTCGCTTCTCCCCCCCCCCTTTTTTTTATAGAAGGGATGAATTATGTGCCGAAGAAATAAATAAATAAGTGACAAAATGAATATAAAAGAGAAAACAAACATCTGACAAAGCTGTATGACACAAATCACCGAGGACATGCACACCAAAAATGATAATAGTAGAATATATAAGGAAAAATGACATTACAAAAATATTCGATTGTGCTGCGGTTACGATACCGACTAAGGACGGTCGACTGAGTACGGTTTACGGGCGCCCACTTTCCTACTCACCACAAAACCAGCACAATCAAAGGACACACATTAAAAAATTTATAAATAATAATCCATATAGAGAACAAGGATCAACAGGTTTCTCAGGAAGAAAGGTCATAAAAACTTTATTACACACGAAACGTGTACAGAATAATATGTTGTTATCAAAAATATGTAAGGCGACATCAACATAACTAAACCATGGTGTTCCCTTCTGTAAGCGAGCTTAGATCCTTGATCAATAGGAGTCCCGACTAATAGTCAGAGGGGACGAGGAGAATAATAATTACCGTAAAGTCAATTATTTGTGATTTAACATGGCCATTTCAATCTTTCAAATATGTACTTAATTAACCCTTAAATCCGAAAACACCCCTATTACAATATCAAGATGGAATCTTCCATTTGCGACGTCATATCTAGTACAACTACTTGTTCACGTCGCGGCTTGATGAGAAGTCTTTAATCCAATTTGTACTAAAGGGATTTTGAATAGGTAAGTTACAGACAATAAGAAGATTTTGTAGAAAATATTTATAGAATTTATCTTCAAGGAATGAAAATTTCACAGTATGGTATGGCAGATTAGTAATAATTATCAATATTATGATCAATTCGCAAATTGCAAAACGAAAGTAAAGCTGGAAATTTCCAGAGACATACGATGCCGTCCGGTGAATTTCTTCAATACAACGAACTTTTGTTTTCATGAATTATTGTTTCAGACTCTTATCTAAAAAATAATTATCACAATTAGTCCCTAAAACGTACTAAGCTGATGTAAACAATGTTAAAGTGACTCGCCTGCATGAAAACGACAGTGCCTATCATGTCCGGTGAAGTGATTTCTATGAATTGTATTTCATTTAGTGGATAAATTGGGATGTGTCTAACACATTTTTAGGAAACGATGTAAATGCAAGGTGAGTAAACACAGTGCACTGCCATCTTTTGCAACTTTCATGAATATTGATAAGCTAGCAAGTGTCGTCATAGTGTAAACAATGAGCACATGTTGTGAAATTCGATGCGTATACTAAACAATCATTCTGTAAAACGAAGAAATAATTCACATTTATACATAGCTCGGTCAATTCACAATTACTTGGTCAATTCACAATTGTATCTTCTGAATAATACGTCAAATATTACGTCAAAATCCGTCACGTATAACTGCGTCACTTCCACCGGCCGCTTCACTTCACCTGACCTGACTGTATATGACCATAGACTACAGTTTCCTCCCTTGTTTCATGTACCATGCACGCACATAGTCCCAAAAAAATGAATGTTTGCATCTTTTTTGATTTATTTACCAGTGTTGTCATGGTATTTATAGTGATTTAAACATGCACTGTGGTAGAAAAGAGTTTAAAAAAAAATGTAAAAATGATATTAAAGCTTTTTGGTGCATTCCTGAGTATAATGTCATGAGGCTGAAATGTTGTCGCATGAATACACTACTGCAAGACTTGAGAGTGAGGTCATAGGGGTCACGATGTGTATTGAAAGATATTTTGAGTTTGGTGTGTGCAATTTTTTTTTGCAGGTCATGAAATGACAGCTCTTATGTAGTAGAACAATTAACATAGATAAATTTCAGAAAAAAATAAGCGGTGGGATTTTTGCAATGATTTTTTAGTTTACAAAGAAAACAACAGGAAAATAAACTCTAGTGTATGGTCTTAGAATGGGGCTGTTTCACTGTACGTATCCGTTTTGAGTTTTACATATTGCAGCATTCTTATATGAGTAAAGGCAGGAGAGATTCCAAATGCATGAGGGGGTATGACTTTGGTTTTATCCTCGGCCATTATGCAATTTTTCAGTAATTTTTTACAAATCCTGTTATAAAGATTTTGAAATCCACATTTGAATTCAATGAAAAAGTATACATGCACATTATATATATTTCATTATTTTCTCATTTAAGATAATAATCATGGTAAAACAAAAGATTAAAAAATAAGATTTTACTTAGAAATTGAAGATAAATCCCGAGGAGTATACCTCATAACAAATCACGAATCCATGCAGATCGTCTAAGCGTTTGTGAAAATTCCCCATAGTTAAAGGTATATTTCAGTTAATATTTTATATATTTTAATTTTTGGTGTAGAATTGGTTAGATATGCCCTTATTACATAAAGTGACATTAAAATAAATTAAATGTAATCAGAAATAGCTTAAATAAAGCTTAGGTTCGACACGTTACCCAGTTTGACTCGACACGTTCGATCGTTAGGTTCAAGAAGTGATAAAGCTATATTTCAATTAATATGGAATATTTTAAATTTTTTTGTGTAGAAATGAATAGATATGACCTCATGACATCAATAAACATAAAAATCAATTAAATATATTCAAAAATAGCTTAAATAAAGCTTAGGTTCGACACGTTCGTCAGGTTCGGCCTTTGGTCCCACCGCTGTAAAAAGCAAACGTTGAGAATTTGACTGTAAATATCCATTCTAATGCATATTTTTCTACAGTACATCTTAGAAAATAATTTAATAAGGTAATTTCATGCAATTTCTGCTCATGTATATGTTCAGAAAAGTATTTAATGTAATTTTTATAGAATTTCCTCTGACCACCCTATCATATGATAGGCTGACTATGTCCTATGCCTCCTTTTGCATATTTATCAAGCGCATATGCATGTATTCATTTAAAATAGGCTCTGCTTTACATGTATATGCTTCAAAGTGATGGCGGAGGTATTTTTGGACAAGCAGTACAGAAATTTAGGGTAAAATTTTGTCAATAAACTAATAATTTCATTCCTAAACTATGGGCATATTAATTATTATTCAAATAAAAGAAAAACAGGAGATGAGGTTTCTCATACTTAGGAAATTGACTATGCATATGTATGTTGATAAATCTGAATGCTTTAATTACTACAGTTTCCCCTTATAATGTAACACCAATGAAAAAATCTAGAACTTGGCCTTGAAAAAAATGGGGGGGGGGGGATGTGAGGTGCTCTGCAAGATGTATTCTACAAGGAAGGAAGATGACATTGGTTGGAAAGTCATACTTTGGCAAATGTTTGCCTTGCGCACTGATATTCTCTTCATTGATAATGCTTTCCCAGACTTCTTGAAAACTTTTGAAACTTGTCAGACATTAAGTCTGACAAACTGATGGACTTTGTCAGACCGAACAAAATTTTGTCAGACCGAAGTTTTTTTCACAGTATTTGGAGTAGGAAATGCAAAAATATGAAAACACTAGCTGAATTCAAATGAATTTAATTAATCATATTCAATTTCCATTTCATACTCTTTAACTATTTGTTCCATTGTCTGTCATTTTCATCTTCAGATTGTTCATCATCACTTTCATTGTCATCTTCCTCGACATCACTCATATCTCCCTCTGTAGTCTGTGTCTCACTTTCATCCACACCCTTATTGACTCCCTGTCAACTCTTTCTAGTATATCATCTTCAACTTCAACTCCTTCAACATCTTCAACACTTTAAACATCTTCAACACTTTCAATATCTTCAACTCTTTCATCCCCAAGCTCACTCTCAACAACTCTGTCATTTTGGAATGTGTATTTGTGTTTTTGGCCCGGCTTCCCTGAAGCCACATACTTTAGAGGCTAGGAGGCCGGGATTTTGACCTTCATGTGATACACAAATCTTAATAACGAAAACGCTTAAGTCTGATAAGGGTATTCAGACTCGCTTAAAGCATTCGTATGATCACGACAGATTGAATTGTATTAGTTCGAGTCAGAAAGGTGTACAGAATTCGGAAATATCGTATCGGAGATTTTGATTGACAAGATGATGATTTCTATCGGACTTTTGAATTTTTTATCGGCAAAACCGACAGTTTTCAAGAACTCTGCTTTCCTAGTTGATAAAACTAGTATTCCACTCAATAAAACAGAAAAAAAGGGGGGGGGTGTGAGATACTGTTACTTAGTCTTGGTATCTGTCCTTCATTCCCTATATTGTAGAAAATACTGGTATTGTTATAGGTAGAATTTTCATATTTATACACTCATTTCTTTATACTGACTGTGTAACAAGCAAGACAATAGCTTATTTTGATTGTTTTATGGACTTAAGGATGGTCTGGTTTCCAGAGCCTTGATCATGACATTTACATGTCTAAAAACACAGAAAATGAAGAATTCACAGTATAAATCATTTATTTGTTGTATTGCTCTTATTTGTGAAAC
Source organism: Pteria penguin (assembly GCA_035048485.1). Taxonomy (NCBI): domain Eukaryota; kingdom Metazoa; phylum Mollusca; class Bivalvia; order Pterioida; family Pteriidae; genus Pteria; species Pteria penguin. The sequence goes on from CM068584.1 coordinate 33,398,933, forward strand.
TGTTTGCTTTGGTTTTTGTAAATAGAAAGATCTATAATACCCCTCACAGTCAGTACATATACAAATACCTCTTCCTTTATCCCAAAAAGCTCAGACTATCCCTGGCTTTATTATTGTAGTACTAAATTCCTTAAACAAACATGACAGTTACTCCAACATTTTTATCTGATTATCTAATATCCTTAGTATTTTTCTAGGACATAATCATACTCATTTCTGGTATCCAAGAATTTAATTTGAATTTTTTAAATTGATTTTTCTTTCATTTGATATGCATGAATTTAAAAATTAATTAAAATTAAAAAATGTAATCTCCAGTCCTTATCTTAAATATGAATGCAAAGTACTGTAATAACATTTTGAAGTAAAAAAGATTCCAAGTTGATATTCCTTTTAATTATGAAATTATTTGAGTTTGAAATTGAAGTATTTGATTCCCTGCTTACATTTTTACAACACAAATTGCATGGTTACATAGGTGTTTCTTAGCAATAGTTGAAGTCCTGTAATGTTGATTGATTTCAATGAAACTTGGCACTTCAATTCAAAATATGTCAATGTATGTTTTAAAAAAATTTGGTTAGGATTGGTGCATAAAAGTGACCCTTTTAGACCATAGACTACAGTTTCCTCCCTTGTTTCATGTACCACGCACATAGTCCCCCAAAAAATTAATGTTTGCATCTTTTTTTATTTATTTACCAGTGTTGTCATGGTATTTATAGTGATTTAAACATGCACTCTGGTAGAGAAGAGTTTGAAAAAAAATATATAAAAATAATATTAAAGCTTTTTGGTGCATTCCTGAGTATGTCATGAGGCTGAAATGTTGTCACATGAATACACTACTGCAAGACTTGAGAGTGAGGTCATAGGGGTCAAGATGTGTATTGATAGATATTTTGAGTTTAGCGTGTGCAATTTTTTCTGCAGATCATGAAATGACAGCTCTTATGTAGTAGAACAACATACATAAATTTCAGAAAAAAATAAGCAGTGTGATTTTGCAATAATTTTTTAGTTTACAAAGGAAACAACAGGAAAATAAACTGTATAGTCTATGGTCATATACACAGAGACTGGAAACTTGCCGCTTCGTCCGGCATATGATGCACATCCTTTTGTTATGCTAATTAGGTGACTGCGCTCTACAGTACACAGATTTTCACCGTCGGATATCGCCCAGGGACGTATAGCGCAGTTGGTCTTTTCCTGCCGACGCACCTCAGTTCAAATTCTACGGGCACCTATTACTTTTGTTTTTCTTTTATCTTTTTTGTTAATTTTATCAATGTGTAGAAATAATATTCTTCTTCCTCTTTCTAACAAAAACGAGACAAACTGATTAATCATTATAAAAATATTTTTAAAACCAAGATTTTTAATGAGACGCCTTCATTTCCTGCTTTTTTAAAACGATTATTTCTATTTATATATTTATTCATTTTTAACAGCGTTTGTTGCCATTTACGAGTTGTTGATATATGCAATCAATGCCCCTGCCTTTACTACTGTTTGTTTAACTAATCAGCATTACCACCTGTCTTTCTCATTAATGGGCAGTAAATAACAATGTTGTCTTTATTTAAAAATTCAGATGGTAAATAGCTAACAAAATAATGTTGTATCTTATATGCACTGTTGACGTGGTATGAGCTGTTTTACTCCCTCCTATGTAAAGAAGTAAGAAGAAAATGGCGATTCGGGCGGCTAAAGAAATTTCACATTGCAATATGTCCAATTATGTGTTGGTAACTTCTTCATTTCGTACTTAAATGGCAACTTTAGTTTGTTAATGTGTCTGAGCAATAAATGCATCTAGGAAGGTAGTAAATAACAATTTAATTTTTATTTTAATGTTTAGATGGTAAATCACAAAACAAAATAATTTCTGTACCTGGTGTGCACACTTTACACGATACGAACAAGATTTACTGCTTTGTAAAGAAGCAAAAAAAAAAAAAAAAAAAGAAAAGAAAAGAAAATGGTGATCCGCCGGCCAAAGAAAATTCGCATTGCAAGATGTCCCATTACGTGTTTATAACAGCTTCAGTTCGTACTAAAATAACAACCATGACTTCTTTGATGCTTATAGAATGACTTTCAATATAAAAACAATATATATATCGATAGGTAATATGATTATTTTGTTCTGTATGGTATGGTATCGGTTTTCTTGTTAAAACGATTGAAGATTTACTGCGTATATAAAATTGGATTAAAATCAAATAACGAATAAAGTCTTGTACACCCAATGATATAAAATGTGTCTGAAACCTTTCTTAACACACACATGTGAGTTTAGTCATGTAAAGGACATTATCTTTGTTGTTTTAACAATTTTTCTTGCCGTTGTCGTTTCTCAGCGGGCTCTGTAGTGAGGAAAAAAATGTTGCGAGATCCTCAAATACAGCCGGGTAATTATGCATGATTTACAGATAGTTCATAGGAAAATTAAAGATGTATGACTATAATAAACATTGATGGTGCTATAAACGAAAAATGGTGGCATGTGCTTCAATATTGTGTAAATGTTTTGTATAAACCCAAGTGAATGTTTTCAGAGGTCTATCACAATTAATGGCTTCTGATCAAGGTTATGTCTTCACATTGAATAGGTCATAAATGAAATGTTTAATGATTCAAATGATCAGTATATTGCTTTTTTTTTTACCTACCTGAACTACCTTTGTTTAAAAAGCGATGCAAATTCCTCTTCTTTGCAAGCTTAATGCTTTCAAGCGGGTGAATGCCGAGAACAATATGGCAGACTTCTTGCTTATCGAGATGCCTGTCGGGAAATGTTACTTATGTCAGGGATCTATATACCTTACAACGGGAGTTTCCAGTCTCTGTGTATATATTCCAATATTTCCAAATTCGAAGGCCAGTGGCGGATCCAGAATTTTAAAAAGGGGAGCTCACATGTGTATCAGCCAAAGTACTGGGCCATTTTTGGTGCCAAATCTGGATTTCTAGATGTAAATATGTGGCGAAAAGGGGGGTGCGGTGTTGTAGCATAGACTATCATCCCTGCATAGACTTTCCCTCCCCCGATTAAACCGACCCAGTATAGATATTCCCCCATCTAAAGGGGATATTGTATCCGTACGGATTTTCCCCCTTCTGATTATCAGCATAGACTTTCCCCCCTGGGCGGATAAACCGACCTGGGTTTATCTTTCCCCCCTATTGATTCTGGATTCTCGTCAAATAGGAAAACTCAAACCGTAATTTAGTCTTGATTTTATGTCCTTTTGAAACTGAAATACATGTACCAACCAGCTGGCCGTGGAGGAAATTAAACAACCATGCATACAAAACAACATTCCCTTTTCATCAATCTTAATGGTGTAGACTATATCAAATACACAGCAAAAAGGAAAAATAAGATACACATGTATGACTATTGAGCAAGAATCATTGGGGAAATTTCATTATCATTACGTCAAGATGCCATTTCATATTTTAGATCACATTTAGAATAGAAAAGATTTGGTATTGAGAAAAAGAAGTTTCAATCCCTAAAATGGTTTTCCTTTGGTTGTTTTCATGGTTTTGGGGTTCGAAATCTTATGGCACAAGGACGCAGAACAAACAAAAAACAAACAAAAAAAAAAAAACCCCAAAAAGCAACAAAAAAAAAACAAAACAAAACAAAACAAAAAAAAAAAAACCCAAACAAGAGGGACTACTATTTCAATGTATCGGGAGTGGTGATTGGATGAAATTATTTGATCAATCTATAAATAAAGATTGATGAATTTTTTCTCATTTTGCTAAAGTAAAAATTTTATAACCTAGAAAGTGGTTGTTGTTTACATTTTAATTTTGGCAAATTTTTGGGAGGGACCCCTATCAAGCATGATTTTCTCAAAATTAAGGTGGATAACCTATGGTAAACTGTTAAAATCCTAATAGAGGAGGGTCTGACAAACATTTTGATATATGGGTTATACATGTATATAGCTAAAGTGTATGATGATGTGTAAATCTTGCTGGAAGTTTGGTAATTTAACATGGGACCCTATGGAAATGAATTACAGTGCTTTGGCCTCTTATCACAAGGATTCCTCGTGTGAAAAATGGAAGCTCTATCACACAGGGCTGTCACAGCACTTTTTGGTACGGGTCCTGGGTCCCTTGAAATTGGGAATTTTATCGACATTTTTGGGGAAATTGGGAAAACATATTATAGAGAATTCTTTTTTTCATTTATTTTACATTATATACATATTAAGATTATTCTTGTTATGCCAATATACATTAAGTTCGATTCTGGTTGCCTTACAATTTGAAATAGGGTCGGCAGGTGGATAAAAAAATTTTTTTACTATCTTTTTAGCTCACCTGAGCTGCACAGCATTCCACCAAACCTCATAGGAAGTAAGTACTCAAGGTCCTCTACCAAGATTGTGTTTTTCGTACCCATCGGTTATTCAAGATGGCCCCAATTGGCTCTTATTGGTTGACACATTTTTGACTTCTTCTCCAGAAGCGCTGCACAGAATTTTACCAAATCTCATAGGAAGTAAGTACTCAAGGTCCTCTACCAAGTTTGTGTTTTTCATTCCGATCCGTAATCCAAGATGGCCGCCATTGGCTCTGATTGGTTGTACACATTTTCAACTTCTTCTCCAGAACCGCTGCACAGAATTTCACCAAACCTCATAGAGAGTAACTACTTGAGGTCCTCTACAAAGTTCGTGTTTTTCTTGCCGATCCATAATCCAAGATGTCCGCCATTCAGAGTTCTTGAAAACTTCAACCACCAAGCAGGACAATGAGTCCTACTAGGATGTAATTTTCACAGGACCTATTCACTTTTTGCAGGACCCACAGTTCTTTGTGAAAAAAAATAAACAATTTTGAAATAACGTCTTTAATTTGCCCATCTTAATATTCATATTGTTTTTCAATTTTAAATAAAACATTATCAATTAAAATTGAATTGGTTACTTTATTTTGCTCCAATTCATCTTTAAGAGGGATATGATGAGTGCTTTGGAGCTGTGATAAGGGATTTGGTTAAGATATGGAAAGGCAATGTGATTGGATAAGGTACAGAACAAGGATGTGATGAGGGCATTGGAGTTGTGATGAGGGTATTAGGAAACTTGACGAATTCTTTAGCTTCACAGCCTCACTTCATTTGTTGAATTTAATGCACACACTACATGTCCTCACATTTTTTTTCATCTTATATTAGCCAAGGTCGACCATGCGTCCATTGCTGCTGGAAAACTCGCTCAGGACGCTTTTCCTTTTTTTATATGTTTGTCTCTTCTTCATTGATATCCTCTTCGTTTCTGCGTTTTTTGCTACCGGTTACCCATTTAGTGGGCCATTGTGACATCTTATAGCGCAATTTCTATATTTCTGTAACCAGTCGCGTGGTAAACAGAAAGTATACTGCGATAACTAAAGGCATACTTTACAACACCGCGGAACAAAAATTCCCGGGAATTTTCGATCTATCGTAAAAAAAAAAAAATAAGTGTGTCTGCAATTTTCACCGGACAATAGGACCAATGATTATCCATATTTTGCCGGACCCTTTCAGAATTTACCGGTCAGGACCGGAGGTCCGGCGGTTTTCAAGAACTCTGGCCATTGGCTCTGATTGGTTGACGCATTTTCGACCTCTTCTCTAGAACCGCTACTCAGAATTTCACGAAACCTCATAGGAAGTAACTACTTGTGGTCCTCTACAAGGTTTGTGTTTTTTGTGCCGATCCGTAATCCAAGATGGCCGCCATTGGCTCTGATTGGTTGACGCATTTTGGACTTCTTCTCCAGAACTGCTGCACAGAATTTCACCAAACCTCATAGGAAGTAAGTACTAAAGGTCCTCTACAAAGTTTGTGTTTTTCGTGCCCATCCGTAACCGAAAATGGCTGCCATTGGCTCTGATTGGTTGACACATTTTGGACTTCTTCAAAACAACTGCACAAAATATCACCAAACCTTATAGAAAGTCTTAGAAAAAAAGCAAAATTTTCTACTGAAATGAGCAGTCATTTTATTATAAATAAGCAATTTGTGCTCAAGTGAGCAATATAGACCCATTTGGGCCTCTTGTTTGATTTGCTCTTCATTATCAGAATCTGAAATAAATATTATGTATCAAGTTCTTTAAACTGCACAAAAATGCATGAAATTAAAACAAATCCTGATGATCTCCCCATTACCTCCTTCTGGGAGAACAAAATTACCACTCAAAGGCTACACCATCTCACCAAATGCTTGCCACTAACTAATTGAAAATTTTAGCCTGCTATTTCACATTTTTTTTTTTGTGGAAAACTCTGACATGAATTGTGCGAAGTAAACTTCTATAGGGCCTTTCTGGCTGTTTGACGTTCTGGGCTCTGCAGGTGTCATATCAGCAGTATATGTAGAGCTCTCCATGCTTGTTCACTCAGTTGAGATTGATTGATTGATTGATTGATTTTTGTTTTACGTCACACCATGAATATTTCATGTATATGGTGGCGGCATCTGCCTGATGCGGGCATACAAATTTTGACCTTTGCAACGGACCCACCCGAAGCAGTGAGGGATCTTTAACGTGCCATGCATACCACGACACGGGGCCTCGGTTTTTACTGTCTCATCCGAAAGACATTACACCGGCAGGACCAGAGCGGGACTGGAACCTCGGCCTCCCGATCAGGAGTCCGACGCGATACCACTAGGCCACGCCGGCTTTCACTCAGTTGAGAATACATGTACATATAAATGATAATTTGTAATTATAAATGTGTTTGATTTGACACTATATCTTTAAGAAGTGGTAAAGAAATGTGACCTTTATTAATTTCTTGGTCATCCTGCATTTTATTCATTAATAACCTGTTTTTTGTCTTAGTCTTACATAATAATGTCATTGCATGTTTGTTTTATAACATAATTTTACCTTTTGAAAAAAGAAATCTTTTTCAACAGAATATAGTGGGACTTGGCTTTATCATTCTAAGTTATTGGTTGCATTGATGAATGTTGCTCCATTTTGTATTCATGATGTCGAAGTAAATATCCTTATTTGAAGTCTGTCAAGATATGTAATAATGTGGTCTCTTTGTTATTTTAAGAAAAAAAGACAGTGATACTGATCCATGCTATGTGGATATGTTCCCTTTATTTTCCCACAAAACCAGAATTCCCATGTCATGAACTCAAGAGAGGACTGCTGCACACAGGACATCAAGAGATATAAAGTAGAACTTTGTAAGTATATTGTTATATTTCAGTATTGAAATATAAAATATCATTCTCTAACTAATTTAATTTAGGGGGCCAGGTAGCGCAGTTGGTAGTGTGCTCGCTTCTCACCAATGCGACCTGGTTTCGATTCCCAGTGTGGTACGTGAGATGGTGGGGCTATCACCAACCTGGCTTCATGGATTTTCTCCGGGTATTCCAGTTTCCTCCCACACAAACGACACCCTTACACCAAGATCCATGCCAACGAGCAAGATTTATATAAGTTATTAGCTTGTTTCTTGATCGTTGTAAAATAAATAAAGTTTAAATTTTTTTTAACTAATTTAACTAAATGCTGATTTATATTACATGGTCTGCTCAATCAAACTACATGATAATGCATTTTTTTATATTATTATAAAGTAATCAAGAGTTGTAGCATAGCTTGTTCTCATTTTTCATGTTTTAGTTTAAACAGTATGTGCTTTGCTGTCTGTTTGTATTGTACAATTTTAGTTAAATGAACTATGTAAGTATCTGTGCCTTTCTTTTCAGCTTACCTGAACCAAAAGCTCAAGTAACCTGAGTGTTATAGAAATTTCTTGTAAATATGGACAATAACTTTCCCAATCAGCTAAGCTGCAGTCTGGATGATCTGCTTTCCTGATCACAAAAACATCTTACGTTAAGTGACGGGAAAGCATAATTCTAGAATACTGGACCTATTGTCATAGTTTGTTGTCCGTTCCTAATTTGTCCATCGTCCATTGGGCGTCTGTCAGACATCAGCTAACTTTTCATACTTTGACTTCTTCAGAACTGATAGAGGGATTTTGATCAAACTTTGGAGGGATGAAGTACTAAAAGTCCCTTCAAGTATTATTGTTTTCTGGTCAGATCTGTGAAGGGGTGTATCTAGCACAGGGTGACATCAGTACACGATGGTACCCACCTTTGGAAAGGTTCTATAGACTGGCCTCTTTGATCTTCAAACTGAAGGTATTAGAGTGATCTAGAAGGATGTCTCAAGAAATGTTTATTTTGGTTCCATTTCCCAATTAAATGTTTGAGGAATTTTTTACATCATTTCTGACTGTCATTTTTTACTATTTTCTGGTAATTTCTTAAAATTTACCCTATATTGATTGATTGATTATTGTTTTACGTCACTTCGCTATTATTTCATGTATATGTTGGTAGCATTTGCTTGATGCATCGCGCACAAAGTTATACCTTTGCAACTGACCCTTCTGAATCAGTGAGGAATTTTCCATGTGCCACACCAAGGTCACACAGGACCACAGAATCTACTCAGTCATCCAAATGTCCAAGTTGAACCTTGCCCTCTTGGTCAGGAGCCAAGCACCTTATCTATTAGGCCATGCCAGCTTTTATTTTCCCTATCAGTTGCTTATAATGCATTGATTTTGGGTAATTTAACGGATATTATCAAAATCAATTTAATTAGAAATACATAGATCATAAAAAGAATAATCTGGGATTGTTTGTAATTTTATCAAAATAAAAAAAGGTGATGTATATACTATTATTAAATTATAGGTTTTGATGTACTTTTCCATCAGAACTACTTGAAAAATGTTGTTGAAGCACTAAAGGTTCTCTACAAAAGTTGTGATTTTACAATCAGATTTGTCAAGGGCTGTATCCAGGGTGGAGCAAGCCACAACATAGGCTTGAGAGGATACCCGCTTTTGGCAACTTCTTCAGGCTGGCTGTATAGATCATCAAACCATACATATCAGAGTTTTTTTTTTTCAAACGTTTTTCTGATTTCATTATTTTGATGGTTTTCAAGCAATCTCTTCGATATTCTCCTTAAAAGTGGTATATAATATATTGAATTTGTGTATTTTGTATGATTTTTTTTGTACATGTAGGTTTTTTTTTAGCTCACCTGTGCCATATGCTCAAGTGAGCTATAGTCATACATGTCCTTCATCCGTCCGTCTGTCTGTCCATCCGTTGTTCTTCTGAAGAACTGCTGAACAGGTTTCTTTGAAACTTGTTGGAATATAACACTCATGGTCCCCTACTATTGTTATTTTTTGTCCCAATCCATCAACAGGTGGCACCACCACAGACAAAAGTAGGTTACAGAGGGTATCCTCATTTGAAAAACTTTTTCTTCAGACCGGGTACATACAGAGACAAACTGAATGCATAGGAATGATGCAACAGAATGTGTGAAGAAGTGTTGTTATTTTTGGTTCTGTTCCGAAATTTATCAAATTTTTGACATTTTTTCGACATCTTTTGGACTTAGTAATTTCAATGCAGGAACATGGCATGTTTTTCAGTTAATTGATAATTGTGATTTCTTATGGACTATTTTGATCGTTATTATAGTAAGGAATATTATTGTGAAAGAATTTTGTCAATATCTCAATTTTTGAATTTTTTATGAATTATTTAAGACTTGCATAAAAGGGGGGGGGGGGGAGTTGACCATTTTTCACATTTTCTACTTTTTCTGCAAAATAGTTAGAAGGATTTTGATAAAACTTGGTAGAAATAAATAACTTATAACCCCCTTCAAATTTTGTCATCACAAAAGAGTACCCTCATTTGACAATCTTTTTCATACTGGCTGTATACAGAGACAAATGCATAGAAATGATCTAAAGGAATGAGTGAAGACGTATTGTTATTTTGGTTCCCTTCCAAAATCAAATTTTAGAAGTTTTTTTGACATTTTTTGGACTTGGTGATTTCATTGCAGGAAAGTGTCATATTTCTTAGGTAATTAATAATGATGATTTCTTACAGTTTATTTTGAGCATAATTAAGGTAAGGAATGTTATTTCTAAAGAAATTTGTCAATATCTCAGTTTTCGGATTTTCTATGAATTTTTTAAGTCTTCCAGATGAGGGTGCTTAGGGACAATACTTCACACTTTTAACTTCTGCTGTTATACCACATGAAAGATTTTGATGAAACATGTTATACATGAAGTACCATACATCCTATATCTATTTTTTACATTTCATCTAAATTGGTCAACAGGTGGTGCAATCATGGCTAAAAAATAGGTCTCACAATGGTACGTATACTACTTGGTAATTAGAATATGGAGAGTAGCAGTTCAAATCCAGCTGTGGTCATTTTTCTAAAAAATTTTTTTACACATCTATGTAAGTTTTAGATGTTTCACAACACTCAAAACATGATATCAGGCCATTTTAAGTCAGATCTGGACAATATTTGGAACATTGGTTGTTCTGGACCCAGACTTGAAATCAGTCAACAAAAGGCTGTACCTAAAGAAAATGACTAACTTGTTACCCTGAATCACGTCTTGCAGAGACAAAGCAAATGCTTAATATCAAAATCATCTGAATGGATGTCCAAAAAAGTGTTGTTATTTTTTATTCTGGTCTGAAGTGAAATTTGACATATTTTCAACATTTGTGTTGACTAGTCACAGAAATGCAGAAATAAATGTCTTCTTCTTTCCTGCATGACTGCTTATCTAGGTATTCAGGTGAGCAATATCGGCCTACTTGGGCCTCTGGATAAACATTTTTTGGTCATTTTTTCTTTATTTTGGGGTAATTTCATAGATTTTCTCCTTGGAGTTTGCTTATAATGCATTGATTTGTGTATTGAACTGATGTAAGCTGGAATGATATGGGTTACAATTATAGTAATTTGTGAAAATTTTTTGCTGTTTTCTTTTGATTAAAAAAGATGGGGGAGGGGAGGGTGAGGAGGATATACTATGACTAACTTTTACTATTAGCATATTATAAAAGATCTTGATAGACTTCTGCCTCAGATCTGATGGAATAGTTATAATGAAACTTGATAAGTTTAAATTGCTCAAGGTACCCCAAAAATGTGGCTATTTTACTATGGCCTCTTGTTTTTTATGATTTTTTTTCCAATAATTTTAGACAGGCCAGTTCTGGCATTCTAAATATCATTAGTTTGAATCCTATGGGAGACTAAACATTGTTATAAGTTATTTTTCCCCAAACAAGGCTTTAAAAGGACATGGTCCGAGACTGGACAATTATAGCATGAAAAGGATAAATTACGACAATATCTTATTTTTCCTGTATTGCTTAAATTATAAGCTTTCTATTAATTTCATAATTTAAAACTAAAATCCCTCAATGTTTTCGTAGAATAAAAAATGCATTCCAGAATAAAAAAGGAAATTCCATGAGTCCTTTTTCTGGAATTATTTTCATTTCTTGTCAAAATATAGGCTGTAAAACTCAGTGGAAAATTTCTTATAAATAAGAGTCACATAGTTAAAGAACAGTAGAGGAATATTCCCTTATCATTTATATTTATGAGTTATATACAATATCACACACAACACCAGAGATGATAGTGGAATAATCCCATATCATTTACAAAAAGTCATGTACAAAGTCTTCAAATCTGCAAGTAGAAAATGATAGTGGAACATTCCCACATCGTTTACAAGAAGCCATGTACAAAGTCTACAAAACTGCAAGTAGAAAATGATAGTGGAATAATCCCATATCATTTACAAAAAGTCATGTACAAAGTCTTCAAATCTGCAAGTAGAAAATGATAGTGGAACATTCCAACATCATTTAGAATAAGCCATGTACAAAATCTTCAATCTGCAAGTAGAAAATGATAGTGGAATAATCCCACATTATTTACAAAAAGTCATGTACAAAGTATACAAATCTGCAAGTAGAAAATGATAGTGGAACATTCCCACATCATTTAGAGTAAGCCATGTACAAAGTCTATAAAACTGCAAGTAGAAAATGATAGTGGAATAATCCCACTTCATTTTCAAGAAGCCATGTACAAAGTCTACGAATCTGCAAGTAGAAAATGATGGTGGAATAATCCCACATAATTTAGAATAACCCATGCACAAAGTCTACAAAACTGCAAGGAGAAAATGATAGTGGAACATTCCCACATCATTTAGAATAAGCCATGTATAAAGTCTACAAAACTGCATGCAAGTACAAAATGAATAATATTATTTGCAATTCTAAAAGAATAAAGTTATTGTGGAATTATCCTGTATCATTCATATAACCACATACAAATTCAACCAAAATGCAAGCCTAAAATGGGAGTACATATACCTATATCTTTGACAAATATCTCAAACAATTGTACACTTTGCCAGTATAAGATTGGTGGACTTGTGAAAGTCAAATACAGTTTAAAAAATGACAGGTATACATTGATGTTGGAATATACCCAAATTATTTGGTAAGGAAATGTACAAACTCTATCAAATTGAGATAAAAAACTATGATAGTAGGATGTTCCCACATTATTTCATATTCCCAAGTCAAGATGTAAAAATTTAGAAATTATGATCCCTTTATCATTGATAATTTTTATAATTACTATAATATATTAATTTAGGTCACATACAACAGAGTGATATAGCAAGATAATGTGGTCCCCCCCCCCCCCCCCCCCCCCCACATTTTAAGCAGTTATATGCTGGTTTTCCCTTTCTTCTCTTGTGACCTTTTTGATTCTGTAGTAACAACCTGAAAAGGAAATTTGATTTCTACAACATGCATATTTTTATTACTTATATAACTTTTTTATTAATCATTTATTACAATTAGATTACTTCTATAAATGTACATAGCACAATGAATTTACATATTGCATGTATTTCTGTTTCATGTAATTGATAAGAATGATTATCATTAACTTTCAAATGATCAAAAATAAACCTTATCCACGTTTAATTCTTTATCTAACATCTCAAGTAGATGACTGCCAATGTCTACATTAGGTTCTTCGATTATCTCTTTGTTCTGGACTGGACATTGATCAATGATGGCAAAGTCCAATCTGCTTGTTTGCTGGCATATTCCTTTAGTTTATCTTAGTTTATCTTTACAAGTCTTTATTTTCAATTTCATCTAAAACCCTTTGCCACCACTGGTACTGTCTTTCTCCCCTGTAAACCTTATATCAATGTTTCTCAATGTTACGTTTTTATAAATTATATCGTCAAAGTGACTGTTATGGAAAATTAGTCCGACAAATCTGACGAAGGGCATTTTTATCATTTGTCGTTATGCCCTACCCTCCGTCAGATTTGTCGGACTAATGGAAAATAAGAAAAACTGAAAAGCAATGTACACTAGCTTATTGTATATTATTGCTTACCATGGATATATCCTCACTCCTCATACCTGTCACGTGTAAGTCTACATGTATGCATGTTACATTCTCCGAGTTCAGAATTTGATTATCGTCGTGAGGCTCAACTTGAGTGACTGCATCGTAGTGATTTCCATTTGAATGATTTAAATAAATAAAACCATACCGGTTTCAATGCCATTGCTTTGAAATTTCATCCAAGATAATTTTGAACCGTATTTTGAATGAATGTATTTATCTACATTCAGAAACGCTGTAGCATAAAATATTTCCATTTCCGTCGCTCATGTTTTGTCTTTGCAAATGCCAGATGTTTGCAGGTATTCCTCTGGACCTCTACCACCATGAAATATCCTTTTCTGGCATTTGTATTAGTCAGAATCAATGAAGTAATTATGCTTCTAAAGTTAAACGTATTTTTCTTTACTACCACAAATACTAAAAGACAGTGCTCTAAAACAATTCCCATCACTAGTTTTTCGTCTGTATTGTTTTTGATGCGCCCAGCGAAGTTAGTGAAGCATTGTCACTGTAACAGCAATCATTAAATGTTAATCCGAGTTCATCACATTTCTTACATTTCCATTCTTTGGATACAGGAATCCATCATATAGAATAGTCATGTATTCAGATCTAAACTTAATTGTAGTCGGAATGATTTTCGTTGAAATTCTGTACAATTAAATCCGCAAAACGAATTATAAACGAAAGACACATATCAAACACAGAGGGCGATCTTTATATGTGGTAATTACAATCACAGTAGTCATATTAACCAATTTCCATTCGAGAAAAACCACTGATAAACAACAAGCTGCAGTAGTGCTAATCGCGCGTCTTGATAAGTGAAGATACGCAAGGCCATATCAAGTTACAATGTAAATTTTCTCTCGTTCATTAGTGATTTGCCCTGGGAAAATGTTATGAACAATAAGCAACATCAGTTACATGGAACTAAAGAAATGGATGCAAAATTGTTTACTGCGATAAACTCAAACTTGTGTAGTTATAAAGCAATCATTTGAGATTGTTTGACATCATTTATTAAATATTCTGTCTCAGAAAATCAACATAATAACAGCTATTCAGAAAAATTTTTCGAACTGAATAAATCCATACTGTTGCAAAAAAAGTGATATTTTGCGAAAGATTTTGAATTTCCGATACAGTAATAACATATTTCAAAATACTCATTTAGCAAAATAATTTAACGAAGTGAAAATGAACAAAAACAAAAGCATAAAAACAAACCAAAAAGAAAACGAAACGAAACAAACAAACAAAAAATAAACCAAGAAAAAAAAGAGAGAGAGAGAGAGAAAAAAACCAAACAAAACCAAACAAAACCCCCCCCCCCCCCCCCCCCCCCCCAAAAAAAAACCCCACAACAACAGAAAACCCCTAACTTATATATAAAAACTACATAATGTACTAACTTAAACAGATGAAGTACTTAATAAATGAACCAATCAGCAAATTTAGGAGGTTGGGGTTGGTTCAACACACTTTGTGTCTAAAAACCTCATTGTTTCTAATGAAAAAAAAAATCATTTCCGCACTGACCATGGAAAACTGAAAATTCCTTACTTGCTTCATTCGCGTTTGAGGTGAATGCCAAATGTTTCATACATCATTCTTTTCTACAATGTGGTCTAAAGTTCTATATGATTCACACGTGATGGCCAGAAGGAAAAAAAGGAGGGGGTTGTTACACTTTACATATACCGGTACAAGTAAATTTTAAAATTCTTAATCATTGATGTTTAATACTTGAGTAACCTTGCATGTCAACAGAATATAATATAATTATTAAATTAACAGAAGATGAGACAACACGAGAAATAAAGTTGCTTTTTCGGCATCGATGTTAATAAAACCATTTCATCAAAGATAACTTATAAAATAGTTTGTTCTCGCACGTGTTTGTAATTCAGCATTTGAAGTACGGGATAGGTTGAAGCACTCCCGTGACAGCTAGGTCAAATTAATTGTTATTGTATCAGTTTCGCATCCGGTGTAAATTTGTACGAAATGTGAAATCGGCACGATTTACAATCTGATAGATAGCGCCACAAACAAAATTGCGTTTACGAAATTTTCCCCTCAATCCTCAAATGCATCGTACATCGTAACGTTCGATCTTAACTTCCATCGACTCCAATTTTGTATCTTTCATTATTGTGTAACACGAAGTTATGTGTTCATTTTGCTGACAATATTAAGCTTTTTGTTCCTGTCTTGTTTTTCTTCTGGTTTTTCTTAAAAATCGATCTTGAAATGGCAAGTATATTCCTGTATCGGATATTGTGTACATATGTCTCTGCTGGAATTAATAAAGAAAACTGTCTGGTGTTTGAGAATTGTTACTGTAGTTTAACTAGGAACCCCAGATATCTATTCACTTAACTCGCTGTATAATAAACGATGCAAGAGATAAGGGAACAACCTTTTGATTTTTATTAGGGGGGGGAGAGAAGATTTTCACCGGCCTGAATATTTTTTTGACAAATTTCAGAGCCGGATAATTTTTTATATATTTATTGACAATTATTGGGGTTAATCTGAGCCGGACTTTTCTTTTGCAAAGTCTTCCTGCTCCCCCCCCCCCTCCCATAAAAATCAAATGGTTGCTCCCTAAAATTTATAGAGTGAATGCTAGTACTTGACAATTCCTGAGACATTGGGGTTTTATCCCTGAGAATGTTGAAGTTTATTTTTGAAAATTAGGTGTAGCTCGCAAGTTTTAAGCCCGCTTCTAGACATATATATATATTTATATGAACTAAAATGGATTTTCATTTCATACGGTATTTATGAAACGAGTTGTATGTTTATATCCCCGAGCCTAGGCGAGGGGAAGGCTTGAGTATATAAAAAAAAAACACGAGTTCATTCATCAAACACAGACTTGACACAATTCTTTTCCACGCTATGACATCACCTATCATAATTTATGACATACCGATATTTCACTGCATAAACAGCAAAACGTGTGATTAATCTAGATACGCAATAGCGGAATGCTAGTCCCACCCCTTCCTCCCTGCTTCACCCGAAATTTAGCGATCAAACTCCACTTTTTCCAAAGGAAAGGAAGCAATTAACACCCGCCATTTATAAAATGCAAACCGTTTACTCACTAAATGCTAAACAGATTACAATAAAATTTGTTTGAAGTATAATGAAAGCTTTTATGATTAGACACACACAAATGTCGAAGAACGATGGAAGTAGTGAGTTCATCACTCTTATCTTAACTATCTTACGAAAACAGTAAAGCCAGCATGGCTCCCATTAACTCTGATGAATGATATAGCATAAGGGTGATAATATCGGGGCATAGTGCTCTGATACCTTCATACTGAGCGTCAACAAGAATACTGAAGAATTCATACATAATTACACAACAGAAGAAGTGTGGCAATTGATATAATCTGTAAGTATACTGCATATATTCATGAAAGATTTTATAATTACATGTACATTTTTTTCGATTTAAATACATGTACTGTACATTGTACGTGAAAAAATATAATCTTTATTTTTATTTGTTTTCTCTTTTCTCTTGTTAAATGCAAAATGCTGCACAATTATATTACACTGCTGTTTTATATATATATATATTAAGGCTAAAATAGACATTGTCATCTACCTGAAAGTGATGTAAAAGAAGATACACATCAGTCAAATATGGAGGAGGATGACATCACTGATTTCAAAAGCTTGGACAAACAAATGATTACAAAACACTTGAAAGGTAATGCCATATTCTTAGTACCTGTTTCGTGGTTTTAAATACTAGAAATTCTCTCGTATTTAGTTGAAACTGCTAGATAAACTTACAAACCCAATCCACCAGTTTTTAGTTCCACTGAGAAATTATCTTAGTCAGAACTTCAAAACTTTCAAAAATTCCTGACATTTGTTTTTTAATATTTTGATGTTATTGTATTGATTTATTCAATGTAGAGGTAATAAATGAGTATTCTTCTGCTGTATTGTATTAGAAACTATGTACAAATATTTCAAAAGTTTTTAAAAATTTTCCTAAATTTTAATTTCATTCATGTTTTTATGATATTTTCTATCATTTGTTTTTAGAGCAAGCCTTTTATTTATCAAGAACAGTTTACGCCAAATTAATATTGAAATGATTATGAGAATTTGTGTTTATTTTTTACATGACTGATGAAGATATTTTGTTATTACAGCATCACACATCAAAGTACATGTCGATATCTTATTGAACCAAAGGAAAGTCAAAAAGTAAGAAACCTGAATAATGACCATGTGGCATCCATTGTTAATGCAATGAAATCATCAATGACCACTTACATGACCTTAATTTGATTTATGTCGGATGATAAGATCAACATGGAGGAACTTAACACTCCAGGAACTGCCACTTTTGAAGTGTTGGGCGGGAATCATACAAGAGCAACCCTAATCAAACTTAGAGAGGAATCACCAGACATAGTTAATCCTGATTTGTGTACATGGATATATACTCTAATATCAGTAATGAGCAATCATTATACCTAGGATATGAACATAATGTTGTTCATGAAAATTCCAAGGAAATGAGTTTACTAGAAAAGGTTGTTGTTTTTTTCCATAAAGTGTTAAAAAAAAACTGCAGAATAAAATTCAACAATCTTCCAGATAAAACAATTCATGGAAAATGGAGGTGTGAATTATCAGCCATAATCCAGATATCTGTAAGTATAACAGTATTGATATGAGTATATGTTTTGTATAACATGTGGTGTGGACATGTATGGGATATATGTGTAGTGTAGCAAGCACATATTGCAAATTTAAACTCTTTAAGTTTTGTCAGAGACAAGATATGTTAGTGGAAAAGTGATATTGTTATTTTATCTGCTACCATTCTAAGCATATCATGATGCTTCTATATTACATTATTTACATTTCATTTTATAAATGCATTGCAAATATGATAGGTGTGTACACATGGTGTGCAAATTTAATTGAAATAATGATAAATAATCAGTAAGAGCAATACTGTTTTTAAAACTCAATGAAAAGATTTATCTTGATATGTATTACTATAAAAATATAATTCCTTAATGTATTATCATTTCAGCCCAATGACCAAGAAGTAGATCTGGCAATAGTGGAATACATTAAAGGAAAAGTTTACATTGGAATGATGGAAGGAAATGTCCTAACTTATTGCCATAAACCTATAGGAATAATTAAAAATTATACTTTTTTACATCAATCAACAAAGATGTCTTTTACTCTGAATGATAGAGACAAGCAAACATTCGATAAATCTTATGTAATGCTTAGTATTAAAGGAAAACTGAATGGAGATAAGATCGAATGTAATGATTT
Organism: Pteria penguin; assembly: GCA_035048485.1. Taxonomy (NCBI): domain Eukaryota; kingdom Metazoa; phylum Mollusca; class Bivalvia; order Pterioida; family Pteriidae; genus Pteria; species Pteria penguin. The sequence goes on from CM068584.1 coordinate 33,417,654, forward strand.
ATCACTCCCAATGGATCAAATGTTAACTCATATTAATAACTACATTACATCTGATTCTCAAAGTATTGAAAAACCCACAACTATATAAAAAAGTGAACATACAGTATTTTCAAATTTCAAACTAAAATGAAAGTTAAAAGTATCATCTGTTTATATTAAATGTTTTCTTCAAAATAATACAAAGTAAATATTACTAAAACTTACAAAATTAAGTACTGAAAGTTTATCCATAGATTGTATCATTATATTCATTATACATGAACTTTAAGGATTATTATGGTATCATAAATATTTCATTGTTTTTATGTATCCTTGCTAAATGATTTTAAAAAATATGTCATTCTTAAAGTTTGAATGTATTGTATGGTTTTACAGTGTATTTTATTCATTAAATGTGGGATTATCTTTTAAACTTTGTACATTTCCTTATCAAATGATATAGGAATATTTCATTTTAGAAATGAAATTCTACTAGACCTTGTATATAACTTTACCAAATGATGTGGTAATATTCCACTATCAATGTATACCTGTCATTTTTAGACTGTATTTGACTTTGATGATTTTATACTTGCAAATTGTACAATTCTTTGTGACATTTATCAAGAATATAGGTATATTTACTACCATTTTAGGCTTGCATTTTGGTTGAATTTGTATGTGATTATATAAATGATACAGGATAATTCCATAATGACTTTATTCTTTTAGAATTGCAAATGATGTTATTCAGTGAAGTGGGATTATTCCACCATCATTTTGTACTTGCAGTTTTGTAGACTTTGTACAGGGCTTATTCTAAATGATGTGGGAATGTTCCACTATCATTATCTACTTGCAGATTCATAAACTTTGTACATGGCTTCTTGAAAATGATGTGGGATTATTCCACTATCATTTTCTACTTGCAGTTTTGTAGACTTTGTACATGGCTCACTCTAAATGATGTGGGATTGTTCCACTATCATTTTCTACTTGCAGATTTGTATACTTTGTACAAGACTTTTTGTAAATGATGTGGGATTATTCCACTATCATTTTCTACTTGCAGATTGAAGACTTTGTACATGGCTTATTCTAAATGATGTGGGAATGTTCCACTATCATTTTCTACTTGCAGATTTGAAGACATTGAACATGACTTTTTGTAAATGATGTGGGATTATTCCACTATCATTTCTGGTGTTGAACACTTTGTGTGTGATATTGTATATAACTCATAAATATAAATGATAAGGGAATATTCCTCTACTGTTCTTTAACTATGTGACTCTTATTTATACGAAATTTTCCACTGAGTTTTACAGCCTATATTTTGACAAGAAATGAAAATAATTCCAGAAAAAGGACTCATGGAATTTCCTTTTTTATTTTGGAATGCATTAAAAGTAATTGAATCAAATTAAATTTGGTTGGTATCAATTCTCTCAGTAAAGGATGCTCTGCCCATAATCATGCGTGCGCGCGGATATTTATTGTAGAAAACAACAAAATTGGTTCACATGGAGGAATACGAGCATGGGAAAAGCAAACTTGTGGTAGAAATTATCATACACAGAGGCCAAAAAAGAAATATGGGACAAATGTTAGAATAGGGTGAAGCTCCAGTTTCATTGTCATGTGATTTCCGTCCTCATCAATATTCAAAGAGTTGGCTTGGTTTTGTTGCAAATTTAAAACAGGCATATCTTGTTAAAGACATCGACTTTTGTAACGATACTTTTTACACATCTTAGATAATATATTAACAATCGATTTTCGTTTAAGATATCCATTTACATTTTTTCTATACTTTTCTCGACTTCAAGTGGACTATTCTCCTTTAAGTGTTTCAAAGTTCATTTGTTAGTCATTTTAGAAAATAGAAAATAATACACGCTGTCTCTTTCACACATTTCTGTTTCATTTCCTTGATTTATCCAATATAAGATCATTTCCTTGATTTATCCAATATAATATATATGAATAGAGAAGCAGAAAAACATTTGTTTTCCAACTTTTATCAAAAAACTGTTTATAAACAGGGTTAAAAGGAAGTTTCAAGCATAATTTTGGTTTCTTGATGTTTTATATCTTTTTCTCGAATTAAAATAAAGGTCACTTCTGGCATGCCGAAGGCAGGCAGTTCATACTCTTCTATAAACGAGATGCATTTTTACTTCATGTTACACAATAACAACATTCAATTTTTTTTCTGCAGCATTCAGTATGTTGAGTAATTCAGTTTAAAAAGAAAGAGGGGTGAAAATCATTGTAGAGAAGCAAAATAACAGTCTTTTGTCAGTTTTCAAAGGTAAGAAATATATATGTATCTAATAATTTTATCACAGTCATTTGTTTGTGAATCAGCAAATTGTGTTTGGGTGTGTGAAATGGGCCTCTTATTTTCATTTTATCATCATTGACACACCATAGTTTTACCAAAATAGGTGAACATGCATATGTCATCCTCTGTCTGACACTTGAAAAAGTACTTAAAATATATTTACTTTCTTCAGCAATCACTAAGTCAAACTATGCCACCATATGTTAAGGAATATTTTATGTTATCAGCTAAAAGTATTGCCAACTACTTTGTTAATTTTTTAATGCTCTTTCTTTTTGCTCCTGTCTGTATGATTTGTTAAATGGGTTACTTTCTCAGCAGTTGAAATGCAAACTAGTAAATGGAGGCACTTGAAAGTATGATAAGATGAATATCATAGATCATATACTAACTTATATGGAATATATGAATATGAATATATATATATGAATTTGATCCATTGGATCCTTAAACTTGTTGTAGAAGATGACGGCTTCAATCAATATGTTATTGGCATACAGATGGGTGCAGTCCTAACATAACATGCACGTTAACGCGAAAAGCTGTCACGAGAACTGCTTAAGCACACGTGCTAGGACTGCTTGACTGGACGTGCTTGTGCTCCTTGCGTTAACGTGGGAGGGAATTCGCGTTAACGCGATTTATTCCCACATGCGCTCGGTCCAGTCGCACATTCACATGCCTACATTTGTAATTCTCTAGTATGCAGTAGTACGGATGGAGGAAATAAAAGATATCTAATTAAATTACCGCAAATGTCGCCATATATATGTGTATTAAATATAATGTTAGAATGACACCCCACATTAAGGGTTTCATATGTAATATGATATTGGAAATTACCGCATACATTCTGTTTTATTTATTTTTTTTAATTAATTAAATTATGTATTTATTTCTTATTTGTTTATTTATTTATTTATTTTTTTTTTTTTTTTTTTTTTTTTTTTTTTTTTTACTTTTATTAATAATACATGTAGGACAAACATATAATAAACATATAACAATGAAACATAGACGACAAGACAATACACATCCAATACACATCTTTCACTCACAGATTTTCTCTCTCATTCATTTCTCGTCTTATTCAATTCTACATACTTTAGTTCATGGTGCAACTGAACCATATATTTTGAATGTATAAGTATTCTGAAGATAGTGTATTGAATCATAAATATTTTCTTTCAAATATAAAAATATATTATTAAAAGGGAAGAAAAAAGGTATCATATACTGAAATGTATATTGTTTACGCAATACATGAAATATAAATGTATTCAATTGTCAAGTAGTGCAAATAAAGCAATGAAGTATATATATATATATATGCATGTACATACACACATAAACATAAACATAATAACACACACACACACACACAGACATATATATATTATATAAATATATCATGTACTGAAATGTATTGTTTATACAACATATGAAATATAAGTGTATTCAATTGACAAGTAGTACTAGTAGTGTAATGAGGTATACATATATATTCACACATATATACACATAAACATACACATAAAAACATACACACATATATACGGTATATATACATATACATACACACATACATATACACATATATACATATACCGGTAAGTATATTGTTGAATATATGCATTGATGATAATTAGATATTAAGTTCTCAATAGTTAAAGTATGAGCAAGTTGTATAATAATAATGATAATATAGTTTAGGCTACAAACAAGTTTTTCCAAGTGTGCCATCGCTTATTAAATTCATCTTCACCTCCTTTTCTAAGATACATGTACCTTTCAGTCTCATAGTAATTCAACAAATATGTTTTAAAACCACAGAAAGTCATATTGGCACTTTGTCTTGATTTTATATAAATGAAACATTTAAGGAGAATAATAATTAAGTTTAATGTATTACAATTATATTGATGAACTCCAAATATTATATTGGATGGTGATAAGAAAATATTTAAATTTGTGTTAAAACGAATCCAGTTTTCTAATTCCATCCACAAAGCTCTAACTGGATTACAAAGGACAAATAAGTGAACGATAGTCTCTGATTCTGTATTACATACATTGCATAAAGGAGAATTCTTAATTTTAATGATATTTAACAGTTTATTTGTAGCCAATATTCTATGAATTATTCTGACCTGAAACCATCTCAATTTAGTGTCTTTTGTGATTCTAAAAGGATTTAAAAATGTTTGTTTCCAAAAGTTAGAGGGTGTATTTAATAAATTTAAACTAGGGTCATTTACCCATTTTAATTCACATTTTGGTTTTTTATATGCAGATTTGATGAAAATTTCATATATGTCTTTGCAGCCTTTTTCAGAAGCCAAAATAATTTTCAAAAAAGCAGGCAAACAAGGCAATTTACTTTTATGAGGGCTATCTTTGAGGACTGGCCACACTTTTACTAAAGATTTAACCAAACCGAAATATGTTGTAAAAGGTAGATTTACTGAAAAATTGTTGCATAACTCCTGATGAGAGAGTACATCACCATTATTTTTTAGTAAGTCTTGGACAAAGATAAATCCTTTTTTGTAAAGATTTTGAATGACTATAGATTTATTATCAACTCTAATAAGGGGATTATACCATAGTGGGGAAAGCAGAATTTCATTTATAGACTGGGGGGGTCACTTTTGTTTGAAATTCCATAAGAGAAGTTAATACTTCTTTCCAGAAAGGATTCGCAGTATTCCGAATCAGTTTATTTATATAATCTACACCAAAATGGGAAATGGCTTTAATATCACTATTTATTGTTATGCTAAATACGCGGGTCCAAATGCAATCTGAGCGAAATAGTCTGCGAATCCATGTAATTTTTAATGATTTAATGAAATTTTCAATATCAATCATTCTGCATCCCCCCTCTTGGTAATCCTGAATTATGGTATTTCTAGAAATTCTATCTTTTTTGTTATTCCAAATAAAGTTATAGAAAATTTTTTGAAGTTGATTGATATTTTTAGATGCAGGTTTTGGTAATGATATGAAAAGATGTGTTAATTTTGGTAAAAGAATGGATTTTACTACTGTAATTTTACCAAGAGTAGTGAGATTTCTCCTTGACCAAGATTTAATATTTTTAATAATAGTTTGTACACCCTCATCAAAGTTAAGTTTCTCAACATTCTCTAAATTTGCAGTAAAATTTATACCTAAAATGTTGAAAGGTTCATTTGTCCAAGTAAGATTGGTATCAGTACATAAATTTTCAGTGGAGTTACATTTAGAGCCAATCCAGATAGCTTTTGTTTTAGTAATATTTGGTTTCAGACCAGAATATTTCGAGAATTGGAATAATAAGTCCAATGCGCTTTTGAGACATTTTTCAGTACCATCGAGAAAAAGTGCTGTATCATCAGCATATTGCAACAGACATACATTATGAGGTCCAATATTGATACCTTTAATACGGTGATTTTGGCGAACAAGTATTCCCATTATCTCTACACATAGGAGAAAGATATATGGAGAAACAGGATCGCCCTGACGGCAGCCGCGCCCTATTTTAAAGAATTTAGAGAAAATACCATTCTGCAAAACGCAAAGAGAAGCTTCATTATTTAAAATTTTTATCCAATTTATAAGATTTGGTCCAAAATTGAAAAAACTAAGAGATTTGTACAAAAACTTCCAGGAAACCGAATCAAAAGCTTTTTCAAAATCTATTAAAAGAAGCATTCCAGGAATATTGTTTTCTTTAGCTGAGTATAGTGTATCATAGATTAGACGGGTATTTTCTCCAATAAATCTACCTTTCAGGAAACCTCTTTGATTTTCATGTATAAGAAAATTTAAAACAGACTTAATTCTATTAGCTATACATGATGACAGAATTTTATATTGTACATTCAAGAGTGATATGGGGCGCCAGTTCTTCAAATATTCACGAGGCTTATCTCCCTTTGGCAAAATTGATATAATTCCTTGCTTTTGGGTTTGTGATAAATTTCCTTTTGCAAAAGCTAAATTTATTGATTTAAGATAAAATTCTGATAGGTTTTTCCAAAAAAACTTATAAAACTCTACAGTAAAGCCATCAGGACCAGGCGATTTGTCATTCTTCATGTTCTTGAGTGCTAGTGAGGCTTCTAGATATGATATGGTGTTTTCCTCAAGTGCACTGGCTTGATGGTCATTCAAAATATGAACTTGATCCTTATTTATTATAGTTTCTAAATTGATATTTTCCAGGTGTTGATCTTGGTTTGCATATAATTGAGTGTAAAACAATTCAATTTCTTTTAAAATATCTGGCTGGTCCACAATGGTTTCACCGGCAGAGTTTTTAACTTTGGAGACAGTTTTATTGACAAAATTTCTTTTTTCTAAACTAAGAAAGTATTTTGATGGTTTTTCACCATCCTCTATCCATTTAGCTCTTGTTCGAATAAATAACCCTTTAATATAATCCTGCCGAAATTGTTCTAATTGATCATTTAGTGTTGAGATACGAATTTGGATTGATGGATCATTATTTTCTAAATAAGTTTCCTGTAATTTCTTTAATTCATTCTCAATTTTTTCAATTTGTTTATTTTTATCTCTTTTCTTAGCTGATGAATAGATGATGGTGAAACCTCTAATTTCAAGAAGAAGCATTTCAAAAAACAGTTGATCATCTATAGTATTTTGTGTTTGGGAGGGGGTAGCATATTGTTCTTTAAGATTAGAAATGATAGATTTTACTTTATTTACATAAATATTATCTTTAAGAAGAGAGTTGTTAAACTTCCAGAATCCTTTTCCCTTTTTGAAATCATTTAATTTAATGGAGAACTCAATGATTGAATGGTCAGTTCTATAACCTGGTACAATATTGGTGGTGTCAATTAAGGACATTAATTCATTAGATGTTAGAAAGAAGTCTAATCTTGCCTTTTTGATGGGGTTATGACAAAACCATGTACATGCTTTGGAGTTTTCGTGTTGTATTCTCCATGGATCACATAAATTTGCATTTGCTTTGATGTTAAGAAGATTATCCCTTGATTTGGGATTATTAACATGTTTGTAGTTATAGCAGTCTATATGAGGATCTTGTACCAAATTCATATCACCACCTATGATTACAAAGTCTCCATCAAAATTATCAATTCTATCTTGTACATTATCATAAAACCATGGAGAGTCTTTATTAGGGCCATATATGTTGATTAAAAGAATGGTATATTTGTTTTCAATACGGACCTCCAGGTATAGCATATTACCATTATCATCTGCGTCCTCCTTTGTAACCTCAAACTCAAAGTTATTGTTGAACAATATGGCTACCCCCCTCGCTGTAGATTTACCGGGGCTAATATAGATATCATATCCCCAAAGCGATCGTACCAAGTTTTCATCTTTTGCTTCAAAGTGGGTATCCTGGAGAAAATATATAGAGTAATTTTTATTTTTAATGTAATTAAGTACATCACGTTTTTTCTCCATGCTACCCAGTCCTCGGCAATTCATAGACATAATCTTAATAACGTTACTCATTTAGAAATCGGGCCGGGGAGATAAGTAACAAAATATGTTAATGTATATAAAGACAAAAAGTATACACATAAAGAAATGCATGCATATGACATAATGATATATACTAGTACATAGGAAGAAAACCAATACACATCGCCATCTCACTGTACATAGCTGTATCACGGGCATAGTCTCTCAACCAGGGGGAGATAATACTCACTCAGGGACAATATAAGAATAACAAAATTGCGATACGTATACACCGAATATTCTATATATATTATGTAATTCAGTACACCATGAAACTGAGGACTTACCATACTAGCAGTATAATTCCCATTCACGCACACATAAGACACACACAATATACTAAGACACAGAAACATGAAGTCAAAAGAGTCGCTGAGATGGTCCCTGACAATACACACTGTAAACACAGACACGTGTATGGGTCAATAAACAGATCGCTCTGCTGGAATTAAACAAATTTTAACTTTATGTTACATCCAGTTGTATTAAACTCATATATATCCTCACTTGGTATTTAGTTTCTGTGCAATATTATCAAAAATATCAAATTTATGACGGCGTCCTTCGGTGTCCAATGCGAAAACTCTACTGTTATAGTACCAAGCCGAGTGCACTTTTTCGCTCTCTTTCAATGCTTTGATGAGATCAGCATTCATTTGCGTTATATGGTCCAACATAAGGAACGTGCTTTTGAGTGCTTGGCGGTTTCTTATTATCAATGTCTTTGTTTCGGCGTTGATACACCTCACAATAACCGGTCTTGGTCCTCGGCTGTTTCCTGGAATCCTATGAATTGCAAGAATGTTAACCGGATTGATGTTCACGTTGACTTTTTCACTCAGTAACGCACAAAGATCTTCTCGGAGGTTCTCTGTGGGTCGCTCCTGCCAGTTTAGAATCTTTATATTATTTTTTTGCGAATACTGCTGATTGTAATTTGCCATTGACAAGCTTGATTGGACCATTCTGCTGCACTCGTTCACTTTTTCGTTCATCTTCCGAATTTCTGCGGCTTGTGACACTACTTTTTCCCGTAAATGATCGACGTCTAGATTTATTCCATCAGTCTTTTCAGAAAATATGCTTGCCTTCTCTGCAAAATCACTTGATATGTTTTGAATTTTCGTTTTTGTATCTTCTTCTATTTCTGCCACGACCTGTTTCTTGATTTCCTCTTTTAATGTTTCTGTCACTTCCTTTACAATTTCAGATTTCATTTCGGACTTAATTTCCCTGATAATGTTTTGTACTATTAGTTGAACGTCACTTTTGCTCACCATTTCTTTTTTAATTTCTCCTAAACAGTCCTGTATCGTTTTGAGTTCATTTGTTATGCTGCTATCTGGGTTAAGGTCCGAACTGCTTGTTCGCTGTTTTTTAGTTGCTTGTTTTCCGGACACCACTGTTTGTTTAACGGAGTTTGAAACGGAATTTAGGTTCAATTGCACTAATTTCTTCTTCTCTTCTGTTCCTTTTGATTTCATTTCTATCGCCTTTGGCGTTTCTTCTGTACATCTAGCCGTCGTATCGATCTTAGTTAAATTTCCACTTGCCATACTTGTGATAAGTAGTCACTTCTCCTTTGTTCTCCTTTGTTAGAATATTTTACAAATTTCTTTTCTAATTTCTCCAACTACACGCAATGTTTTTGATAAATAATTAAATCCAGTCGAGTCACTATATATTTCCCTCCAAATGATATGAGTTTTGAGGTGTAATATTGTCGGTAAATAGCTATTTTTTAAAAAATATAGCAGAGCTGAAAATTACGTGTCACTCCATTGCGTATCACGTGACTCCTCCTGTTTATTTATTTATAATTCATTTATATATTATTCTTATTTATGTATTTATTATTGGTTTTATTTTAATTTAGCTATTTTTTCGTAATATATGAATACCATGATTATCATCATTATTATTATTTTTATCAATTTTATTATCATTATTATTATTATTATTATTATTATTATCAAATTTCATTATATTCAATGTTCGGAAATTGTATTCAATATTTTTTTTTAAATTTATCCCTTTACTCATAAGCGTTTTATTTAATTCTAAATATTTACCTACATGCACACAGTAATATGCCTTTATATTAAAATAAACACTGTACATATCGATTCTTCTTCGAATCCTACTCTATGTATATGTTAATGTAAGTTTTAAGTTGTAAGCAAGCGAACGTGGCTGTCAAGCACGTTCACGTGGCAGCCAACCGCATGAACGCGGTAGTCAAGCACGTTAACACAGTCTCGAAATCAAGTTCACGAGGAAATCTACGTTAACGCAAGTGCGTGTGTTCAGCAGTCCTGAGCGCATGAGGAAAGGAAACTTCACATTAACGCGACGTTAACATAATGTTATGTTAGGACTTCACCTCACTGTATTTTTACCTTCTCACAAAAATCCTTTAAATGATAATAAACAATGAATGAAGCTAATGAATTTTGTTTTAAAAACAAAATATTTAGTAGTAATATCATTGATAAAACTAATTTCTTTGTAATCATGCTTCAAAATTCTTTCTTTGTGTCACAAGTCCAGAAATGAGGAAGACAATATACTTGTATTGGTTTAGTCTACAAGAAATTTATGTTTATTGATTCCTTCATCAAACTTTTTGATCATGTTGTTCTTTCAGATTGGAAAATGTGGAAGATGGTTTACTCTGTATATGCCTTTCTGCTAGGCTTGTCTTTATCTGATGCAGTTCGCATTAAGGTGAAAGAATGTCCAGTTACTGAGACAGCATGGCAGGCCAGATCACAGCTGTTTGAATGTAAATCTCCCCTAGTATACCACTGTATCCAAGATAATGTGGGAAAATTGATGGAAACATGTATGAGAGCTTATCCTATAAAACCATTGTTTGAAGGTACAGTATAAAAATCATGCACTCTTCATAACATTTTAGCTTTATACATTCAGACCAACATAGAGATGACCTATGCAATGAGAATCTAGAATCACCTCCAGTCCCAGATCAAAAGATATCAATCTAGGGCAACATGCTTCAACATCATTTTAACTGAGGTGCTTGTAGAGGCTGGGATGTTGAAGCCTGTCGCCCCAGACTTACATCTTTCTGTCTGGGGCAAGAGGTGATTCTTGATTCTTTTCCTTCCCAAATAAAACCCCTGTTTACCCTCTTTCAGTGCTACTTTATTCCTGACACTTTACAAATCTTTGTTTCATTTTATTGTTAAGAAATAGCCCTACATCATAAAGTTATTTTCAAGATACTCCTTATCAAGGAGTATCTTACTGTTATCAAGCTCAAAGTTCAAAGGTCAGATGTATGTCCAACCAACTACAACCTTTGAAGAAATAGTATGATGTCTGTGTCAATGTTTGTCTATTTTAACGAGGACAGTTGTGGTGATTTAATCCATTCAGTGTAAGAGTCTTTTTTAAAGATAAGTTTTGAAAACATATTGTGTGAATTCTTTTAGAAAATGTCCCCTCCCCAGCCAAGGTGAAAGCGACGGTGTATGATTTTTTGTTCAGTAGTCTATTCACACGATCAACATTCGTGGTGACTAACATTTGTATGTGTAATCTTCAACTTCCTCGTCTCTTCTCATTTCTCTTAGTTTTCACACTTTGAAAATAAAATGTTTTTTTTTTTCTCTCACATTTCATATATTAATAAAGATAAATATTAAAAGGTACATATGTTTTATATTTATTCAAACTACAAATGTATAACGATGCCTCTGTGAAGTGATTTTTTTTATTCATACATTCTTTAATCCGAGCTACGGTCAAATCGAGTCATCTAGGGGCTACTTGACAGTTTTCATTATAGTCTGAGATTCTCTGTCCTTCTCCCACTTTTGATATTGTCACGGTTTATAGGAGAGGGTCAGAGAGAGTTTGTTCATCAAAAGTTGGAATTTCCACAAACCAACAATATGAAAAGTGGGAGAAGAGCAGAGAATCTCAGACTGTTTTCATTGCAATATACTGTCGTTACAGAGAATTAAGGGTATTTGTGGAAAACATCATAACTCAGCATGTAGCCTTCATTAAAAGGATAATGTGTTGCATGGAACACTGTTGCTTTTAGTTCATTAGTCTCATCGCATAATTTGAATAACCAATCTAACCTTTAAACATACAAATTAGTATAAAAAAACATTAAAAACACTTAACTGGAAAAGATGGACATTCCATGCATTGGTGGATCCAGGATTTCTTAAAGAGGGGCCCGCATGTGTATTAGCCAAACTACTCGGCCACTTTTGGTGCCAAATCTGTAAATATGTGGTGGAAAGAGGGCACCCCACCCCACTTCTGGTAGAATTTCTCAGTCTCATGTTCAAAAATTAGAACTCGGTGATTGTAGGTTCAGGCACAGGCTGCAAGATTGTCTGGGGTTCACTCAACTCCCCTGTGGCTTTTGTGTTCAGATACAAGTCAGGTAGTGGGCCCTGAAAACTTGTCCTGTCCTTTCAGTTTGAAAAATTGAGGTCCTGCATTCAAATAAGGATTGGATGTTTACAAAAATCTTTAAATGTTTATTTGCAAATCATTATCTGAAAACGAGGCAAACAGTAAAATGTGCAAGAAGCTGACTTGGATGTATCAACTCTAAGTAGTTCCAGGTATACAGCACTGGTATTTTACAATAAGTCAGAAATATCACTTGGTGTGACAAGAAACCACATTAGCCTTCCCATAATTGTGTAAAAACTGATGCATTGTCTGGGTGCTCTACTAATAAAAGACCAGTTATGTGCTTATAATATGCACTGTTGTTGTTTAGACATGCGGCCATCCTGCTGTAAACAATGGTAATTGTTGTGGCTGCTGTTCCTGAAAGACTATTTAATACTTAAAAGTCTTTTACAATCTCATTTTACCTGGTCTATCTGTATCATTATATGCAGATTTGGTTTTGGTCATTGCCGTGGAGACTCAGAAAATGGGGCTTGGTAGCTTTTTATGTCTCTGCCAAGTATTGCAGGATGCATTAAGTGTTTGTCCATTCTTCCATCCTTTCATCCCACATTGGTTTTTGGATGGTTACTTGAGTACCTTTCTACATATTCAAAGGAAATTTGAATATATGCTTAATTATCAAGAGAGGAAGAACAGAATTGAGTTTGGGGTCAAAAGGTCAAAGGTCAAGGTCACAGCTGATAAAAAGATACTGTAATTATTTATTTCCAAATAATAACTGAAGTATCTCTTTACATATGCAAACCTAATTTAGCTATATGCTTACTTATTAAGAGAGGAAAAACTTTACCTAGTTTGGTGATAATTATTTGGCATATAGTATCATTTTGTCAGGTATAGGGTCTAGGTGTATATGTGCAATTTTGGTTTTGATTTTTATATCCTCGTCATAGACATACTTGTATTTATCATGGTATGGTGCTCGTATGTGGGTCTGTCGAACAATTTAGGCTAGGACTTTCAATCTGTACACTTATTTAGTTTAACCAATGGGACTATAGATTTCCATTCTGTCCGTCAGTCTGCCCTTTTGTCTGTCTGTCTGTCTGTCTCGCAGGTTTTCCAGACTATTCTTGGCCATGCTTACAGATACCAAGCTGAAATATGGTAGCAAGCTTCCCAATGAGGACTTCCAGATCAGGTTGGACTTTGTCATGGTTGACCTACTTTTCCAGAGTTATTGCCCTTTGTCCAAAATTGGTTTTCTGCACATTTCCTGGTCATGCAGTGTTCACATTTATGCAGTATTATGCATGAATCATGTATGCGTGGCTCGGTGACAATTTGATTGGTTAATGCGACGTGGGGCAGTTACTAGACATAAGATAATGACTAGGATGCCATTATTTCTAATCTGACATGAACTGTAGAAACAAGTATGAAAATAAGTACTTCAATATTAATATTTTATTTCAACAACAATAAATTTAGGTCATATATCCATTGTGCATGTACTTTGTGTATTCTGTTTTCTGGAAATTGATTTTATTCGCATAGTCAAAACCAGTAACACTGATGGATGGGGTTGGGGCTTTCAAACTCATGACTGCTTAGTAGGCGTGGTGATTCTGACAGTGAATATATCAGAGAATAAAGCACGGGAAACTCTATGGGACATATAGGGGAAAATTCTCAAGTCATGTTAAAATGAGATATAATTCATGCATAAAATTTAATGTATATGTATGATTTCACACGAATGATACCATAAAAATATAGTGTATATATATCAAAATTTCTCTCATAAATAACAGAAAACAAAGTCATTTAAATGCTTTAGTCAGTGTTGTTTATTGCCAAGTTGCTGTAAAAAGTGTAGGCTAACTGAAGGATGCCGATACCGGGCTGATAGACACTCTGTAGTGCTAAAACATAGGTATCAGCTAAGGTATACACTTTTTATACCAACCTGTTTCTTACCACTCTTCATAGATTTTTCTCCGTACTGACTCTACTAAGTCTGCCAAACAAAAGGCAGAGACAAATGATGGTGGAATGAAACCCATTTCAATATTTCATTAGGAACACTGTCATACTTACAGATATTAAGCTAAAACGTGGTAGCAAGCTTTCCCATGAGGAGTTACAAATCAACTTTTCTCACTGTTGACCTACTTTTTCCAGAAATATTTCCCTTTGTTCAAAACAGTTTGCCTCACTTTTCTTTGTCATGCTTACTGAAATTAGGGATCAAGTTCAACTTTGTTCATGAATGACCTACTTTTTCAAGAGTATTTGCCAATCTTTCGCAAATCATTTTGACACTAAATTACAGTATATTTGAAGGCAGTTTGATGTAGAATACTGCATATTCTTATGCTGTGATGGAGAATTTCCATCTGGAAAAAAAAGGGAAAGATTTAATGGAATGACATTGACCACAAAGGTCCAACAGAATTACAAATGTCAAAACAAAACAAAACAAAACAAAAAAAAAATAACAGAGAAAAACTGAGAAAAGAAAAAAAAGTTAGAAACTCTAGCTAATAGACACATATTAAAACTGTCAGAATGCCCATTACACTTTTGTTGTTACACTTATGGATTTCTTGGAACTGGTTAGGGACTTGCAGTGCTTTAGCAATACTCTCAGAATGCTTGTTCAGAAAAGTTTTATATTTCAGATGGCTGTCCATGGGCATTACATTTTGTAGATGGAGACAGTCTTTTAGGAAGCATTTTCTATCCTTGTAATAAAACTGGATGTCCACAAAAGAATGATCCACAATATTGGACTAATCAGCTGTATAAATGTATGTACTAGGGTCACCATGGCAATCACATTGAAAATCTGAGACTATGTCATTTCTCTTCAGGTTAACACTTTTCATTGTTCTTCTATCAAAACTTTCTCTTTCAATTATTTCCCATTTGTTATATCTTTAATTTTTGCAATATCATTAAATGATTCAGTGGAACCAATATAACCTTTTAGTTTGTAGAGTATTATTTAAATTCAGAGCATTTATAAAATGTTAATGAATGTTTCGGCAAAATGTTAACAAAATTAAGAAAGCTCGATAAACCTTACAGTGGATTTGATATTTCTCTTTTAAATTTGATTTATGCCCCAGGTCGATAGATAGAGGGCATATTGTTTTTGTCCTGTCTGTTTGTTTGTTTGTTGTCAGCTATAACCTTGGCTTATAACCAAGGTTGATGACCATTTGAACTTGACAATGACCTTCATGCTAAAAATAATTTTTTGGACTTTGATGCCATCGCGGACATTAGTGTTTCACAAACACAGCTTGTTTAGAAAATGAAAGCTTTTGATTATAACATGATCTGCAATACATTTACTGATCACAATTATAATGAAATATTGCATTGATTTTCAGATCCTATCTGTTTACATTATAATCAGACCTCAGAGATCATAAACTCTACCACACCCATACCATTGGAGTGTACTATTGTTTGTGATGATAGAAATGAAATGTAAGTGTAGTGTTCACAGTAATTTCAGTTTAAAGCAATTTCCAAAATGCTTAACAATAAACTATTCATGTCTAAATATAGAATTCTAGTTTTACACAAAATGACCTTGACAGTGGCTGCCAGACTATAAAATTGGAAAGATCTTAACCTATTTATTAATTCTGTCTCTGTATATGTACGACAAATCATCCAATACTGGCACTTTATTGACAGGAGAGAGCGCATGTGATGGTATTAATTGCAGTGTGGAGGTGAATATTTCACACACTTCTCTTTTAGAGCCATAACGCTATTGTCATCCAGCTGTTTCCAATCTCTAATCGTGTATGTAAATAATGAGAATTTATGCACATGGGTATTACTGTTCACAACTGTAAAACAGTTTCTATTATTATATTGATAAGACTCAACGATGTTCTTTGCTTCGAAGTCCTTAAATCTGGTGGTAGCCACTTGTCGTCTTGATCGAACAGGTTTTAATACACTATCTGTGATGAAACACTTTCGACTTCAATCTCAACAGATCTCCTTTTTCTCGCCCTTTATAGTTTTGTATTGCTGAACATTATTTTGCAAGAATGGTTGTACTTTGCATTATTCTTTACTAAAGTTGCATCAATGCCCTGGCCATCATCAATACGTCAAATGTCTACATGGATTGGCATTTCATTTGAACTCCGGTATATTCTTTGCAAGCAGGGTATAACCCGATTTGCTTTGGTCCAAAGGATCGGAGGTGTGACATCAATGCTTCATCTTTGTCTATCTGACATAAGAAGCATTTAGACCAATCAGTTTCCCTTTCGTCGTCGGGAGATGTTGACAAACGAATTCTTTTTGACATTTCAATTTAGAATTGAAAACAATTATTCTATTATTTAACCAATATTTGCACGTACAGCTATTAATTGGAACTGCAAAGCAGACAGACTGGTGGGTTATCCACTTGTAATTACAGTCCATGCACGTGTGCACGTGTTACGCTTAAACAGAGAAATCTCTGACAGAGGGCGCCACTTTCATTTTCTGATGATAATGTTGGAATTACTATGTATTTGACAAACAGAAAGAGGAAGAAAGGTGCGCTTTGTGTCACCCCAATTCCCACAAAGCTGACACCATGCCAAGTTTTGAGGCAAGAATGTTGCATGAGTTTGTCCAAGTATTGTAAACAACTTACTTATGGATTATTAATTATTTTTTTCGTATTTAGACCAATGGACATGAGTAACAGGCCAGAAACAATTGCTATTTAAAAGTTATGTCAGATTTAGATAATATTTCACACAATTGTTGTACATATACATGACCCAGAAGTGTGTCGTGACCTTGACCCATGATCATATCGTCAAGGTCGCAGTGCACACCTAGCCAAAATCCTTGTCCAGTCCATAACTTCTTATTGCCAAGTTGGATTCTTATCCAAGATAATATTTCACACAATTGTTGTCCATGACCCAAGGGTGTGCAGGGATTTTTTCTGACACTTTTGGGGCCGATATTTAGGGCCATTCCCAATCGGAAAAAGTATCCTTTTTTTCCCAAATTCCAAATCTGAAGAATCTAAAATTTTGAGAATGTGAAGTCTGATTTTATCTTTAAACATTTGTTTAATTATCAAAACGAAAGTAAAGATAAAAAGTCGGGATTGACCTGACAGAATCTGATTCTTTAAAACGTTTGTATTAGAAGAATACAATATACCACTGTTAAGCATTGCGTCTTAGGAGAAAATGTTGTGTAATAGTATATATACTCAGGGACTTTAAAAAGGCCTATCTAATATCATTATAGTTTAATCAACATCTAGGTTAAATAGTTGCATCAAACTTGATTTATTTCGAAAATTTGAATTATATTTGCCAATATGATTGATACTATCACACATTTCTTTTAAAAAATGATTTGATTTCATCAATTATGTATACCACGTCCAAACTTTCATGTGTTTTGTTTAGTAACAAGTATGCGCCCCATTTGCTTTAATGCATGCATGCAATCTGAACCGCATGGATTGACATAAAGTTCAAATTTTTCTCATAGAAATATTATTCCACTCTTCTTGAAGAGCACGTGCCAACTCATCCAAAGTTCTTCGTTGACAGTGACGTTTATATGTAAGCGTCTCCTTAACTCATCCCACATGTGCTCTGTAGGGCTGAGGTCAGGTGAACGTGCTGGGAAATCCATTACATTAATTTCCTGGATGTTTAGAAAGTTTAAGTTGACTCTAGCCGTGTGCGGACGTGCATTGTCTTGTTGAAACGTCAACGGATTGTTGACAGTTTGATCGTTGAATTAATGGAAGGAGCTCAGGCTGTGAAACATCATAGATGTAGCGCCTTGCAGTAAGAATGTTCCTCAGAATAACCAGTGATGACTTGAAATGTTGATTGATGACTCCCCAAACCATGACGCCACCACCGCCAAGTTTGTCAAGCTCAATTATGTAGTTTGCAGCAAAACGTTTATTGCATTTCCTATAAATCCTAATTGAATCTTGATTCATCACTGAACACTACGTCATGCCAATTACCTCGATTAGCAAGCATTTTTCGTGGACCAGATCAGATGATTTCTTCGGTGGCGAGAAGTTAGGACCAAGCCTTTCAATGGGCGACGGCATAGCAATTTTTGCTCTTTCAATCGTTAATGTGCTGTCCTGGGGTGGATTTGCCTAGTGTAACGAACTATCACATCTCTTGACTTGCTAACGGTTGTCGCAAACCTGTCATGTAGATGACGTTGCCTTATGAAACGTCTTGACATCTTGTAGTTTCGCATGGCTGACCACTTCGAGGACGATACTTAACACTTCCTCTAGTCCGATACTTCCACACAAGTCTCTTGATTGTAGACAAACGGACGTTAAAGCGTCCTTCGATGATACTTTATTTACGCCGGCGTCTACAAGGCCAAGAACAGCATACATCTGTTGCTCAGACAGTCTTGGCATTTCACGCGTTAGTTTTAATGAAGCAAAGTTTGAAATCAGGATAGATAAAAGGCACTAGTTACCAGTATACGTTATTTCTGAAGAAAATGACTCAGTGTAGAGCACGTGGTCGAGTACTTTTTCAGCGCACGGGTGAGCAGTATTACGTTATGGTCAAGTGATTTGTCTCGCCGATAGCATGAAAGTTAACGCAATCACTCACTATCAAGCAGATATTCAAATCGATTTATTTTCAAAACATACATGTTTTTACATGAAAAAAACTGGGGTTGTCAACAAGTACTCGGGTAACCGGTTAACTGTCGAAAGGACCGAGTATCGGTTGGTAAATTTAGTACTCGGTAAAAAAATAAATTAAAAGAAAAATAGAATGAAACTGTTATCCCGCTCCGTTTGTTTGTGCAACGGAACACTTTCCTCTATGAATGTTTTGACAATCAAAGAATACACCATCAGGTATTCCTTCAACGGCTGGCGGCAATATATATATATATATATATATATATATATATATATATATATATATATATATATATATATATATATATATATATATATATATATATATATATCGATTATTTGTATCACTGAATAGTTGATCAACTTTAATTACCTTTACCCATAGCTTATTTGTGCATGTACTACACGAGGCTTGGGTTGTAAATACAGTTGGTGTTATTTTGGAAAACAAAAATGCCGCCTCAAATGTTAAAGGCTTGAAATAACTTCAAACGGACAGCTGATAGTAGTAGGGTGCCATATGACAGACATCGGTTTATCATTATGAAGTTTATGATTTGATGGGGCCCCTTGCTGCGTACACGATTAATCAATGTCTATTGATACGAGTAACCAAGTACTCGATCGGAAAAAGTACCGATTAACCGGTTAGTGAAAAACTTCCGATTTGACAACCCTTAAAAAACCCATATACATGGGCGTTTTTAAAGTCCCTGAGTATATTATGCAGAGAAAATAGACAATAAGCATTAAAAAAAATTATATTTTTTTTCAATTAAGATCTTTTATGATCTCACAACCGAGGTAGACATGGTAGCCTTTCCTCTTTTACTCAAAACCACGCCAAGTGTATCAGTCCAAACTCTTGTCCATCTTATGTCAATGACCCAGACCTTCGATCCTCAAGTTTCGTATTAACTTAAGAAAACAGCAAATCAGGATACTGAAAACTCAGACTATAGTTCTGATAGTAATGTTGATTCACATACAGAATGTGGAAGAGAACTGCAGATTGTTGTGCCTGATGCCCAAATCTACACATCCACCAAATATGAGCAGAGATTCTCATGGTTATATTATAGTAGCTGATAAATAACAAGAAGTGATACTCTTGATAAATTATAAAAAAATGTAAATTTGAAAATTCCAAAAAGACTCCAGAACAACACATATTTTCCCAATTTTACGGGCCCAACCCCATTGCCAAAGTACTAAAATAAAATCCTTGGTGTGTCAAGACCTTCACTCAAGATCGTATCTCCCAAGGTCAAGGTCGAAGTGTATGCCTGGTCGAAATCCTTGTCCGGGCCATAACTCCTTACTGCTATATTGGATCTGGATAACATTTCACACAATTGTTATACATGACCCAAGTGTGTGTCATGAACTCGACTGAACATCATATCTTCAGGGTCAAGGTCACAGTGCACACAAAGCCAAAACCCTTGTCCTGGCCATA
The DNA here is from genome assembly GCA_035048485.1 of Pteria penguin. Lineage (NCBI taxonomy): Eukaryota > Metazoa > Mollusca > Bivalvia > Pterioida > Pteriidae > Pteria > Pteria penguin. The sequence goes on from CM068584.1 coordinate 33,438,057, forward strand.
ACTTCTTACTGCTAAGTTGGATTTGAATAATATATCAAACAATTGTTGTCCATCACCCAAGGGTGTGTAATGACCTGGACTGAAGATCATATCTCCAAGGTCAAGGTCACAATGCACTCCTGGTCAAAATCCTTGTACGGATCATAACTCTTTGCTGTGGGATCTGGATAATATTTCACACCATTTTGGGGAAACTGGCACATATTTTCTGGGAAGATTTGCTTCTCAGGTTGCCATTTTTTTTTCATGAAGACATCAAATGTCTAGCTCTCAACATCCTCTTGCTGTTTGGTTGGGTCTTTGTCTGGCAAAACAAAGCCAGCCTTGTGGAAGCAGTTGGCAGTTGTGGGCTTGACAGTGTGATTACTAAATACTTGGACAACTTCAGGTAGGGTCAGGCTGCATGGTTGACAGTGTCGTCTTGTCAATGTCTCTGATGATTTTGCGTACGACCTGGCATCAGCAATTGCCAATTTTGAATTAATCCTTTTATCCCTACCACTTATTAGACAAATAACGTGTGACCTGGTCAACAGCTTTCACCTAGACAGGTGTGAAACTATTTATCTCTAATCGACAAGTATCCAGCATCATAGTAAACAACATGGCCTCTCACGTGATACAGTTAAGATTTGACAAGGGTATGCTGGATAGGATAATTGAGCCATTCAAATAAATGAAGTCACTGATATGATTTATTCGCATCAATATTGTGTCAAAATGAGAGGGTGGTGTTCTTTTAATTTGCTTATTTTCATATTTAGCACGGTTATATAAAAAATAGTTATTTTCAAAGAAACATACGATATTTTAGAAAGAGAGCAGTGTAAAATTATGAACTACACATATAATTTATTAATTTTACAATGATTTGGGGAAAAATAGGGGGGTAGGGTAATAAGATTTTACTTTGCACATCTAACCTGGATATATATTATATCTCTTTTATTTATTAAGTACATTATGGTATTGTAGAATGCTAATAAATCAAGAAAATGAGATTTGCACATAGTTTTACATTATCAGCACTCTAAATATCACATTTTGATGCATTTGTATGTGGGATGATTTTAGCAACCAGTGATACAAGCCAGCCTTTTTTCTTATTACATATACAAGGGATTCTGAAATTGATTCTGGACCATGAAACAAAGATATTATACTACAAATAGTAAATGTTTGTACTTTGCTGATTTACATAAAACTGGCTGTGCAGTGCAAATTAATAGATGATATGTTTGACTCAGTTACAAAAATAAGAATTCAGCATGTTAAAACTCCATTATTTTGTTTTCTTGCTCAGACGAAAATAATCATGGGTAGGTAATGTTTTAACACCACCAATTCATTCGTGTTTTATATGTTACTAGAATAAAAAAAGAATTTTTTTTAAAATGCACGTATTTTTCACTATAATTCTCTTAGAGATGGATAACCCTTAAGAGCTCTTTCAATTTTAAAAAACTACATCTTGTCATTACAGAGTTATGATACTGATTTTTTTTTATGGATAAGATAATGGCAGTTTCTATGGGTAGTGATAACTTTAGTAAACATCAGTGGTTTTTATACGTCGGTCATAAGATGGAATGTATTATGCTATGGCGTTGTCCGTCCGTGCATCTGTCCTTCCAAGGTAATGTTTTCCAGACTTTTTCTGTAGTCTTTAAGAATATTGGATTGAAATTTGGCATATAACTTTATATCAACGAGGGTCAGTACCAGTTCCCATTTAGGTATGATTGCTTTGGTTTTGCCAGACTTATGGCCCTTGAAATTAGAATTTTTCAAGGATTTTACGGTTTTCCTGATTTCTTGTTTCAGGGTATTGGATTGTAACTTGGCCATTCATTCAAATTTTCAAAGTTTTTACAGTTTTCTGGACTTTTTTTTGCAGTCTTTAAAGGTATTGAATTAAAACTTAGTATATCATTTATATTAACAAGGGTCTGTGCAAGTTCACATTTGGATATCTTTGCTTTGGTTCCACCAGAGTTACGGCCCTGGAACTTAGAAAACTTCAAGGATATTTGCAGTTTTTGGGACTTTTTTCTGCAGTTTTATAATATATCACAAGGTTGTTGCCACGGGTCAAAATATGTGTCATTCTGAGGTCCTGAATATTTGGCAAAGGGAGAATATTTCCATGCTTTAAATTTCATCCTTTAAAACTAAGCAGCGGGTATATTATGCCATGGTGACATGGCATATTTTGCCTACTCGTGATCTGACTGCTTTTCCTTATTATATTATTTACCTGTTCTCACCTGTTTTTTTAGCTCACCTGAGCCAAAGGCTCAAGTGAGCTATAGTCATAGTGCGCCGTCCGTCTTTGGTCGTCGTCGTCCGTCGTTAACTTTTTCACATTTTTGACTTCTTCTCTGGAACTACATTGCAGATTTGGATCAAACTTTGTGTAAATGATGTACTCATGGTCCCCTACTAAAATTGTGTTCGGGATCCAGATTCCCTCAAGGGTGGATCCAGGGCGGGACCAAAAGTGCCCAAAAGGGTACCCCTCTTCAAACATCTTCTTCTCCAGAACCAGTACATAAATGGGGAATCTAATTGCATTTCAACAATCTATAAAGATGGGTTATTGAAAATTGTGTTCGGGGTTAAGATCCATCAAATAAAAATTTATGCTTTTTTGACGTGTTTCTGGACTTCGTCTTTTCAATTTTCAGTTAATGGATATTGATGATTTCTTAATGACTATTTTGATCATAATTGTGGTAAGGAATATTATTGTGAAAGAATTTTGTCATTATCTCAATTTTTGGACTTCCAAAAAAAAGGGGGGGGGGGTGTTGGCCATTTTTCACATTTTCAACTTTTTCTACAAAACCACATGAAAGATTTTAATGAAACATGGAATACATGATGTACTAAAAGTCCTCTATCAATTTGGTAAATTTCATCCAAATTGGTTAACAGATAATGCCACCATGTCTAAAAAGTAGGTCTCACAATGGTACATACATGTATACCACTTGGTAATTGAAATATGGAAAGTAGCGGTTCAAATCCAGCTGTGGTCAAAATTTTTTTTTTTCATTTCTTTACACATTTAAATAAGTTTTTAGATGTTTCTCAACACTCAACATAAGAAATTAGGAATTTTACGTTTAAGACTTCCAAAAAAAAAGGGGGGGGGGCCATTTTTCAAATTTTCAACTTTTTCTACAAAACTGTTTGAAGGATTTTAATAAATCTTGGTAGAAATAAGTCACTTATGATCCTCCTCAAATTCTGTTGTTTTTGTCCAGACCTCTGTACAGGTGGCACCACAATAGTCAAAAGTAGGTCACAAAAGAGTTCCCTCCTTTAACAATATTCTTTTTCATACGGGCTGTATACAGAGACAAACAGAATGCACAGAAATGATCTAGAGGGATGAGTGAAGACATATTGTCATTTTGGTTCCCTTCTAAAATCAAATTTTAGAATTTTTTTTCGACATTTCTTTGGACTTGGTGATTCAATGCAGAAAAAAAAGTGTCATATTTCCTAGTTAATTGATAATGATGATTTCTTATGGACTATTGTGATCATAATTATGGTAAGGAATGTTACTTTGAAAGAATTTTGTCAATATCTCAATTTTTGGATTTTCTATGAATTTTTTAAGACTTCCAAATGAGGGTGTATAGGAACAATTCAATCACATTTTTCACTTCTGCTGTTATATCACATGAAAGATTTTAATGAAACATGGAATACGTGAAGTACTAAATGTCCTCTATCAATTTGGTAAATTTCATCCAAATTGGTTAACAGATAATGCCACCATATCTAAAAAGCAGTTCTCACAATGGTACATATACCACTTGGTAATTGAAATATGGAGAGTAGCGGTTCAAATCCAGCTGTGGTCAAATTTTTTTTTTTTCATTTCTTTACACATCTGAATAAGTTTTTAGATGTTTCTCAACACTCAACATATGAAATTAGGCAATTTTAAGTTATATCTGGACAATATTTGAAACAATTGTTGTTCATGACCCAGACTTGAAATCAATCAACAAAAGGCCCCACCTAAAGAAAATGACTAACTGTTGCCCTGAATGACTTCTTGCAGAGACAAAGAAAATGCTTAATATCAAAATCACCTGAATGGATGTGCAAAAAAGTGTTGTTTTTTATTCTAGCCTGAAATAAAATTTGACATTTTCAACATTTGTGTTGACTTAGTCACATTAATGCAAAAATAAATGAATTCTTCCTTCATGCATGACTGATCATCTAGGTACGCAGGTGAGCGATATAGGCCCACTTGGGCCTCTTGTTTTACAACAGGTAATTCATACAAACTGGTCCACAGTGGATATCTTACGAAGTTTGTGATAACGATTCTAAATAGTATTGATACCTGACTTTCATAAATATGTTGAAAAGTAAGAAAATGATAGTAATTATTACTTAAATACCCTAATGCATCGGTGGATCGGTGGTTGCAAATCCTCCTTTGGTTAGAGAATTTTACCAAAAATGGTCATTTTCGACCAATTTTAGGGCTAAAACACCATTTCCCAGACCAAATAGTGCAAAACATTAGGCATGGCAGACCTCAACACCCACTTTCTAGATCTGCCTTTGAAATGTATTCAGCAACAGTAACATATTTATAAACTGTTATAATCATAATAAAGAACTATATACAGAATACATAAAAATCAAGTATAGTGACAATTATTGTTCTTGATGTTACATCCGCATAGCATCCTCATGTTAAACTATTTAATACAATTTAATTTCATTATGAGTTTTGTTTTCTGGTGGTTCTCACAAGTATGGTTGTTCTAAGATTGCTCGTCTTATGGTTCATAAGTATGTCATTATTTGTTTATCTTATAGGTTTCAACTCTTGCTATCTGTCAGTCTGTCTGTCAGTCCATCTGTCAGTCACAATGGTTTTCCAGACTTTTCTTGCTCATGCTTACAAAGTGATGGTCACAAGGTCAAAATACAAATGTGAAATATTTACGCCTGTCTCTAATGGTTTAAAAGTTATAATCCGAATTAAGTTTTTATGTGGACGACAATGAAGATGAAATTTGACCTACATTTTAAAAACTTTAACCTTGGTCATAAGTTATGAACAGTTAGAGATAAGGCTTAAATATTAATTTTCATGTTTTTATTCCTTTTGACATTACTTTTCATAAGGTATCAGAAGTTTTTTATGTTTTGACCTTGACCTTGGAGATTGATCTACTTACAAAAGACTTCTGCTATTTAAATTTTGTTGTGCAACGACGATCTCCGTTGTCTTCTGACAACTCTTGTTTTTCACTCACCTGGTTGGAAGGCTCAAGTGATCTATTGTCATAGTGTGCTGTGTGTCGTCAGCATCCTCCTTCATACATAGAAAGTAATTATTCAAAGTGCTGGAAGTCTTCTACTAAAATTGAGCTGTCATTTGTTTGTCAATAAGGAAATTGTGCTCAGGTGAGCTATAGAAGGCCACTTGGGTTTTTTGTTTAATGAAAATAATATATTTTGATTTGATAATACATATATTTATTTGCTATTTAATTTGTATTTTAATTAAATGTGAATATTTTATTTGTACTTTTAATCATCAGAGTCATCAATGCTATAGTAACAACAGCAGTTGTCTTGGTGATATTATTGATTGTTACTGTATTGGCATGGAAATATAGAAGAAGATTAAATTGTAAGTAACATATTTAATCTTACTGAAAAATGATAGGAATTGGTGTAACTTTTTGTACCTTTTCTCAACATACTGGCTGCCTAATCGCATATCAAGGGATCCTAATGCTGAAATTAACAGCAAATTAAGATGATATTTCAAACGATTTGTAAATGTTACATACTCATTCTTTCATTTTAAAGCTAAAACATTAATGATAAAATTTAGCTGGTGCCTGTGTGAGCTATTTGGAAATCACATTGCACTTTGACTCGCAAAAGCATTTCTCCTATTCATTATTAGTAGAACATTCTCAGTGTAGTAGTTCAAGGTTTTATACACCTGTCTTAAAACCTTGTTTAGATGCTATGGAGATGCTTTGTAACGTGATAACTTAAGTGACCCTCAGTTGTTTTTGATGAAACTTATACAGAATGCTTAAATAGTGTAGGGGAAGCCAATTTTCAGTTTTTAGCAAATTCCTTTTTGTTGTTACAGAGTTATGGATCCCTCTTTTTGGGTTTCAATATTTCATGAAAGTATTACTAAAGAGAGCCATGTTTGGGGGTAATAAAACCATACGTTCACATTGATCCCGTCCAAAGTAAGCGAAGGGTGTATAATGCCACGCTAGGCTTTGCTCTTGTTTTTCTAGCTCTCCAGTTTCAGTCAGTGAACATCATCTGTTACCATAAATGAAATAATGGTGATTAGGGGTAAAAACAATAATCAGAATAGTAAACAAATAAAACTCGGTATTCTCTATGTCATCGACTTGTTATTAAGTCTCCCAAACAAAGTTTGTGAAGACTTACTGTTTTTTATTCTTCTTCTTCTGCTTCCTATTATTATTTTTTTTTTCTGTCTTCTTCACTAAGGCCTAACAAGATTAATGTTTAGGTTGACGGGCACCACTGCATTTTCAAAATACCACCTGCATTATGTTTTTTCTTTAACCATTTTACCAAAATTTCAAAAACGTCATTTCATCCCAACGTTTCAAATTTGCATTTTAATCAACTAAATCAACATCTTGATTTTTCGCAGGAGAATTTGAGAATGAATAGAGATGAATACTGTTTAATGTCATTAACCGATTATTTCACGTATCTGATGATGGCATCTGCCTGATACTTTGCATAAAAGTATATAACTATGCAATGGACCCACCCGAATAAGTGAATTATCTTTTAGTTTTATGTGCCATGCTTACCATGACACAAGATCTCAGTTTTTACTGTTGCATCCGAAATACAAGCCATCGATGTAGTCAAAACGGAGGGGAAACTGGCACATTTTGGTCACGAGTCGAGATCCTCAAGAGCCACAAGAGCCACGAAATCGAGAATCAAAAAAGTCTGTAGGTAAAGAATGACCCTCCAATCAACCACTATCTTTTGAGGAGCAAATATAAATAAATTTGTCTTGGACAGTTATAGGACACTACAGTGAACAATGTACGATCTCGGAATTACAAAGTAATGATAATCCAGATGGTCATTGCACCAAATCTGCATGTATCCACACTGACTAAGATATTTGTATGTCTCAATTATCTCAAACATTAAAGAGTTTAGATAAATACTTCTTGTAAGACTATGGTTGCCATTAATACAGATTAATCCAAAGAGGAAATTAATCAAACTACACATGAAAAAAGAAAAAAGAAACTGCCTGCCTCACTTTTTTCCTTTCAGAACGTTCCCGTCAACCTGAAGATTAATTTCGTTTGGCCTAATCTTGTCTGCAGGTTTTCTTGAAGACCACTTGTCTAAACTTCATGAAACTTCACGATATAGTGGCCTTGAGTAGATGTGCACAAAAGTTTCAAAATCAACTTCATAACTTTGACCTTGGAATGTGACTCACTTTGAAAGAAATTTAACCTTGCCAGTAACTTTTGAATGGCAGATGATATGGCTTTGATGTTTTACATGTGAATTCCTCATGACAAGAACTTTCATATTCCACATGTGTTTTTTTGTGACAAGATCATTCTGTCAAAACAATATTTATATCATGAACGTGACCTTGATGTTTGACCTACATTTCTAAAACCAATAGTCAGAGGATTTTGTTTTCGGCTCGTCTGTCTGTTTGTTTGTTTGTCTATTGTCAACTTAAACCTTTGCGATAACTTTTGAAATATGTGAGATAGAATCTTCATGTTTGGCATAGGTACTGCACATTTGGCATGGGTACTCCACTAGTAAATCCTTTTCAAATTATACCAAGGTCATTCACCTTGTAATGCTGACGTGACCGTTGACCATTATTTGAAAGTTTGCCTTAACTTTTCAACTGTGAGAGATATATTTCATATTGGTATGCATACTCCACAAATAAAGCCCGACAAATTATGCATAAGTAATTTACTGTGTGACTTTGGCCTTTATATATGATCTACATTTCAAAATTTGCCTTACTTGAACTCTGATGCCACTGAGGGCATTTATGTCTCACATACACATCTTCTTTACACATAATGTGAAAATATTTGTAACAAGAATTATTAATTAAGTCACCAACTGTTTGTGGATATTTTGAAAACTGTTACACACTGATAGGTGAATGAAATACAATCTGTACATTTCAGTTCATGCTTTTGGTGTTGAGGAAAAACTGGATAGCACACTGCAGCATGCACTGATTCCTGCAGCAGGTATATCTGTTTTCTATCTACATCATTATGATCATAAAACATGAAGGCTTTATTTTGTTCCCTTCTTCAAAGCAGAGGGCATATTGCTTTGCACATCTGTAGACCACATGTTGCCTGCCCATTACCTTGAGAAACCTTTGCTTGATAGTGATATTTCAGATGTGAGTAGGGGTGACTATTGAAATGAAAATGACTATTGCAATAGTATTGCTATTGTGACATTACTATTGTGATACTACTACTATTTCGATATTATTGCAATACTATTGGTATATATAACAAGAGCAACGCCTAGCATGGCTTAATACACCCATAGCTTACTTTGGACGGGATGAATTCTAACGTATGGTTTTATTACCCACAAACTTTAGTCTTTTTGGTAATATTTCTATGAAATATTGAAATAAAAAAGAGAGTAGTTAAGGAATTTTATTGAAGCAGTGAAATATAATCCCACATTTTTATATTATATTATTATTATTGTTATTATTATTATTACTATATTATGTTATATAACTTCCATTATCTTATTTAAGCATTCTGAATGAGTTTCATGAAAAATAGATAACGTTTACTAAAGTTATCGTAATACATAGCATCTTATCATAGTAAAAATAACTTTCAATTGGCCTATCAACCTTGTGTAAAAGGCATAGCTTTCATTTTCTACATGCGTGTAATTTGTGAGAAGATCTTACTGTCATTACAATATTTTTACATCATGACCTTGACTATGACATTTGACCTACATTTTAAAAACTAATGGTCTGAGGCATTTTTTTTTTTGGGCTCATCATATCTGTCCGTTTGTTTGTCTATTGTCAACTTAAACCTTTGCTATAACTTTTGAAATATGTGAGATAGAATCTTCATATTTGGCATAGATAATCCACTTGTAAACACCTTTCAAATTATACCAAGGTCATTCACCTTATAAAGTTGACTGTGACCGTTGACCTTTATTTCAAAGTTTGCCTTATCTTTTGAACTGTGAGAGATAGATTTCATGTTTGGTATACATACTTCCATATAAAGCCCTGTCAAATTACTGTAAGGTAATTTACTGTGTGACCTTGACTTTGATATTTGACCTACATTTAAAAATTTGCCTTACTTGAACTCTGTTGCCGCCTAGGGCATTTATGTTTCACATACACATCTTCTTTACACATAATGTGAAAATATTTGTAACAAGAAATATTAATTACAATTCACCAACTGTTTGTGGATATTTAAAAAAATGTTACGCACTGATAGGGGAATGAAATATAATCTGTACATTTCAGCTCATGCTTGTGGTGTTGATGAAGAAAAGGATAGCACACTGCAGCATGCACTGATTCCTGCAGCAGGTATATCTGTTTTCTATCTACATCATTATGATCATAAAACATGAAGGTGTTATTTTGTTCCCTTCTTCAAAGCAGAGGGCATATTGCTTTGCACATGTAAGTCGGTTGGTTCGTCTCTCCATCTGTAGACCACATGTTGCCTGCCCATTACCTTGAGAAACCTTTGCTTGATAGTGATATTTCAGATGTGAGTATGGGTGACTATTGAAATGAAAATGACTATTGCAATAGTATTGCTATTGTGACATTACTATTGTGATACTACTACTATTTCGATATTATTGCAATACTATTGGTATATATAACAGGAGCAAAGCCTAGCATGGCTTAATACACCCATAGCTTACTTTGGACGGGATCAATTCTAACATATGGTTTTATTACCCACAAACTTTAGTCTTTTTGGTAATATTTCTATGAAATATTGAAATAAAAAAGAGAGTAGTTAAGGAATTTTATTGAAGCAGTGAAATATAATCCCACATTTTTATATTATATTATTATTATTGTTATTATTATTATTACTTTATTATGTTATATAACTTCCATTATCTTATTTAAGCATTCTGAATGAGTTTCATGAAAAATAGACAACGTTTACTAAAGTTATCGCAATACATAGCATCTTATCATAGTAAAAATAACTTTCAATTGGCCTATCAACCTTGTGTAAAAGGCATAGCTTTCATTTTCCACATGCGTGTTATCTGTGAGAAGATCTTACTGTTATTACAATATTTTTACATCATGACCTTGATTTTGACATTTAACCTACATTTTAAAAACCAATGGTCTGAGGCATTTTTTTTTGGCTCATCTGTCTGTCCGTTTGTTTGTCTATTGTCAACTTAAACCTTTGCTATAACTTTTGAAATATGTGAGATAGAATCTTTATATTTGGCATAGTTAATCCATTAGTAAATCCCTTTTAAATTACACCAAGGTCATTCACCTTATAAAGTTGACTGTGCTCTTTGACCTTTATTTCAAAGTTTGCCTTAACTTTTGAACTGTGAGAGATAGATTTCATGTTTGGTATCCATACTCCCATATAAAGTCCTGTCAAATTACTGTAAGGTAATTTACTGTGTGACCTTGACCTTGATATTTGACCTACATTTCAAAATTTGCCTTACTTGAACTCTGTTGCCGCCTAGGGCATTTATGTTTCACATACACATCTTCCTTACACATAATGTGAAAATATTTGTAACAAGAAATATTAATTTCAATTCACCAACTGTTTGTGGATATTTAAAAAAATGTTACGCACTGATAGGGGAATGAAATATAATCTGTACATTTCAGCTCATGCTTGTGGTGTTGATGAAGAAAAGGATAGCACACTGCAGCATGCACTGATTCCTGCAGCAGGTATATCTGTTTTCTATCTACATCATTATGATCATAAAACATGAAGGTGTTATTTTGTTCCCTTCTTCAAAGCAGAGGGCATATTGCTTTGCACATGTAAGTCGGTTGGTCCGTCTCTCTATCTGTAGACCACATGTTGCCTGCCCATTACCTTGAGAAACCTTTGCTTGATAGTGATATTTCAGATGTGAGTATGGGTGACTATTGAAATGAAAATGACTATTGCAATAGTATTGCTATTGTGACATTACTATTGTGATACTACTACTATTTTGATATTATTGCAATACTATTGGTATATATAACAAGAGCAACGCCTAGCATGGCTTAATACACCTATAGCTTACTTTGGACGGGATCAATTCTAACATATGGTTTTATTACCCACAAACTTTAGTCTTTTTGGTAATATTTCTATGAAATATTGAAATAAAAAAGAGAGTAGTTAAGGAATTTTATTGAAGCAGTGAAATATAATCCCACATTTTTATATTATATTATTATTATTGTTATTATTATTATTACTATATTATGTTATATAACTTCCATTATCTTATTTAAGCATTCTGAATGAGTTTCATGAAAAATAGATAACGTTTACTAAAGTTATCGCAATACATAGCATCTTATCATAGTAAAAATAACTTTCAGTTGGCCTATCAACCTTGTGTAAAAGGTATAGCTTTCATTTTCCACATGCGTGTTATCTGTGAGAAGATCTTACTATCATTACAATATTTTTACATCATGACCTTGACTATGACATTTGACCTACATTTTAAAAACCAATGGTCTGAGGCATTTTTTTTTTTGGCTCATCTGTCTGTCCGTTTGTTTGTCTATTGTCAACTTAAACCTTTCCTATAACTTTTGAAATATTTGAGATAGAATCTTTATATTTGGCGTAGATAATCCACTAGTAAATCCCTTTCAAATTATACCAAGGTCATTCACCTTATAATGTTGACTGTGCTCTTTGACCTTTATTTCAAAGTTTGCCTTAACTTTTGAACTGTGAGAGATAGATTTTATGTTTGGTATACATACTCCCATATAAAGCCCTGTCATTTTACTGTAAGGTAATTTACTGTGTGACCTTGACCTTGATATTTGACCTACATTTCAAAATTTGCCTTACTTGAACTCTGTTGCCACCTAGGGCATTTATGTTTCACATACACATCTTCTTTACACATAATGTGAAAATGTTTGTAACAAGAAATATTAATTACAGTTCACCAACTGTTTGTGGATATTTAAAAAAAAAGTTACGCACTGATAGGGGAATGAAATATAATCTGTACATTACAGCTCAAGCTTGTGGTGTTGATGAAGAATCAGATAACACACCGCAGCATGCACTGATTCCTGCAGCAGGTATATCTGTTTTCTATCTACATCATTATGATCATAAAACATGAAGGTGTTATTTTGTTCCCTTCTTCAAAGCAGAGGGCATATTGCTTTGCACATGTAAGTCGGTTGGTTCGTCTCTCCATCTGTAGACCACATGTTGCCTGCCCATTACCTTGAGAAACCTTTGCTTGATAGTGATATTTCAGATGTGAGTATGGGTGACTATTGAAATGAAAATGACTATTGCAATAGTATTGCTATTGTGACATTACTATTGTGATACTACTACTATTTCGATATTATTGCAATACTATTGGTATATATAACAAGAGCAACGCCTAGCATGGCTTAATACACCCATCACTTACTTTGGACGGGATCAATTCTAACATATGGTTTTATTACCCACAAACTTTAGTCTTTTTGGTTATATTTTTATGAAATATTGAAATCCAAAAAGAGAGTAGTTAAGGAATTTTATTGGAGCAGTGAAATATAATCCCACATTACAATATTATATGATATATTATTATTATTATTATTATTATTATTATATAATGTTATATAACTTCCATTATTTTATTTAAGCATTCTGAATGAGTTTCATGAAAAATAGATAACGTTTACTAAAGTTATCGCAATACATGGCATCTTTCATAGTAAAATAAAGCCGAAGTCCCATAAAACCGTAACAACAAAATAGAATTTGCTCAAAATTGAAAGATGGCTTCTGCTACCCTTTTTAAGCATTCTGTATGACTTTCATGAAAAACAGCTGATGTTTACTTAAGTTATCGCGTTCCATAGCAGACAAACAGATGGATGGACAGACAGACATCAACATACCATAATATGTCCCGTCTTTCGAGGGGTGTATAAAAGAGATATAGGAAAGTAATAAAACATAAACATGAGAAAATTTCTTAATTATTTATTATTTAACAAAACTTTATTGAGTATGAATGAATACCGAAAAAAGGTATAAACTATAATTGCACCGGAAAAGACATTTTTTTGTCTGAACACACCAAAATGATACATGTAAATATTTGACTGAAGTAACAAACTAGATTATAACAATTTACTTACAGTAACGAGTCTGTAAGATAGTATAAAAGACGGAATGTGAAATTACCTGGATTGACAGGACAAGCAGAATTCATCTTTCAGTTAACATCAAAATTCAAACAAATATCTTGAAATGTGTGCAGCGTCATTCAGTTGAAGAATATAATACTAATTATATTTTCATTACATGAATTCAAGTCAATCATTTCTGTCTATTGGTAATCACCAATTAGGAAATCCCCATTTCCACAAATTATCAATCATGCATATACGCCTTCATGGGATATACAGTGGACTTTTGCGAGTGAATTATTTTTGGAAAAGAAAACATGATAATGTGATTTAAACAATTATTTTCTTAGGGATTTGATGACTATCAAAACTACTCGATAGTTTAGCATAATATCGGCAATAGTTATCGCTATCACTATCGATGTATTGATATATAGGAAGGAATATTATCATAATAAATTGATAGTCCAATGTCTTGTTACACCCTTAGATGTGGGTTGGTTTTGAGTAGTAAATGACCCCTATTGATTTTCAGGTCAAAAGATCGATGGTCATTGAGTGCAGTGCAGTACTGTGTACAATCGTTGCCTGCCCAAAATCTCGAGAACCCTCCACTTGAAAGTAATGATATTTTATGTGTGGGTTGGTCATGACTAGAAGATGACACCTATTGATTTCCAGGTCAAAGGTCACCGAGAGCCATGCAGTAATTTAAACAATCAGAGTCTGCCCAATATCTTGAGAACCATTTTCTTGAGAGTGATATTTCATGTCTTGCTTGGTTATAAGTAGTATTTGACCCCTATTGATTTTCAGGTCAAAGGTCACAGAATGCAATGCAGAACTTTATACAATCGATGTCCACTCAATATCATGAGAACTCTCTGCTTGATAATGCTGATATTTAATATGTGGGTTGGTTATGTGTAGTAGCAGTGATGATTGTTTTCTGATATTTAGCAGAAATTTGCTATTTGAATGCAGGCAGCCGATATTTCAGTAAATTGCATTTTCACCACGATTCTTTCCCGTTTTATCTCTGGTCGACAATGTTTATATGTTTAAATCCGTAATCTTTATCTCTGATGCGCTTTATCAGTCCCCTGTGTACACACCACACTGTAAAGTGTATAAATGGCCCTGGACTACTCGCGGATGGAAAAAGGCAGGGCAGTTTAGGGCCTACAAAGTGCTAAATCTCTTTGGTGGCTGGGGACTTTCCTAACAGAGGTTTTGCCCCTTCACCCTATGAGGTGGCCTCAAGGCAGTCCCCTCAACCCCCCAGCCTATTTCAGATATTTTTCTCCTAACATAAAATCATCACTGAGTAGGTGACTACTATTGATTCTCAGGTAAAAAGGTCATAGGTCACTGAGTGCATGTAGTACTTTATACATTTGTACAATATAGTACCAGAAGGTGGGGGCATATGTGTTTTACAAGCATCTCTTGTTATAAATTGAGAGCATTACTTGCGAGTACACATCTCTGCTTCTGGAGTAAGTAATATTGTAGGAGATAATCTTCTTCAGTTCTGTACAACTATTTCCCATTTATATTGAACCTTTGCCTGACACCATGGTGTGTGTGTGACAAGTCCTTCAACAAAGGTCTCTCCTCTTAGGTCAGCATCATCACAACACATACATCTCTCAAGGAAAGCAAGAGCACAAGTTCATACTACCTACAACTTCCCCTTCTCCCCTGGTGTTTTGTCATGCACTTGATATAATTTCCATATTCAAAGAATAATTCGAGCTAGATTTATATAAGTTGTTAACTTGTTTCTTAATAGTTGTAAAGTAAATAAAGTTTAAATTAAAGAATAATTCTACCGGGGGTTAGGGTATGAGATTATTTGCTTGTGTTTATTATATAGTGACAGTATATGAATGTCCCTTTACACATATTCAAGTTTTAATAAGGGATGACCCCTGATGAAGGATATTTTTTTTTACCCTAGGAAGTTCAACTGCTGTAAAATGATAAGCCTTATATTTCTCAACTCACTTGTTCAAATATGTTTCATTGAACACCAAGCTTATTAATCATGTCAATACAGTGCCCACCACTTAATTGATAATCGCATTATTGAATATTTGGGTTTATTGAATAAGATGCTGAAATTCAAAACCATTTTCTATCAAATCTGTTGATTACACTAGAATAAAAAGCGATTTCGTTTAATTGAATAGCACGATTATCCTACCAAGCATATCTTTTTTTAAAACTAACTGTATTGTGCTTGAGGTCATATTGTTTACTACGGTGCAGGCGACCTATCAATTGGAGATAAATGGTTTCAAACCTGTGTTGGTGAAAGCTGTTGACCAAATTACACGTTGTTTAATAAGCCGTGGTTGTAGGAATGAAATGACAAATTAATTACAAACTGCTGAAGTCAGGTGGTACTCAAGATCATCCGCATTGCATGCAGACTGACCCTACTAGATGTCGTCCGCCTTCTCAGTAAGGCCTGGTACAATGTCAAGTCCACATCCAGCGCCAACTGCATCCGAAATGCTGGCTTTGCCTCTTCAGACGACGAACTCGACGATGTCCCGCCGCCAGGGGGTGTTGATAGATAGACATATGATACTATCATCACAAACGATGGCAACCTGGAGAGCTAAGCTGTCTGGACTGGGGAAACAACATGGGCTGGTTTCCCTGAATGGGACACCCGACTATGCAACGCCAGTGATGAGGAGGAAGCTGAAGAAAAGACACCAGTTTGGCACGGCTAACTAAAGATGCAATTGTCATAATTTGATGATTCCTTGTGGAAAAGCAAAGAGAGGACATCAGCTTGTTCTATCCGATAGAAAATTGAAATTTCACTCGATTGAATATGCCTTTTAATTTGCCTTTGTTAAACAAAATTGTTGACCCTGTCTTATGTCTTTGATCACCCTGGTTATATGACTGAGATCCAATTACACAGCGGTTTCATCTTTACGGCTAGATGGGCAGGTGTGATGTAGCTATTTAAGAACATTAAATTAAAAAAGACAGTTGCAAAATTATCGAAAATGTGGTCTGTTGATTTTAATGTAGCTCAAGTAGACAAGAAAGGAATTTAAGAGAGGTAACATATATATAGGTGTATATATATGTATATATATATAAAAAAAAAATATATATATATATATATTTACATATACATATACATATATATATATATATAGAGAGAGAGAGAGAGAGAGTTGCATGTACACTGATTCCATTACAGATACGGAGAAAGTTATTTGGGTATGCAATTCTTGCACAGACTGTCGCTCTTTTATTCTTTGAAATGGCATTCGTTCATCATGTCGAGTAATTGAGTATTCGCTTATTTAAATAATAAAATCCTGACAAATAGCTTGGCTTGCACTGTATTGTAATCATCATTTCTCATTATTAAAGCATTGGTTAAAAATACCTTCATAATGTGCATAAATGGTCCATCAAACATCTGTTCAATTATAATGTCACAAGATGAAATTAACCAATGCCATGCGACAGAACAAAGATTTCAGGTTCGCAACAAATTTTGTTAATTTTACCCCCATAACCATTAAAGGATGGAATCATGGCAAAATCATTTATCCGTCATCAAATTATCTGTCCGTCAGTCCCATCTATCTGAGGCTATCTTGTCTCTTCCATGGGGAAATTTTGATAAGGACACCATATGAGGATGTGCATATTACAAGGGGAATACTGTCTTAAAAAGGCACCGGAGTTATCACCCTGGGACTTGGATTTTCTTAAAATACATTGTTTTGGCAACTCCTTATGAGGATTTTGATGACACTTATACAAAGAAAGAACACCCTCTGAAGATGTGCATATTGAAAGGGGATTGTTCCCCAAGAGAAATTACAAGAGCTGTGGCCCTTGAACTTGGAGTTTCTCAAAAATTTTCCTAAGAAAATATCTTATCTTCACAACTCTTTCTAAGCCCTTGGAGGATTTTGATGAAGCATGGTAAAAAGAAAGAGCATGATATGAAGATGTGCATATTGGAAGGGGAATGCTCCCAAGAGTTTTCAGGAGTTATGGCCCTTGGATTCTCATTTTTCCATGCAAAATACCTTGTCCTGGCAACCTCTCTTAAAACACTTTAGTTGATTTTGATGAAATAACACTATATGAAGATGTATATTGGAAGGGTATACTGTCAAAAAAAAAAAAATTACAGGAGTAATGACCCTTAGACTTAGATTTTTGTATAAAAAAATACCTTATCTTTTCAACTCCTCCTAAACCTGTATATAGGTTTTGATGAAACTTGGTACAAAGAAAGATAACATTATGAAGGTGAGCACATTGGGGAGGGGGTGTCAACATGGGAAATTATTTATGCATGAATAAGATGAATTTACCTACATATAATTGAAGAAGAAAACTGAACTATTCTAACAGTATCAAAGGTAATCTATACTTACAATTACATAAGATATTTAGTTGTAGTTTGTATGGCCCCTAGGATAATAAAGTGCTGACGTAGAATGTGCCGTACAACGGTGCCCTATTTTTTATGTCAGCTAAGTATAATGTTAAAGTGAGCAATGGTCATGGAAATATAGAAGTATCTCTGGCTTTTGTCTTTTAACCACTACAGAATCAGTTTTCTTGAAACTTGATAGAGATTATTATTCTAGGTTCTACTAAGTAAAGTAGTTACACATAGTTTATGACATTGCTTTTATAGTCAGGCTCAGGTGAGCAATGTGGTATATATTGATGATAATGTTTATTTATGTAAAAGCATTATGATACAACTTGTTAAAACAATATCACATGGTTCGAATAAAATAAATCCAAATTATCACAAAGTATCACAAACCATATTAATTACAGAAATGAATTAGTTACAATTTTCTAATTAATCACAGCAATTAATTACAATCATAGGTTTTACAAATTTCATAGTTAATTAAAATATGAACACTAAATTTTTAAAAATGCCCTCTGTCTTGGATAATCCAATAAAACCTATAAGGGCTTATTTCCATTGGGGTCTGTAGAAAGTAATAAAGAAAGATTATGAAAAATCCCTGAGCACCTGAGTATTAGACATCACATTATTAACTAGAGTAGAAAGTTGTCATCTGGAAAGCAGACGAGAGATGTATTTCTGCAGTGTAGGCACTGCTTTTGTTCATTTCATTTTGTTTTGTGATTAAATTTTATGAAATAGAAAAGAGTTACAGCATGTGTATAATAAAGTACGGGATATGTGCTATTACATGTAATGGCCAACACTGTTTTTTCATCTGTTTAAACAAGAGATTTGAGAAAGATGCAGATTTATTAAAGTCATATCAAATAAAGAAATAAAATAAAAACTATCTTCTCTATTTTAATTTTCAGATTCAAAAGACCATAAGAAGAGTGAAGATAACTTTTCTACTGAATTACACATTTTATGCAAGAAGGGAGACTTGATTAAAGTGGAACATTTGATACACACAACCAGAAAAGGATTTAACATAAAAGATGATAATGGAAAATCACTACTTCATAGTGCTGGACTCTCAAAATCAATTAAGCTAGTAGAATATCTGATTAATAATGGCTGTGATTTGTATAGTAAAGATGACATTGGTCAGACCATTGCACATATTGCTTGTCAGGAAGGGGATGTCAACCTAGTGAAGTATCTGATAGACAAAGATAAAGGTTTATTAAACATGAAAGACAGAAATGGAGTGACTCCATTTCATTGTGCTGGATTTTCAGGATCATTAGAACTAGTTAAGTACCTGATAAATTATTGCCGTGATATGTATAGAAAGAGTAAGAGTAGAAAGTCCTTTGCACATAATGTATCAAACAAAGAGCATGCCAATCTAGTGAAGCATCTGATAGATGAAGATAGAGGTGTATTAAACATAAAAGACAACAGTGGATCGACACCATTTCATTGTGCTGGATTTTCAGGATCAGTAGAACTAGTACAGTATCTGATTGATAATGGCTGTGATGTGTACAGCAAGAATTTTGATGGTCGGACCATTGTACATATTGCTTGTCAGAAAGGGCATTTCAATCTGGTGAAACATCTGACTAATGTAGATAAAGGTGTATTAAACATAGAAGACAATGACGGAATGACACCTTTTCATTGTGCTGGATTTTCAGGATCAGTAGAACTAGTACAGTATCTGATTGATAATGGCTGTGATGTGTATAGTAAGGATAATGATGGTTGGACCATTGCACATTATGCCTGTCAAGAAGGGCATGTCAGTCTGGTGAAACATCTGACTAATGTAGATAAAGGTGTATTAAACATTGAAGACAACATAGCATTGACACCATTTCATTGTGCTGGATTTTCAGGATCATTAGAACTAGTACAGTATCTAATTGATAATGGCTGTGATGTGTATAGTAAGGATAATAATGGGTGGACTATTGTACATTACGCATGTCAGAAAGGGCATGTCAATCTGGTGAAATATCTGAAAGACGTAGATAAAAGTTTGTTAAACATTAATGACAACAAAGGAACAAATGTAGATAAAGGTGTATTAAACATAGAAGACAATGACGGAATGACACCTTTTCATTGTGCTGGATTTTCAGGATCAGTAGAACTAGTACAGTATCTGATTGATAATGGCTGTGATGTGTATAGTAAGGATAATTCTGGTTGTACAATTGTACATAATGCATGTCAAAGAGGGCACATTAACCTAGTAAGGATAATACTGGTCAACCTGGTGAAATATCTCGTAGACAAAGATGAATGCATATTAAATTTAAAAAACAAAAATGGATTGACACCGTTTCTCTATGCAGGATTTTCAGGATCAGTGGAACTAGTACAGTATCTGATTGATAATGGCTGTGATGTATATAGTAAGGATAATGATGGCTGGACCATTGTACATATTGCATGTTGGGAAGGGTATGTCAATTTGGTGAAACATCTTACAAACAAAGATAAAGGTTTATTAAATATAAAAGACAATATTGGAATAACACCAGTTGCTTATGCAAAGTCATCAGGATCATCAGATCTAGTAGACTACCTACGTAATGTTGTTTGTGAGTGATAAATGTCAGATTACTGTCTCATAATTGCGGAGTAATTTTGCATTATTAAATGATAAACAGTTTCTATTGACACAATGCATTGTCTGCTATCATATAGCATAATGCATTCTGATAGTTGTGTGAACAATGAAATGATTTGTATTTTACTTAAGGTATGAAAATGTAAAAATTATCACTTTGATACATGGGTTGATCAGGGTTCTCAATAAGTTTTGAAGTAGCAGGTGAATTTAAAGAAAGTAGAAGGCGACATGTGCGAGTGCCGAAGGAAATTTTTGAAATTTGGAAGGCACTAGGAGGCATTTCCTGGCTTTTGGGCACTAACATATGACATTAGAATGATAAATAAAATGTCAGCAGTTTGTGCTGTTTAAAGTGATAATATGTAAATTTTGTCTTGGGAGTTGCGAATGAGAGTTTGGTGGTAACCATTTTACCAAATCACTTGGATGATTCATCTCTAAGTTGGAACAACAAGTTCGCAGAATAGACATATATAGAATATTTGCTGAGTAAATTTAGTAAGTGGAGGGCCCAATGACACAGCTGACTCATATATTATCATTATTATTATTTCTACTTATTAAAACACGCACGTGTTACATTCCAGGATCGGGATTAAACGTACCGGTAAATAAGGTTTGTGACATGGGGGCCAAGTGACGTGTGTTGTAATTTCGGCTGAAACTCGCTGAATATATTTCTCCGACCGTGACATCTGTGTTTCATTAAAGTAAATCCATGATATAGTACAACTTTTTTTGACTTTGCCATAGAAAGTAGGCGGCTATTTTGCCCGAAGTAGCAGGTGGGAAATCGCCGGTCGCCGGCTCAAAATGAGAACCCTGGTTGATATGTAAAACTTAATAAATACACATGTCAATAGTTTTGCAAGTCAGGGGCCTAATTCACAAATACACTTAAGTCTAAGTCTAAGAATTCGACCTATATGGTAGCATGTGTCTTAGAATGTCTTAATTCTAAGAATTAATAAAAAGTTTCTGTAAAAAGTGTATCGGACAAGCTATTCACTGACAAACTTTCAACAAATTCTTAGAATAATGACACATGGTATTTTAGGTCTCAATTCTTACTTAAGTTTCTTTGTGAATAAGACCCCAGGTTTGAAGCTGACCGTTTCACATTACAATACATCCAAAATCCTCTATGTATTAGATGGTTTAATGAGTGACTGTTATCTTTTTATTTTTGTCATTATGTCATTAGCTTTTCATTTATTTGAACTGAGGAATTTGATCATACAAAACAGTTATAGAAAATGTGTCTGGGAAAAATATTTTTTCTGCTGTACATTATATAATCATATTAAGAAATGTAAATAGACGTGTTGATTATTTATCAAATAATCTCATGATCTGTGACAAAGGTTTTGAATATTTTCTGATATCTATGTATATTGTGTATATATTTTCACAATTTGATTGAATTATGTATCTGCTCTTAAAGAAAAGACATCAGTGCACACGTGACAGGAGTCAAACCCGGAACTATCCTTCATCAACCAATCCACTTATCCATACATATGCTGCTTTATCGATAATGCTGTATAGAGCTGGTGTAGCTCTGGGGATGAGTGGATTAGGTTTGTTACAAAGAGGTCCCAGGTTCAACTCCCTGAGATGTGTAGGCTGATGTTGCATCTTTCGAATGAGACATTGAAAACCAAGACCAGTGCTATAGTAGCAGTGTCATGTAAAAGATCCCTCACAGCTGTAGGCGGTTGTATATTGTAAAGGTAAAGATATCTATGCAATGCATCATGTCAGCATATACATGAAATAAGTGTGTTAAGTAAAAGATTAATCAATCTATTATATATGCATATAAAATGAAGAAAAATATACTGTAAATTGCTTTATTAGAGGGGTATATAGGAATTACCTTGTCCGTCTGTCTGTCTTTCCGTCCCGATTCGTGTCCGGGCCATATCTTTTTGTTAGGTGCATGGATTTAGATAATATTTCACAGGATTGTTGCCCATGACACAAGGGTGTGTCATGACCTTGACCCAAGGTCATTAGTCAAAGGTCAAGGTCAATGTGGAGTTGGTTGTTAAAACCGTGTCCGGGCCATATCTTTTTATTAGGTGGATGAATTTTTATATAGGCATTGTAAACGGACATATTATGGTATTAGGCTGTAGGTGTGTGGGCCTGTGGATCTGTTCACACCTAGTTAGCAAGATACAGACCATGTGGCTCAGGCTTAGATTTGCAAACTTGCTACATTTATTTCATGACATATGGACAAACCCTATTGATTTTAAATACCAAGGTCAAAGAGGAAGGCCATTTCTATGGCAAAAATAGCAAGATTTTGATAAAGCAACTTGTAAACAGTGTACAGACAAAACTCTTTATCCTACAACTTTTAAACTTTGGACCCTTACTATACGCCTGCAAACAACATTTATGGATATGTTACATTAAATTTTTATAATTCAAAGAATTTTAAAACTATCTTTAACAATCTGACACGTATTATTATAAATGAATTTTAATTCCTTCATAATTTTGCTTTTTTGTTTTACATTTTAATATCCCCCGCAAACAAAAGTTCGGGGTTGGGGTTGGTTATATAGGAATCACCTTGTCTGTCTGTCTGTCCGTCTTCTCTGTCCAGAAAACTTTAACCTTGACCATAACTTTTGAACCAAGAGAGACTTGGTATTCATACTACACATGTATATTCCTTGTGGCAAGACCTTTCTTTTGGTGCCAAAAGTTTGGACCTTGTGACCTTGGCCTTGACATTGACCTACTTTTTAAAAACTTTAACCTTAGCCATAACTTTTGAACTAAAAGTGACTGAGTATTCATACTACACATGTATATTACTTGTGACAAGACCTTTCTTTTGGTATCAGAAATTTTGACCTTGTGACCTTGGCCTTGACATTTCACCTACATTTTAAAAACTTTAACCTTAGCCATAACTTTTGAACTAAAGGAGACTGAGTATTCATACTACACATGTATATTCCCTGTGGTAAGACCTTTCTTTTGGTACAAGAATTTTTTACCTTGTGACCTTGGCCTTGACATTTGACTTACTTTTTAAAAACTTTAACCCTAGCCATAACTTTTGAAAGAAAGGAGATGGGACCTTCAGACTACACATGTGTTTTCCTTGTGGCAAGACCTTTCTGTCGATACCAACATTTTCAACCTTGTGACCTTGGTCTTTTGTCCTTGGTCTATGCCCTATTTTGAAATTTGGTGCTGTGGGGGGTATTTATCCTGTTAGGACAGTTCTAGTTATTTTGTTGGAAATTTTATTTTCAAACAAATGTGATTTACTACGGAATGAGGAAACATATCTTTTTCTTCTTTTATCATCTTATTTGTTTCTGTTCAAATAATTTCATTAAGTTTCATGTCAGTATATAGTATAAACTTCAAGTATTTCTTAAACATTTGCTATATCAATTAAGATTTCACAGTGTTGACATTTTTCACATCACTCTCAATAGTTATTGGAGCTAAGTTTTGATTCTATTGATATAAATTCTTTACTGCATTAGTATAACACTTCTATAGTCTTTGTATTCTGTTTTGACTGCTATTAATTCATTTCTTTGTTACACAACTTTTCGAGAAAATACGGTAATTTAATTTTATCACCTAAATTCTTTGGAGTAAATAGTATCATACTTCAAAAGGAATCAAGGCATTAATTAATCTTAGTTTTGTATCAAACAACCTGATAGCTCAAGACTTCCAAGTCCAAAAGTTTGTGGGACAGATTGTGACTTCAACAAATGCACGCTCTGTCCAGTTTTATTTCAATAAAGATCAGTTTTAATTAATTTCGGATTTGATTTCTTTCTATCGGGTAAGTTCATTTGAATTATCAGTGTTTTTTGGGGTTTTTTTATTTTGTTTATTTTTATTTATTTATTTATTATTTTTTTTTTTTTTTTGATTTTTCTAAGTTATATTGTAACTTTGTGTTTATATTTTGTTATGTTGAAAAAACAAATGCACTCACAGTCCAGGATTGCTTTAATAAAGATCAGTTTTATCTTCTTTCTGATTTGATTTCTTTCAATCAGGTTACCTGTGGAAACGAGTAGTTCGAATAAGGCTCAGTGCTGATTCTCCAAGTTCAATGACATATAAGGTTAGAAGCCAGTGTGAAAGGCATACAGGAACCAAGGTCATATCTACAAGATTATGGTCACAGTGCACACTTAGCCAGAATTCTTGTCTGGACCATGATTTGTTCCTGTTACATTGCAGGGAAATAGTATTTTACATCACTGTTGTCCAGGAACCAGGGGTTTATCACCAAGGTCATATCCACTAGGTCAAGGTCACAGTGTACACACAGTCAGAATCCTTGTCTAGGCCATAGCTTCCTGTTGTGTTAGGAGATTATATTTTGCATCATTGTTGTCCATGAGCCAAAGGTGTGTCATGACCTTTAATCAAGGTCATTTTGTCAAGGTCACAGTGCAAAACAAAAAAAAAAAAACGAATTCCTGTGTGAGCCTTTGCTTCTCCCTTATATGTTGGAGGGAGATTATATTTCCCACAAGTGTTGTTCATGACCCAAGGGTGTGTCATAACTTTGAACTAAGATAATATTTACAAGGTCGAGATTCTCGTGTATCTCAAAACTTGTTCAGATCCCCACCCCTAAACTGTATAGTTTCTTATTCCTCATGATAAAAAGAGTTGTATGATGAAAGTCGAGGATCCCTTGGGTCATTGTCATCATATCAGGAATCTTCAGTAATCTGGAAAATAGTTCAAATCTGAACCCCTTAACCAGATTGTCGTATTCCTCATGGCAACAAAAGTTGTAAGGTAGATGTCGGAGATCCCCCGTGTCATTTCCCACCTACCTCATTTCTGAAATCTTCAATAATCTAAAAACTGGTTCAGATTCCCACCACCAAACCATATATTTTCTTATTCCTCAGAAAGTTGTATTGGCATTTTGCCTTGATTTTAGATAAAGAGAATAAAAATTAAGTTTAATGTAGTACAGCTAGATTGATGAACTCAAATCAAACACATTTAGCTCTACCGTTAGCGAACAATGGGTTGCTAACTGGTACTCTGTGCATCAATCCATGAATGTGGTAAAGTTATATTCCCAACCAGCGTAGCCAAGTCGGTTAGGAATTTGGCTCAAGACGAAGAGGCTCCGGGTTTTGACCTCGTCGGTCGTTCATAGCTGTCCTGTATTTCGGATGAGAGAGTAAAACCTGAGATCACGTCAGGCAAAGCACATGAAATGTCCTTACTGCTTCAGGTCGTTTGGTTGCATGTCTAGATTTCAATGGCATTATGCATAGCACTATGTAGATGCAGTCGCCATATAAGTATCATGTAAAACCAAAATCGAGAGAAAAACACAAAATTGTCTAAAGGAGCCTTGTCCGATTGAAATTGGGAATAGTATACAAAATTGTAAACGGAAATCGATTGTTATTCTATTATCTAAGATGTATAAAATGTATCGTTACCAAAGTCGACGTCGTTTATAAACCAGATATGCCCGTTCTAAAGTTGTATACCCTACAAATCAATATAATTACAAAAAAAAAATAGGGCATGTAAAACAAAAACTATTTTTCTCGTATGGCTGATGTTGTTAACTTTGTGTCAATAACATTTTTGTTGCTTCAAACCAATATAAAAAATAAAAAGAAAATACTTCGTAAATAAAGTGGGTATTCCATAGATAGTCATAACCTGACTTTGCGCATGCACAATTTAATCAAAACAAGTACGATGAAGGGAGACTCCGAAAGAAAACGATTTCAGTAAATACTTACTGTAGCAGACTTGAATGCAAATGAGTTTTAAAGTTACACGTCAAGTTCATTTACCTCGCCCTCCATCAGTGTCCATGATCCGGCGGCTTCCGAATTAGATCAAGGCATAAGTTGGTTGTAAATATTCTGTTTACAAACATTGCGTTTTAGACAGCCATATCTCACTTAATACGACGAATTTGATCACAACTTTTGCAAAGGTCCCTTTTTGAAATCATAATGTTTTAGTCTGATGCATATAATCAAAACAATTTAGAATAAATCAACCTGCAATTTGCACTGTACTAGCGAAAATGGAGTATACAGCTCTAAATTTGCAACATAACCGGGCCAACTCTTTGAATATTGATGAGGACGGTCAAAGGAAATCATATGACAATGAAACTCGAGCTTTACCGGATTCTAATAATTTTTCCACTTCTTTATTTCTTTATTTATTTGCCTCTGCGTCTGTGTATAGTTATTTTCCTTCCGTATATTTGCTTTTTCCTGTGCTCGTATTCCTCCATGTGCACCGCACACGTGTATAATTATGGGCGGAGCGTCGCTTTATTTGGAGATTAGAAACCAACCGAATATAATTCGACTCAAATACCTTTATTCTACGAAAACATCGAGGGATTTTAGTTTTAAATTTTGTAATTAACACAAAGTTTATAATTTAGGCAATGCAGGAAAAATAAGATATTGTAAAAAAAAATTATACTTTTCATGCTATAATTTTCCAGTCACGGACCAGGTTCCTTTAATGTTATCAGCGTAAAACTATTAAAAGAGGATCTACTGCGAATTAGTTTGTTTTCATGATGAAAACACCAGAAAAATTGACGACCCTTTGTCACAGACATATAATCATTTCTAAGACAAATGCTATAATATCTATAATAGTTGACTTTCTCATCAAGTTGAAACATTTTCAATATATCGAGGGTATATCGGGGTAACGTCGTCTAGGTCGATCACATGTCATCTTTGTGGCTAAACCATTACGTAATTAGGTATATAAATGAACATGGTATTCACAGTATCGAAGGGCAGTTACCTTTTATCAGGTAACCTTTTTATACGGCATTGTGAAGGATCATGTAGGAGGCGTGAATAACAGGAATTGATATGAACCACACACACACACACACACACACACACACACACACACACACACATATATATATATATATATATATATATATATATATATATATATATATATATATATATATATATATATATATATATATAATATATATATATATACATAGTAGGTAGGAAATGTGATTTATATTTTTGTAAACATATACATCTAGCTATGAACTATGAATAATTTTATTCATAGCAGTGACACGGAAAACAACAGCATTAACGCTTCTGTTCTTAGACATATCAGTTTTCTACATTGGACCGTTTTTCTTAAAGGAGCATGGTCCGATTGAAGTGGGGAAAAGTATAAAGAAAAATGTAAACGGATTTCTTAAACCGCAATCGATTGCTGGTATATTATCTAAGATGTGTAAAACGTATCGTTACCAAAGTCGATGTAGTTAACGAGATATGTCCGTTTTAAATTTGCAAGATAACCAGGCCACCTCCTTGAATATTGATGAGGTCGGTCAGAGGAAATCACGTGACAATGAAACTCGAGCTTTACCCGATTCTAACATTTGTTCCACTTTTCTGTTTTCTGAGTCTGTGTATAGTTATTTTCTACCACACTTTTTTTTTTCGTGCTCCTATTCCTCCATGTGAACCATTTTTGTTGTTTTCTACAGTGAATATTCGCGCACGCGCATGATTATGGGCGGAGCATCGCCTTCTTCATACGAGGGATAATATCGCTTGCAAAATTAGAATTTTTCTGGAAAACCTTTGAATGTGTCTGACTTATAATTTCCTAGTGCAACACAACAACCGTAAACGTCATCTTTTTCTTCTTCAAAGGATAGGTGCGAATTATCATCAGATGAGCATGCACTATCGCATAAAAGCTTGGTACTATCACAAGGATAGGATAAGGAGGTGTTGTCGTAGGGAATCGAACATTCTCGGTCTATAATAAAAATAGCTGTCAATTGACATGACTTAAAATTGCACTCTAGGTATAAAATTCTTTCGGTATGCTATACGATATTTAATAATGTGCAAAATGCCATTTCACATTTAAGTACAAAAAATCCTACATTCATTTAATTATATATGAATGTAAAGATGTTGGATAAACGATGTTATGGTACATATTGCGTCACTATCACGTGTCTAGCCGAGACATTGATTGGCTATAGGAATTAACGGCTTCGGTGACTTAAACGTCATCAGAGTTCACCAGAACATGAGCCATCAAGGAGTGTCGACAGATCTTTATCCGCAATGGGAAAAAATAGAGAAGTGGAATAAGGATATCCTGCTGCAACGATTTAGTAGAGTCTGATGGACTATGGTACTCAAATTTATATAATGAACTGGGTCACCTTGGTGTAGGATAATTGACAATTTTTTATCTGGTGAAACTTGTATCAAATTAATTGAACTAAATCAATATCGAAGAAGTACCAAACCGTTAATCATTCTCAAAGTCCAAGGACAGATACAAAATCGTGTAAGTTTCAAAAAGAAACTGTTGTGAACCCCGAAATACTGATAAATTCCGAGGTGAGACCAGGTGCCGGGGAGAATAAGCGTCTCCTATTTGCATGCATCACCCGTCACAGCAGTTCTTAAGAAACATGTCAAAATCAAGAGTTTTGGTTTCCTAATTGTACATACGAAAGTACAAAACTGGTATACAAAGTCATATTTGGTGTATTCATACAAACCTTATACACAGATAGGGCATATGGCTCATTCACCTTAGGGTTGGATGTAGTAACACCTAGTATATGATTTTTCTTTGCAGTTTATCTGAAAAAGCACTCAACCTCCTGCATTGGACAGTTATTACAAAATTCACGATTTTACCCCATAACCTTAACGCGGATAGAGGGCGTTTCAACAATGAGTCTAGAGCTAATCGTATCTGTAGTATGTGTAACACGTATGAAGTAGAGGACGAATTTCTTTTTATACTTGTATGCAGGTCCTTGGTGATCTGTTTTGTCAGATGTCTTTTGTTTTCTTTTGTATTTTCTCACTATTCCGCATTAAGACATTTATATATCGGGAATTATTTCAGTCCTCACCGAAGTGTTTTTAAAGTAATAAAACTATTAAGTACTAATAATAACAAAGAACTCATATACGTTGTAAATATATGTACATGAACATAATTAAAACCAAGTATATCTGTATTTATGTTGTTTTCTTTATGAGTCGTATAGCTCAAGGTAATAAAGAACTTGAACTTGAACTAGATATATGACCGCTTCACTTGCCCGTTAATATCTCTGTTTGAAGGAAGGTAAAGGTGTCGCCCATTTACTATCCCTTAATGCCATAAAATCAAAGAAACCAACATTCAAACCGAATAAGTAAAATAGAATAATGGTTTTAACTGAAAGAACAGACGCCGGTGTCCCCGTGGCGGAAGTCGAACCCATACCTTATCGTTAGGAGTCGAGCACTTCATCTACGGGGATAAATCGGCTTTAAGTCATCATGACATTTGTAAACAACAATAATTGTAATTCATGTATAAAACATATACAGAAGTCCTACAATTCATTATAATTTTGAAAGTTTTCAGATCTCTCGGGTGCCACGTTATCGAAAAGATACTGTGGTGCTGTTAGTCAACAAACCATTGTCACAGTGGTATGATGACACTTGTACTTAGTCGTACGAATAAATAAACCCAAGCGTAATTAGTGCGATGTTGTCATCTGTTATAAAAACGAAAAAATTAAGAGCAAATTGAAATAAATATATTTGCATGATATACTACTTTGTCTGGCTTGAATTTAATCAGAATATATACAAACCTGAAAATATACGTTTCCGTTGCAAATGGTTTTCGGTATCACATCATATCATATCATAACTATCATATCAATGTTGAAATTGTTCATGCAAATTGACATATTGTGCATGAATTTTCCAAAGACAGTGCTTAAAGATTAGTGATTAATGTGGATTTCGACAAAATTTTCAGTTATATCGCGGCATGGGAGCAGGAGGTAACCAACCACATAAACACAGTGATGCAATCCGGGGGAACAGAATCTCATTGAAGGATAATAATTTCTATTATCATGCATTTTAGACCACAAAATTAACATTAACTTAAGTGGCAAATGCATAAATGTAAAATAGCTCAATACCTAGAATAATATTCATATGGAATGAATATACAGTGAACACCGAGTAAACAGGGGGATGCTGCCCGCTCAACATCAAAGCAATGAATTACTCCATTTGAAATAATTTAAGATACTGTTTAATTTTATTTGAATTCTATACAATGAAATCGAAATTGTGCACAATAACACATAACTGAAGCATGGAAAGGTGACCATTACAATTATCTTCATCGACTTAATTTTAGAGAAGAGGCTTTTCAAGAAAAGTAGCGAAAAGACTTACAGACAAGCAGAATGAATATTCACTACATACTCCAATATTTATCACGAAGCAAAGCAAGTTTGGACTGCATGCATTCTTAATATGAAGTATGAACATCTGTAGGCCATTTTATGTGTTTGTTTTTCGGACTGTCGACCCGTGTTTTTGTTTGTTTTTATCATATGTTTTGCTCAAGGGCATTCTCAGTTTGCAAAATGTTTATATTTCTGTACTGAAGAGTTCCTCTTATCAAATGCAGTTCATGACAAGAAAGATAACTCTAGTTTCGACATGAATAAGGCTCAAGAATTGCCAGAAATGTTCCAAATAATTTTTTTCTCAGTCATTTCACCGGAAAGGTTTCAGTTCCTTTACTTCATTAGAGGGATTATGTATCTAATATATTTTATTTCAAAGATGAAGAGGAAATGTCTGTCTGTACATGGAAATAAAAAAATGTTTCAATCAGTCAATCAAGAAAATTGATAAATCCAAATTTGCATTTGGTAACCATATCAGACGTAACTATGAGTCTCTATGATAGAATATAAGAAAAAAAACTGGCCCAATTTTGAAGAAAACCTATCCTTAAAGGTGAAGTGAAACATAGTCTATTTTCAAATATCAATACATGAAGAGTTAAGAAAATATATTAAGCACACTACAATGCTCGTATTAGACTTGCTATACCCTTCGTAACGATATGAAACTGAGCGTACTCAAATTTGGCTCTACAGAGTTATCGTCCTTGATTGATGACGTCACAGGCTACCAAATAAAAAAAAAAAAAAAACCAAATAAATATCTTGCATTGATGCAGTATGTTGCTGATCAATATCAGGATGGATTTCAGTCTCGATAGCGAATTTTATCGTGACGACAGAGTTAAATAAAGAGTTCCAACCGTATATATACGAACCAGAGCCGAAAGACTAGAGAGATTCGAAAGCGAGCACGGACTCCGAGTCGGACAGCGATACCGATGGAGATAGATCATGATGTAAATTCGGACTTAGAATATAGTGATAGCGGGCTAGGCGAAGGGGCGTTAAGTCCTGATACATGTTTATAGTATTTTATTTCTTGTTTACGTCACCTTAGTCATAAATTGATATAAATAGCAAAACATGTCATATATATCGATATTCTATTATTGCTGCGATTTTCTTCATGACATTGAGCAGGTGTATTCTCTTCTGTCCTAGTAAGGGGGGGGGGGGGGGGGGCTACCGGGGAATCTAAATGTAAAGATCATGGATAAATCATAAACCATAAACCATAAGTCCAAAATTCATGAAACCAGATGACATACAAAATCAGTGAAAATGAAAAGCAAGTGCACTTGAAGAGCATATGTGAACCCCTATGATGTAGTGAGATCAGGTGCCCGGGCAGAGTGGGCATCTCCTGCTTGCTAGCAACACCCGTCACATATACCCAGTAGTAAGAGTCAAATCGTGTAAATTCCATTTATAAAAGTCAAAGTAGGTAACATTCTAGTACAGAAGGTGTCAAATCTGTATAAAGTAATCGGAATAGGTCTCAGTCCAGAATATCATTTAAAAGTCTGGATAACGAGGTATCATATGGAGTAATAAGAGTCTCGTAACGACCATAGAACTTCCTCAGTGACGTTGCTAGTCTAGCACATATATAACCCTGGTTGAGTAGCTGATCTAGGTTAGTAGTAGGTTATTTTAGCCTAGCCCTCAGAACAAAGTCATTGTAATTTGAACATGCTCTCGAATAACATATTAACTGAGATATGAATAGGCCGTATTCGGGAGATGATGGAATGTTGCTATTTATGAACGGAAAGTTTGTGATAGCGAAATTAAAATCGTCACGTTTGTCATAGAGTGAGGTGTTCAATTGACCATTAATGTAGAAAGACAACATAAAATCTAAATACGAAGTAGATTTACTACTTTCTGTGGTTTCTTTGACCTCTAGTTCACTTGGATAGATGATGCTAAGGTAATCCGCGAATGAAGGATTATTAAATGAAAGCAAGTTATCTATATATCTGTAAGAGAAATTGACGCCAAGAGCCAATTGTTCCTTTCCTTGCGAACGCAAAGACTGAATGAATTCTGCTTCGTATGAGTAAAGGAATTTCTCAATCAGAAGCAGGGCACAGTTAGTGCCCATTGGAATGCCGACAATTAGTTGAAAAACCTTTCCTCCAAACACCAAAAAAATTATATTGATACGAAAGTTTAACATCTGGATGGCATCTGTTTCAGTGTATTTATTTTTTGGATTCAGAATTTTCCCTAACATAGTAAGTTTTATCATGGTCTATAACTATATATTTGAATTTGTGGCTTCAGTTTTTACTAGTAAATGCATTTTGAATAATTTCCATTAATTTGTCTTTTAATTTCTGATGAGGGATCGTTGTGTAAAGAGTCGAAAAGTCAAAAGAATTAATGGAGAAGTGAATTTTAGTAAAACATTTTGATTTCAGGTCTTTAAATTTTTTAGGATCCACATTTGATTAATTCCACTTCTGGAATACCTATGAATGCCAGATTTAATTTCCGATAATATTTTTGTGAGTAACATGGATACAGACTGAATTTAATCCTAATTCTTTCCCTAGGCTGTCAAAGTAATATTTCTTACAAGTAAATGTATAATTATTAGATGCTTTATCTGCTGGTGATATGATATAATGTTCTTGGAAGAAGGTAAGTTCTCTGACAATATCAGGGTCTTTTAAAATTGATTCGAATCTGGTGTTTACAGAGACTTGTAATTTTTCAATTTTTGATCTCAGCAGTACTGCAATAGATTTTATCCATTCCAAAAGAGTGTCGACATGTACTTCCTCTCTTTTTGCCCATCGTGTGGCATATTCCTCGCGGCAGTTCATAATATTCTTAAAATTTTGGCTCCATGTGAATGATCTGGGTTCTCTGTATTTTGGACCTTTAAGTAAAAGTTCTCTTAATTCAGTGTTTTAACAATATCACAAGATCACCAGTAATGGCATGGCCACAAGGAGAATATACAAAATTAGATGAGGAACATGCACACGGTTGAGGATGGCAAGCTTAATTTTCAAGATAATATCTTGAATTTTCCAAATAATAACTTGAATTTTCAAGATAACAAGTTGAAAGTTTCAAGATAGTTAGTTGAATTTTCAAGATAGCAAGTTGAATTTTCAAGATAGTATCTTGAATTTCCAAGATAGAAAGTTGGATTTTCAAAATAGCAAGCTGACTTTTCAAGATAGTATCGTGCGTTTTCAAGATAATAACTTGAATTTTCAAGATAGCAAGGTGAAATTTTCAAGATAGTAAGTTGAATTTTCAAGATAGAAGGTGAATTTTCAAGATGATATCTTGAATTTTCAAGATAATAACTTGAATTTTCAACATAGTATCTTGAAATTTCAAAATAGTAAGTTGAATATTCGAGATAGTATCTTGGATTTTCAAGAGAGTAAGTTGAATTGTCAAGACAGTTTCTTGAATTTTCAAGATAATATCTTGAATTTTCAAGATAATATGAAATTTTAAGTGGCCCTCATTGGCTTCCGTATTTGGCTCTCATCTTCTCGAATTCATTCATGCATGGAATTTTGTTCCTATTCCTGTGATTCATTCACATGTTTCTGTGCTATACCTTTGCTGTTAAACAGCTTTGACTAGTGCCCAAAATAGCCAATGCATTTATCTTCTCTGATCTATGTGAATGAATTTCTTCTTTCCTATTTTATTTTTCTGTGTTTGGTGTTGTTTTGTTTTGGTTTTTAAAATAATGATAAGAATTAAACACAAACAATAATATACCGGATCTTCGGTATAAATTCCTCCCCTTAAGCATGTCAAAACTGACCTTTCTTAAAGTTAGAAAAAAAAAATCATATACAACCGAGAAATTTTGAAATAACACTTAAAAATCAAATAAATGTCCAATGAAAAAGATGGTGTAGACGACAATGCTAATTACCGTCAGACGATGACACAGATAAGAACATTGAACGATAGGACTCAAATGTTGAACACTGAAATGTCTATAAATGGCTGCCTTCAAAGTAGAAAGTGTGGTGATCCGGATTATCTATGCAAGGGCAAATCCTACTTACCGTGAATACGGGAGTCGTTAACAACACGAAGGGTCAAGTCTCCTAAAGATCAGACGATGACGAAAACAAAAAAGCAGGAGACCTAATAACTATGCATACTGAAATGTAAATGCATGCACAAGATTTTTGAAAGCCATTATATAGGTACTAAATGGCAGAGCACGGTTTATCATGCTGATGTCGCATATATTTCTATATCATTATGTTTTTTACAATACCTTACGTGTTTATATTTTTATGACCTCTCAATATGCGATATCTTTTGACCCTTGTTCTTTACATGGAGGATTATTTATAATTTTTTAAATGTACGTCCTTTGATTGTTCTGCTGTTACGGTGTTTTTCTTAAATTGAGAAGAATCACTTCCCCGGGGAAAAGTTCTACTAGAGTGAGGCGTCCGGGGAAAAAACATTACTATGGTGTCAGACTTCCGCTTGGGGGAGTGGGATATTTCCGGCTATGGGGGAAGCCTCAATCATAACACTGGATCTTTCCTGATACGTGCACAATAGCAGGGGATTTATAACCTGGGATTGATACTTAAAAGATCTCACTTATGTAAGATCAGATAGTGCTCCAATTTACACACAATTGCGCGTTAATCACGTATAGTTAGATTTTATTCACGCACAAAATCTAATGTTCATACTGGTTTTCAAGCAGCCGACGTAATGTCAGTGCTGTTTATCAATGAATTAGTGTAAAACGTGTAGGCTATGATACCGACACATGGTGTATTATTTGTACTGCTAACACATATATATCGACTACGGTAAAGGAGTTTTATACCAATCTGTTTCTAAACGTATATTTATTATTAACGACCACGCGTCAAATATTTTTCTTTAGTGTTGACTCTACTGAGTCCGAATCTGTCCACCCATTGAAAAAGAGAACTATTTAACATATATAGTTCATGGGTTTTGAATTGATAAATCCAGTACTTCTTACTTTTACCCTTAGAACTGGTGGTGTTACCCATAAGTATATAGGTTATAAATCCCCTATTTCATTATTTCAATGGAGACACTGAGATCGATTTATAAGTATTCGGAATTGATAGCGATAACAAGACAATTTATCCAATAATTTCCTCCTGTAAAGCCCAAGAGAATCATTCAGTTTTAGTGCCCGACACTCAACAGGCCATAATTCTAAATTAAATATTAAATATCATGACCATCGGTTTTCCACGATTATATGTATTAACGTGGACGTGGACACTAGGGCTAATTTTGTGGACAGTCTTGTGATTTCTAGACAACTATTCAGCTCTCTGTCCAACGTCTACAATGACCTTTCACCTCTGACCTTGAAAATCATGTCACAGAAATGCACATATGAAATATCAAAGCCCTATCTCTAATACTTCTAAAGTTATAATCCAAGATAAAGTTTTTGTATATGGACGACGACGACATAGACGACACCGGCGAGTTAAAAAACATTTAAAGAAAGAAACCTTATGATCATAAACATTCAAACGTAAATGCATCTACGAGATCATATGTTGATACTTATCGGAAGCCGTTCTAAAGGCACTTGTGGGAGAACTCTCACTCTAGGGAGAAATCTCACTCTAACTAGTTATAGAGTGGGACTTCCCCAAAGGTGTGTGTATGTGTCGGGGGGGGGGGGGGGGTGCTGCTGCTCTAGACCCTTCCAAATAACTATTTTTGCCTACTGTTTACCATATCATCACAATTGTTGATATTCATAATAGTGTGCAAAATAGTAGCTCGATTTTGAAGAAATAATTATAATTCCCACCTTACCATTTGTGTCTGTATTGTGTTATTGTTATTTCTAGCGCTGGGGAAGTGACGTCAGCCCAACGGATTACAAATCTATTATCTGGCAAGTCTATGTAAAATTTATTGAAATTTCTGTAACTGTTGCCAAAAATTTGGATTTTCTTTTTAATTTTTAAGCTACTTAATAGTTCGCCAAATTTCAAACATTGTTGTAGCGTAAAATTAAGTTTCCGACCGAAAACCACCAAAAACGACCGGAAACTGCTATAGCACCAGTAATGTTTGTCACAACATACTCTGAAGTTATTAATGATTCCTGGACAATAAATTTATGACAATATTCTTATTATCTGCTTTGTAGACAGGGCCACAGGAGACCTACTCCATTCCGATAATTGTATAATTCTATCGTGCCAACTTCTATATCACCGGGTACGACAAAGCATGCTTAGTGTTTGTTGTGTTGTGTGCGGAGTGTTTATTCCGGCGAAAGGAAGATAAGAAATATGTATTAGCCTTTATATGGAATAAGATATCTAGCAAATCAAAAGTGATCTCACTGACCTTTACATACATTAAGGAATATGTACATACCCTTGAAATGCGTCCACTAGGCTGTCAAAGTAATATTTCTTAGAGAACTCAAATTGAATAAAGCTAATACTTGAGATAAATCTACACCTTTCTTAGATTCTTAGATTTGAACATCAAAATTATCAACCACCTAATATATACTAATATTTATGACAAACGTGAGGATTTTGGATTTCCTATTGTAAATTTCCCTTACTTGGATGGCGATGTCTCTCGACTCCCATCATATGGTATCTATATATCTCAATTAGTTCGATTTGTCAGAGGCTGCACCGATGTTTTGGACTTTCATAAACTAAATTTACAAATTACTACTAAACATTTGACTCAGGGTTACAGATATCACGAGCTTAGAAAAACATTCGGCAAATTCTTTAGATCTTATTCAGAACTTCTATCTAAATTTGGAAATATTTCTTTTCAACACTATGTATAAAATGGAATTTCCCATCCTAATTTTCACGGAGATCTCGTATATAAACTAAGGAAAGTAAAAGGCTCCGATAACGTTATTTTATCATGCAATACAATAGTCAAACGTCTTCTAAATAGACAATATGACATTGAGATCATCAAAAAGACTATAGGTCTTGTATTTGGCCCCTCTACAGCCTTATGCAGACTTTTTACTTGAACGTTGCACGCTGACTAACAGGGCAGTGGGGACTATATGACGGGCCTTTTCCAAACCTCCCCCAGAGGAGACATGGTCCTGAACCTTGTCCCCTCTGACTGTTAGTCGGGACTTCTACTGAGCTAGGGTCTTAGCTTGCTTTCAGACTAGCAGAGCGTGGTTTATCATGTTGCTGTCGCATATATTTTTATATCATTATGTGTTTTACGATACCTTACGTTTTAACATTTTTATGGCCTCTCAATATGCGATTCCTGTTGACCCTAGTTTTGTACATGGAGGATTATTTAATTTTTAAATGCACGTCCTTTGATTGTTCTGCTGTTGCGACGAGTGGGAAGGTGCGCCCTTAAACCGGTCAACCACACCATTTCTTTGGCTTTTGTCAAATTAAATGACCGTCCTAAGTCGGTATCGTAATAGCACTACAATCAAATATTTTTGTAATGTGTTATATGTGCTAGTATATAATTGATATTCATGTATTGTATAGCTCCATGGTGACATCTGCCACATAACTAAGCCAGTAACTCCTCTTTTTTCTTACAAGTAAATGTATAATTATTAGAAGCTTTATCTGTTGGTGTAATGATATAATGTTCTTAGAGGAAGATAAGTTCTCTGACAACATCAGGATCTTTAAAAATAGATTCGAATCTGGTGTTTACAGAACATTGTAATTTTTAAATTTTTGATCTTAGCAGTACTGCAATACATTTTATCCATTCCGAAAGAGTGTCGACCTGTATTTTCTCTCTTTTTGCCCATCGTGTAGCATATTCCTCGTACGAATTGATAATATTTTCAAAATTTTGGCTCAATGTGAATGATTTGGGTTCTCTGTATTTTGGACCGTTAAGTAAAAGTTCTCTTAATTTGGTGTTTTTAACAATATCAAGATCATCCGTAATGATATGGCCACAAGGAGAATATATAAAATTAGATGAGGAACATGCACACGGTTGTGGATGGCATGCAGAGTTGCTTAGATCAAGACACTGTAGAAACCCGTTGTAATTATAAATTTTGGATGTAACTGATGGTGTGTAGCTATAGGAAATACATGGCGGATCTTTGTTTTCGAAATATGGGGGTATTTTCTCTAATACAGATTCATGTATTGTGTAGCTCCATGGTGACTTTTGCCACATAACTGAGCCAGTAACTCCTCTTTTTTCTTTGATTTTATATGACGGTATATGAGGGTTATAAAAGGAAATCTACATCATTTTCGACATCTACCACATGTAGTTGCTTACGATGTATATTTCGTTACAGAAAGTACATGGTTTGGAGTTACCTCCCGTACAGTGTGCCGTATACAGAGTTATTTCCCGAGAAGTAACCTCTTCTTATATGTATGTATAAAATGTCTATCAGGAAAAGTCAGACCTCCTTGATATAAAACTGAATTCATGTTATCTGGTGATATCATCTCTAGTACAGATTTCCGTACAGACAGATGTCATAGCCTTTTATATATGTAGATATGGAAAGTTTATCAGGCGAAGTCACGTCCCCTTTCAAGTCAAGCTAACTTACTTCTCGTATTTATTTTTATATATATATATGTATAGCCTATCAAAGAAAAGTGTATTTCTTCTACATATGTTTATCGATTAAGTCATGTGTGGTCACATCCCGCACAAATGTCCGTACAGAAAGTTGAATACATAAATGCCACATGAATTGAGGCCACGTGTTAATCAGTACCATGTACAGAATTTTAACAATGAGAAGTTTTCTTCCTTTTATACCTTTGTATATAACGTCTGTCAAGTGAGGTCACATCTTTTGTATATTCCAGGAACAACTAGATGAAGTCACCCCGTCTGCATGAAGAATTTGTTGCCGAAAATTAAAAGCAAATTAAACAGTAACCGTACATAATTTCTCCTTACATAACGTCAAGTGATCCAATGGAGCGGAGGTAGAAAGGGTAATCTGTAGTGCACCACCACCTGCTGGAGTTTTCGAAGTACTATATATATTTTCAAATCATCAGTAAATAGCATTTTCAAAGTATAAAAAGTAATTTTCAGTCCTGGGTCCGGCGCCATAAACCGAGAATATACTTAAGTCAAAAATTCATATTCTTCTGTTCATCGATGAATTAATAACTGGGATTTGAGTTTTATTTATTTCTATTCTACTGATATATAGATTTAAACTATTCTGCATGATAATTTATTTGAACATTTGATAATGGAATAAATTAAGATGAAATACTTGACTTAAGTATATTCTCAGTTTATGGCGCCGGATCCTGGTCTTACAACTACTAAGACGCAAGAGATATAACTGAACAGTTTCAAGGAAACGAATGCCAAGAGCATAGGCTCCGTTAGGAAACGCTTGACGGGAGTGTAACTCTAAGTTCCACACTTTAGTCATTAGTTGAGGTTGTAACGCGGATTCCTGTTGATACTTTATTTAGAGTGAGTTTAAATTACAACAACATTGTTCTGAGAGCGACTTTTAGATAAAATGCTCAGCCAGGGGTATGTAAGTGGTAGATTTATAACGTCAATGAGGAATTATATGGTAAATGTAAGGCTTCTTCTATACAATGTGAGATTCCGTTATGGAAAAATCTGAATGATATGGTAGACCTCGAAGTATTCCGTTAATTTTAAACAATGAATTTGACATCTGCTATATTTAAAATTAACCGATTCGACGATTTGTACTGACCGCCAGTGATGAGAGTTGCTAGCAAGGATGGGATTTTAGTCTCCAGGGCACTTTTTATTTCTCCATGTTTGGCTTAAGACAAAATGGAACTATTTTGGATTTTCTCTGTTAAATAACGCCTGCGGAGTTGCAAATATGTTCAGCTATAGAGACAAGCAAACGACACGGAATGAATATTACTTTTTCTCCACAAGTAGAACTAATATACCAATTGCTTCTTAATAGTCAAGAATGGTAAGGTGACGTAATTTCTTTCGATTCAACTTTGAAATCGACTTTATAACGCAGTATAAAGTTTACCTTTCCTCCGGGAGGCATGTGCACCAAAATAACAATAACGGCCCATTTGGTCACTTCTTTGGTTCCATGTTTTTTTTTTTTTTCAGGAAAAAAAAAATATTTTCATGAAATAAAGTTGAGAAAAGTATGTTAAATATCCATTATGGATTTTCATTAACTAAGTTCCTCACTCATAATTAATGTACTTGTATTGTTCTTAATATAAGGATGTATGAAGTAGGTAATTTAGATTATCCAATTGACCACTTGACACTTGCAAGTTTCATAACAGAATTTTCATAAATGGATTTTTATTTTATTTCATTTTGTTTTTAAAATTTGTTCAAATGCACACACATAAAGCTGTCTCTATTTTTGAAGGAAATACCACTTAATATAAATGAGGAAATTATTAAGACAAGATTAGAAATTGTGTTTACATCCTCAAATACATACGGGAATACACAAAGCATTTGACTGTACGTTATTTTACTTATCTGTCACGTATTCTGTAGCATATTACCAAAATGTCGTCATAAATAGGATATTTTTCATTTACATTTTAACTATGCACTGAAAGTTTCAAAGTGCACTACATGAGTGATTTACACTGTCTATCATTATGACTCTGTTCGATTTCAAATGGTCATATGGTGTATTAACATTGTCGTCGGCGCTTTCGTTTTCATTTTCCGCAGTAATAGATGGTTGTAATGCTAGTTCATTAATGCATTCATACGCATCCTCCTCATTTAATTCCTCTGTGCCGGAAATCGTGTCCATATTTTGTATTTCACTTGAAAAAAGAGCATTGAAGACAATGCAAAATTTACCATGTTAAATCACCAAGGCTTATATCTCAATTTCCTTGTTATGATTGAAAATACCATTTCAATAAGATAGTTAATCCAATGTGATATTATCTGTGCACTAAGTTTTATAATCTCACTGTATATCTATTTCCCTCATTAAAAATAGGAAAAACAGAATGTTAATAATATATTGTAAACTTACTTCTTTTTGCGATTTATGAACCAGAAGACAGTAATGTTTATTGATAAGGCGATGGCGATGAAGGCAACTACAAAGAATATTATATGTATTAGCATATCATACATGATGAACCGTTTATTCTTTACTCATTGATGATGGGTGATGAAGTGGTCGTCTTGGATACTTTCACATGTGCCAAGTTTAAGTTGAAATCATACTCAAGGCAAGTCATTCATTACTTACCGCTGATAAGTGTCATACATCTAGAGTAACAATGTCATACAAGGAGCCCAAAATCAGATGAATGCTACGCCTATCAATTGCCCCTTATGGTTAACCGGAAAGTCTATAACTGCAGAACTTACTCTTTCATATCAAACCATGAGATCAGCCATATATGTATTTGATCAGAAGGAGTAGAGTAAACGCAATATACATATGGGTAAAATTCTTTGTTCGTGACCAACACGTCATGTTGTTCGATGAGAAAGTGAAAACGGCGGTTCCGTGTCCCTGTAGGCGTGGCTGTCAAAACATCCCT
The DNA here is from genome assembly GCA_035048485.1 of Pteria penguin. NCBI lineage: Eukaryota > Metazoa > Mollusca > Bivalvia > Pterioida > Pteriidae > Pteria > Pteria penguin. Next base: position 33,480,480 of record CM068584.1, read on the forward strand.
TTTCTGCTTCGGTTGGTCTCTTGTAATTGTTTAAATTTCTGTTCAATGCATTAACCAATTAAATTCACAATGTACCAAGCTTGAAATAAACATTGAGTGATGTAAACAAATATCAATCAATCTCACATAACATTCAAGCTAATGTGAAAATCGTTTGCAATACGTGCTTCAGTATAATGCACCAAGACTACACTGCCAGGACAGCGGCGAGCTTTTTGTACGTAATGCTGATAGAAATCCGCATTCATACCTAATCCAGATTTCATTAGATCACCGCAAATGTCGCAATAAACGTTTACAAATAGTAATTATTCTTTTCACGCAGTGTAAAGTTTTATCTTTTACTGGTAATAAGTTGCAAAGTTGTTAGAGACCGAGGTTGGGTATAAATAGCAGTCCATCGGCAGATTGATAGCGAATATGAATTTCGTAGACATGTTCAGGACGTTGTAAAATTTCAAATATCTACCAAAACAAAAAGTATTATATTTTGAAAAATGGCATGAGTCCTACCTACACACGTTAGTATGAAAAGCGGGATACAAAATCACTGAAGGTATCACTATCGTATAGGTTTTTTCTCGTTAACTTCCACGTCAGACCAAACATTTTAAATTTGAAACTAGAAGATTGACATAGTTAGCGTAACTGTACTTGTTATTTACAAACACCCAGATGACTAATAAAGTTTTAACAATGTGATGAATACATTTCAGGATAAACGGATATCTTTTGTAGCCGAACAGTACACGTTTCAATCGAGTTTAGCTGTCTGCTACTGGAAAGACAATATTGATAGAGAATACACTTCTGTATATCGATTAAACAACCCAAATGCGCTTAATAATGCTAAATGCAAAAATGTGCACACAAAACAAACAGTCAATTATCGGATTAATTTATGGAATAAGTGCAAATAAAACTTAGAAAGCAGTGTCTGCGTAAACTCAGATTCTCGCTAGGTAGCGCATACTGCTTGTGCACGTGGAGATCTATTTATAATATTACAACTAAAAATAGACCGCACACATTCCAATATTGCCTTACTTATTTACCCAACGGAAACTAAAGTAGATCGTCCACGGTCTTTAAAATAAATATCAAACATATATACCTTCTTCTTTTACTAAAATTCACTCTATCAAGTCTTTTGACTTTTCGACTCTTTACACAACGATACCATACCTCATCAGAAATTAAAAGACAGATTAGCGGAAATTATTTAAAATGCATTTACTAGTTAAAACTGAAGCCGCAAATTCAAATATAGAGTAATAGGCCACGATAAAACTTACTTTGTTAGGGAAAATTCTGATTCCAAAAATAAATACACTGAAACAGCTGTCATCCAGATGTTGAACTTTCTTATCGATAACATTTTGGTAGTGTTTGGAGGTAAGGTTTTTCAACAAATTGTCGGCATCCCAATGGGCACTAACTGTGCTCCGCTTCTGGCTGACATATTCCTTTACTCATACGAAGCTGAATTCATTCAGTCTTTGCTTGTGCAAGGTAAAAAACAATTGGCTCTTGGCTTCAATTTTACTTACAGATATATAGATGACTTGCTTTCAATTAATAATCCTTCATTTGCGGATTACCTTAGCATCATCTATCCAAGTGAACTTGAGGTCAAAGAAACCACAGAAAGTAGTAATTCTATTTCGTATTTATATATTATGTTGTCTTTCGACATTAATGGTCAATTGAACACCTCACTCTATGACAAACGTGAGGATTTCAATTTCGCTATCACAAACTTTCCTTTCATAAGAAGCAACATTCCATCATCGCCCGCATACGGCGTATTCATATCTCAGTTAACACGTTATTCCAGAGCATGTTCAAATTACAATCACTTTGTTCTGAGGGCTAGGCGACTCTCAGTTAAGCTGCTCACCAGGGTTATATATGTGCTAGACTAGCAACGTCACTGAGGAAATTCTATGGTCGTTACGAGACTCTTATTACTCCATATATCTCGTTATCCAGACTTTTAAATGATATTCTGGACTGAGACCGATTCCGATCATTTTACACAGATTTAACACCTTCTATACTAGAAGGTTACCTACTTCGACTTCTCCATATATAAATGCATATGGAATTTACACGCTTTGACTCTTTCTACTGGGTATATGTGACGTGTGTTGCTAGCAAGCAGGAGATGCTCACTCTCCCCGGGCACAGTGATTCACAGGGGTTCACATATGCTCTTCAAGTAGACATATTTTGTTATTTTCCATTTGTTTTTCATTTTCACTGATTTTGTATGTCCTCTGGTTTTATGATTTTTGGACTTGTGGTTTGGATTTATCCACCATCTTTACATTTTCATTTTATGCACAAGATATGCATATCGACAACGTATGTGTCTCTTCAGTGATGCTCGTAGCCGATTTGTTGGAACTCTCATATTATATAAATATTTGAAGAGCGGTATCAAAATAATGACCGAAAAAGTGAACCAAATAATCAATCTAAGGACAGAGCTATGCATGAGGCAGATACTCCTTGGTTTTAGAGTGATTTATATAATTTCATGACCGAAAATTTTAAGTATATATCTCATGTCAATACAAAAGCACTGAAAATTAGACATATGATGCCCTCGGCAACTATCAGTCCACCAGCAGTGACAACGGCTTAGTGATTATAATAAATATAAAACACAAATACCTTCTTATTTTGTGCACCAGATGCGCATTTCGACAACTTATGTTTCTTCAGTGATGTTGGTGGCGAAATGATTGGGTTTCTCGTACTATATAAATATTTAAAGAGCAGTATTCAAATCAAAATGAACGAACAAGTGAACCGAATAATCAGTGTAAGGACAGAGCTATGCATGGGGCAGATACTCCTCAGTTTTAAAGTTATTTGTATTATTTCATGACGGAAAATTTTAAGTTTACATTTCAGGTCACTACAAAAGCACTGAAATGTAGACCATCAGTAGAAAAGCACTGAAAACTATTCTTATGATGCCCTCGGGGACTATTATTACTCATTATAGTGCTAGTGCAAAACTTTTAATAGATATTTGAAGAAAATGTAATGTGGTACCTATCTTTTAATAAAAACATTATTATATGTATTATGAAGCAAATTGTCATCTGACTAACATAAGTTACCCCCATAGTTTTATATATATCGATATCATATTTGTTGAAAATTGAATTCTGAAGTAGATTAATATGTATACTCAGGGACTTTAAAAACGCCTATATATATATTTTTTTTTTTTCATGTAAAAACACAAATCTTTTGAAAATAATCGATTTGAATATCTGCTCGATATTGTGTGATTGCGGTAACTTTCATGCTATCGGCGAGACAAATCACTCAACCATAACGTAATACCGCTCACCCGTCAAAAAGTACTCGACCACGTGATCTACATTGAGTCATTTTGTCCACAAATAACGTATACTGGTACCTAGTGCATTTATCTATCCTGATTTCAAACTTTGATTCATTAAAACTAACGTGTGAAATGCCGAGACTGTGAGCAACAGAGGTATGCTGTTCTTGGCCTTGTAGACGCCAGCGTAAATCAAAGTATCATCGCAGGACGCTTCAACGTCCATTTGTTTACAATCACGAGACTTGTACGGAAGTATCGGACCACAGGAAGTGTTACGGATCGTCATCGAAGTGGTCAGTCATGCGTAACGACAAGACGTCAAGAGGTTTTCATAAGGCAACGTCATCTACGTGACAGGTTTGTGACAGCCGTAAGCACTTCAAGAAATGTGATAGGTCGTCACGGTAGGCAAATCCACCCCAGGACAGTACGCCGACGATTCAAAGAGCAAGGTTTGCTTTGCCGTCGCCCATTGAAAGGCTTGATCCTAACTCCTCGCCACCGAAGAAATCGTCTGACCTGGCCCAGGAATATGCTTGCTAATCGACATGCTTGGCATGACGTAGTGTTCAGCGACGAACCAAGATTCAATTTGTCCATGGTTGACGGAAGGCAGCGCATTTATAGGAGACGCAATGAACGTTTTGCCGCAAACTGCATAATTGAGCATGACAAATTTGGCGGTGGTGGCGTCATGGTTTGGGGAGCCATCAATCAACATTTCAAGTCACAAGTCTTCACTGGTTATTTTGAGGAACACTCTTACCGCCAGGCGCTACATCGATGGCGTTTTACAGCCTGAGCTCCTTCCATTAATTCAACGACATCAAACTGTCAACGTTTCAACAAGACAACGCACGTCCGCACACGGCTATAGTCAACTTAATTTTTCTAAACATCCAGGGAATTAATGTAATGGATTTCCAAGCACGTTCACCTGACCTCAATCCTATAGAGCGCATGTGGGATGAGTTAGGGAGACGCTTACGTAAACGTCAACGTCAACCAAGAGCTGTGGGTGAGCTGGCACGTGCTCTTCAAGAAGAGTGGAATAATATTCCTATGAGAAAAATTCAAACTATATGTCAATCCATGCGATCCAGATCGCATGCATGCTTTAAAGCAAATTGGGGGGGGGGGGGGGGGGGGGGGGGGGGGGGGGGACGTGGTATAAATAACTGATCAAATCAAATCATCTTTTAAAAGAAACGTGTGATAGTATCAATCATATTGTCAAATATAATTCAAATTATCGAAATAAATCCAGTTTGATGCAATTATTTACCCCAGTTGTTGATTAAATTAGATAGGCGTTTTTAAAGTCTCTGAGTACATATCAAGAATTCTGGTTTTACATCTTCATAAATAGGAATCCCAATGTTAAAATCTGTCTTCTAAATACAGCAAAGAGTAAAATGTCGGGTCTTGGGCCGATTATATCACTTAAGATATGAAGATCATCTATTGGCGTGCAAATTCGAACAAGCCTATTCAAACTTTCCAAGGGAAAGGTTTAACGTTCTTTTAAACAGCAAAGGGAGTAAGCGTATCGATGATATTAAATATGGTGTGATAAATGTCTTGTTAATGTCAAACGCACATTGAACATTCATGGAATCTCGAAAATCAAGTTTAATAAAAGCTCATATCATTTTGCATATGTTGAAGTATTGAATATCACTTTCATGAGAACATAGTACCTAATTTTACATAAAATTCAGTGGAATTTATGTACAGATTATATATTTTGAATAATAGATTTTACCAATAGCCGAGGTTGTTGCAATGCTGATGGTTATCGATGTTGGATTATCGGTACCTACAAAATAGTATTCACTCAGGAAAAATTGAACTCAAATAAATCATATTTAAGTAAATCATGGGAAGGGTTATATTCTATAATTTATTTAATTTCAAAACTTTGTGTGTAATTATAGTTATATTACCACTCTCTGCTGCCTCTTTGATCGTTGATTCTGTGTTCATATATGTATTGCTTGAAGCGTTTCCAGATGTGCAAAGTGTTGCTATATTGCCGTCATTCTTTGCCACTATGGTTGATTGAGTAATTGATTGTGAAAATGTACTGAAATAATGTTATATTTTGCCTATTCAAATTGGTTACATTAATACATGACCAAAATATCGTATTTAATAGAGAAAAAGCCAAATAAAACAGGAGTAGTAAATTCAAATAACACATAGTAGTTTTAATTTACTTACTTTGAAACAGTGTTGAGTTCTTGTCCGAGGAAACAAACTGGATCTTCGAAGATAAAATATCTTAAATGTAGTCATATTATTATACAAATCCATTTGAACAGAACATCACTTAATCAAACATTTTTTTCCACAGTTTTGGTACCTTTGCCATAGATTTTCTGTCAGTCAAGCTATTTTGAAGGGTATACAGTTTTCCATAATTACTGACAAAAATGGAAATTTCCCATAACTAGATATGCACTGTAGCCAATATGACCACTATATAATCGTTTTACAGTACGTTGTACAATAACGATTTTTATTGTCTCATGGAAAACACCTTACACATGACTCAACCCCACTACCTAATTTTTATACAAATAGTTTTATCATCATTCCCAATGAATTTATGTAAAAAGAAAAAAAACATCCCAGAACGATAATGTAGAAAAATAGAAAATATAATTTCGTACTTCATCAGAAATACCTCTAACTCTAACTAACATCTATGAAACATATATTATCCCTTTCTGTAACATACCATCCATGTAGGTAATCTTGATTATCTTAATACTTTTTTTTCATAACATCATAATCAAAATATTATAGGAGTGGTTTACTAATAATGATAACATGAATTTCAAGCAATAACCGATAAATCTTTCTTCTCCTTTAAGCAAACTGTCAATATAAAACGATAAGAATACATTGATTACACAATCTCCCCCAGGGAGCAATTCCAGTAGCGTCGCAGCCTCGACAGTCTCTAGTTCGAGTTATTCTAATATTAAATTTTCTGCTTTCTTCTTCTTTTTCTTCTAGACATTCTTCTTCTTCTTTTCTTTCTTAACAAGTATAGGAGTATAAATATCCACCAGTATTGTTGTAAATCAACTAGTAAATACTCAATTAAATGTGAGATAAAACCGTGTGTTATCACTTATACCAAGTATTTGGGCATTAGACAACACACATTAAGGACGATTTTAAACTTTTGGTATTATTAACACATTTGCGTGTGTTGTTAAATTGTAATGCCAGATTTGTACATTTGTTAACATACATACTGATAAGTATGATATGAATAAATGCATTGAAAATTCAAACTTACAGTTATACAGATGATCACTTTTGAATGCTTCGTTCGGTAGATTTTTTTCAATACATACTCCCGTCTGATTTGGTTTATTGTGACTACAATTCCAGTGATGGAACACTGCTGATTGGAGTTGAAAAACAGGGCAATCTGTAATAAAAGCCTCTTTATATTTTTACTTCCCATACAATACCGTGCTTCTCTTTCAAATAGTGTCCTCATTTTCTAGATGTAAAGATCCACAATCTCATTGTTTAGTATAAACAGTCCTTGCCATATTTGATAAAGCGGTATGATGGATTTAAACATCATATTTTTACTATATGTACAAGGTGTCCCTTTACCACATCAGTAAATCAAAATTTTCACCAAATCCCTGTTATGATATTTTCAAAATTAACTGTACGCCAGTGGATAATATTGTAAAAGAGTAAATGTTCTTGATGCTGTACTCCTACATTATTTGCATATATGAATTATCTGCCCTTGTATTGTAACTCTTTTCTTTTGAGTTATTGTGCCATGCAGTTAGACTGAATAAAGTTGAGAAGTTTATCTATCGGGGACTTTTGCGTTATCTAACGATTGGCGTGGGGGCAGCGCTCACCACATCCACTCCTACGGAAGTCGTTAGTGTAAAAATACAGCAAATTCGCTCTGGGCGGTTTAAGTTTACGCATTTTCTACCCTGGCGTACGTTACATAGACAACACAGCTTTAGCCATAGCTGTGCATCTTGTCAGCTTTCGTAATAGAAGCATATTCAGTTCTACCCAACATAATGGACAACGCTACAAGAGCACCCTAACAATGGTCACTAATCAAAAATGAAACTATCACTTCGTTTGAGTCATGGAGACAAAACCTTCGTACACCCTTTATCTTGATGTAAATTTCGCCCCTTTTTTGGTAAATGAGTTCACGTGGCTGAGGAAGACCTCTGCCAACCCTGACGTGGATTAACTGAAAATGAGCAAGATGTCGCAGAGGCTATAAGACGTACTGCAGCCCATAAGGTGACAAACTTAGAACTTATGCTTGGGCAAATTGCCAATTGTTGTCCAATCGTGTCTAGAAACACTTTTATCAAACACTCAACTTCAGTTAATTCCATTTGGCAATCCATCCATTTTACATTATGGATTCCAATCCTCTGGTAGTCATTTTCTGGATTATGACAGTATAATCCTTGGAACAGGAGAGAGGCACGAGGATCTTTACCGGCGCCTCATGAGTTTCATCGACGACAACCTTATGACACCGGGTGGTAATATCACTCACCAAGAACAGCCCGAAACAGGAGGAATTGTCACCATCACTCGAAACCGGAGATTTCGCAGGCCCTTGACAGACTTCTGGATGACATTCATGCGTCAGATGAGTCCAAAGTACTTCGTACTACCTTCATGAATCAAACGAAAGCCCCGAGCAAACAGCCATTTTCGACACGATCTAAACGCACATACCCGTTGTCGCCCGAGACCGTAAAGCGAGATACATAGTCAGTCTGGATCCCTCTAACGAAGAACCGTCCGAAAATTATGAACGCGACCAGTCATTCGAAGTCTATGACGACCTCCACACTTCTTCGTTACCTTTATCTCGCCGCGTCAGCACTATCAAGTCTGCACAGATCAAGGTATTTTAGGTGCACCACCCTGTTCATCTTACAATAGATTCTGGGGCCGAAGTGAGCATGATTAAGGCATCATTTGAAAAGTATATCAGGGCACCTATCAACAAAGTACTCAGAATGCACTTCAGGCAGATGGAGTTACCCCCCCCCCTCCACCCCCTTAACAGTATAGGCAAAGTACATATCACTTTGTCGCGCAACAACCATATTTTGCACTTGGACGTCCTAGTAGTGAATGACGTCGATGTGGATGTACTCGCAGGTATGCCCTTTATGAAGCGTAACGATGTAGGCATACGACCATCTAGGAACGAAGTAACTATAGGAGACTCTTTGGTCATCCGGTATCTTTCAGATGACAGCCCGTCTAAAATACATCATATCCGTAGAACACAGGCTTATGTATTTCGATCTGAACCAACCCAAAGAGTGGTATGGGTCGTTCTTGGAACGTAATATCCCTAATGAATTATATCCAGAATCGACACTATACATGGAGCCAAGAATTAACCGCTGGTTGACCTAAGCCAGTTACCATAGAGGCCATCGGATGTAAGGTGAGAATTCTAAATAATACCCCCGAACCTCAGCTCATCCGAAAAAAAAAAAAACCAAACAAACAAACAAAACCGATGAACTGTGCCACCTTCACGTATCTGGTCCTATATAGTCTGACATTGACCCAATCAATCAACCCAAGGATATGTCTTTGATAGCTAACAACTCTAAAAGTGGTGAATAATTTCAGCATCACTCTGACCTAGTCAGTATTGACCCAGATAACATATTGCAGGAACAGGACCCTCAAAAGCTCAGACATTTACTTACGACCTTCGACAAGGTATTCGACCCTAAGTTTGGCGGATATAATGGAGGCGCAGGTAAGTTTCAGTGCCACATCAACATGGGACCAGTCTTACCCCACAGAGGAATGGTAGACTGCCTCAGTATTCAAGAGATAATTTATTGACACTTCAACAGAAGTGCGATGAGCTCGAAGCCCTCGGCATGCTTAAGAAGCCAAAAGATCTTAACATCACGGTCGAGTACTTAAACCCATCATTCTTGGTCAAAAATTCCAAATGGTGGGTTCAGATTCGTAACTGCATTCGAAGACGTCAGATTATACAGCAAACCGAAGCCGTCACTCATGCCTGACGTCGATTCAACTCTTCGGACAATCGGCAAGTGGAAGTACATTGCTGTGTCAGAACTAACTAGCGCCTTTTACCAGATACCTATATCGCGTTCATCCTTAAAATTTTGTGGCATAGTGACTCGGTATCGCGGTATCCGCGTGTACACCCCATGCGCAAGGGGTATGCCGGGGTCCGAGACCGCCCTCGAGGAGCTGATGTGTCACGTACTCGGCGACGGGTGCGTAGCAAACTTGACCGATGACTTGTATTGCGGCGGAGAAACCATTGAGGAGCTTACAGAGAACTGGCATAGGGTTCTAAAGTCGTTACAAAACAGTGGTCTTCATCTCTCGGCCTCTAAAACCTCTATATGCCCCGGAACGACTACCATTCTCGGATGGTCGTGGTCCGAAGGAAAGATCTCGGCAAGTCAACACAAAATTGCGACTCTGACCTCGTGCAAACTTCTGGACTCTGTGAAGAGCCTTCGATCATTTCTCAAAGCCTACAAAATCTCAGCCGTGTGATACTCAACTGTGCCGAACTGTTAGCACCACTTGAGAACGCCATATCGGATATGCAATCTAATGATGCAGTGGAATGGACAGACAAACTCATTTAATTCTTCAGAAAGGCACAATCACGCCTTTCGACGAACAAGGCGATCACTCTACCCATGCCATCTGATGAATTGTGGATCGTTACTGATGGATCCGTTAGCAAGCATGGAGTAGGAGCCACCCTGTACGCTATGCGCGAAGGGAGTCTCCGCTTAGCAGGCTTCTTCAGCGTCAAGCTCCGGAAACATCAAGTCACGTGGCTTCCGTGCGAGATCGAAGCGCTAAGCATCGCAACCGCAATTAAACATTACAGCCCTTTCATTATCCAATCTAAACACCAGACACATGTTCTCACAGACAGCAAACCGTGCGTGCAGGCGTTCAGAAAATTGAGACGCGGCAAATTCTCGGCTAGTCCGAGAGTAACATTATTTCTGTCAACCGCAAGCAGGTACAACACTTCAATTCGACATCTTGCTGGTTCTGCAAATGTACCATCAGACAGCTAGTCGTAATGCCTTAGAGTGCCAGGAGCCTCGATGTCGGATTTGCAACTTCATCGGGAAAATTGAGGACTCGGTGGTACGATCTGTCTGCGTACAGGATGTTATTAGCAACAAAATTTCTATACCGTACATTACCCGATCCGCATGGTTGGCTATACAATCCGAGTTTCCCGACCTAAAAAGATTCACTCACTTCTTAAACAAGGCAGGCGTCCTTCGCGAAAACTCACTAACATCAAATTAAAGATGTTAAACATTATCTCAACGTAGAGCGAATTGCCAGAGATGGATTACTTGTCATCGAACGAACCGATCCCTTTCAGACATCAACTAAACTTATCATTAAGCCAAGATCCGTGCTCGACGGACTGATAACCGCACTCCAGATATCGCTTGACCACCCCACCCGTTACCAAATGCAAATGGTTTTAAAACGACATTTTTACGCTTTGGATCTTCCTAAAGCTATTGAAAGCGTGTGCGAGTCATGGCACACATGTACGTCATTGAAGAAGTTTCTAGACAAATTCGAACCGCAGTCATCGGATCATCCCGGGGTTGTAACAGTATTGGCCGCCGATGTTCTGAAACGTAATTGTCAGCTTGTGTATAATAATAATAATAATAATAATAATAATAATAATAATAATAATAATAATAATAATAATAATAATAATAATAATAATAATAATAATAATAATCTTTATTTCAAGAAGGTTACTCGTTTAGTGAAACACTATTCTTCCACGAGGCATTCACAAAACATGGATATATACAAACAGATATACATATATATACAAGGATGATTATATGATTATATGAAAGATATCATCAAATAAGACTAGCAAAAACGTAATACTACAACACGTTTCATTTAGATGAGTTTAACTACGCTTCTCTAGTAAGTATTTTTGAAAGGAGCTTTTAAAAGTATAGAGAGAGCATGAGTTTTGTATGTGTGTCGGGAGCCTATTCCATATGTTTATTCCACTATAACTTAAACTACGCTTGTAGAATTCCGTATTGTGACGAGGGCAAACTAAGTCGTTGCTAGCAATGGATCGTAGAGCATAATTATCATTCGTGTTATATGTGCGTGCTGGGAGAAACTGTCACCTCTTAAACTACAGCATGCCTTATACCTAATGAAAAATGTGACACTCTTAGGGAAGCTCTTTTACGCGTAGCCATGGAACTACAACCGCTTGACGGCCCCACCCCCCCACCCCCCCCCCCCCGTAATACGCATTGACCCCGCTCCAGGATTCATTGCACTTCGCGGACAGCAATTGCAATCGGCCGAATGAAAAATAAAAATAAAAAATCCTGTCGCCGAGAAAACCATCGCCGAGCTGGAAGATGATCTCTTGCGCCATGAAACAGGAGGTGGACCCAGCGCAGCCAGTTCACTAATGAACTGTTACCAGTTTCTGATCAGCGTGTGATTAATCAGAAACCATACACCATACGCGATGTCAACCATCCTGCGAGTGCGTTCTCAAATTGGAAAAGCAAAAGGGCTCCCGTCGATCAACCATTACATGTCGGAGATCTCGTCTACATCTACAGTGATCGGGACAAGTGTAAAGCGCGAAGCCACTACATTGTTACCGTTATCGACGGCGAATGGTGTTATATAAAGACATTCGCGGGGTAGCAGCTTCGTTCCAGCTCGTACAAGGTGAAACTGACTGAGTGTTACCGTGTGCTAAGTGAAATGTCGTCCCCTCATGCCAGATCCGAAGAGATCGACACCGATGACGAATTTTCAGAATTACACACAGACACTACATGTATACCGTTAACGCAAACTTCAAACCCGACGGATATACTTCAAGTGCCTTCTCAGCCGCCCGAGGCTGACAAACCGATTAAACTACTCGGTGCCGCTGACACTTCCTGTCATGGTGTACCGGAATCCCATGCCACTCAACCACCTACGGCGACCAATCAACTTTCACGTCCAGACCGTGACCCCCAGCGTCAAAGACTATGTTATATATTGAACAAACACATTTACTTTAAAAATAATTTGTATAAACAATCAGAAAGCAATAGACTTAAGTTTATTTTTGTGTTCAACTCTTAAAGTTAATGTTCTTGATACTGTACTCATACATAATTTGCATAAATGAGTTATCTGCCCTTGTATTCGCAACTCTTTTCTTTTTTCGTTATCGTGCCATACAGTTAGACTGAATAAAGGTGAGCAGTTTGTCTATCGCGGACTTTTGCGTTATCTAACGTTTGGCGTTATGTTGTGAAGAACACAGAACTCGGATGACTATTATGATTTTGGTGCTCTATGTATATCTTTGCATATGCCAGCATTAAAATTTTGGCATATTATGTTAAATTTCTGGCGTCCGTGGGTCACTCTGTCCGTCTGTCACAACTATCTGTTCTTCGCAGTTCCTCCTAAACCCCTGGGGAAATGAAACACACTACAACGAAAGAACTCGCTATGAGGATGTGCATATCAGAAATGATGTCCAAAATAATAATAGTATTAATATTAAGAATAGTATTAATAATAGTAATAATAATAATAATAATAATAATAATAATAATAATAATAATAATAATAAGGATAATAATAATAATAATAATAATAATAATAATAATAATAATAATAATAATAATAATAATAATAATGATGGTGATTATGATGATGATGATGTTATGATTATGGATATGAATGATATGAATAACAATAAAAATCAATAATGATATAGATAATAATAGAATAAAAATATATAGATAAATAACAAGTGTTGTGGTCTTCGGAACTCCTCCTAAACCCTTCGGAGAAGTTTGATGAAACATGATAAAAGAAAGAACATCATATGAAAATGTGAATATTGGAAGGGGAATGCAAAATACCTTGTCTTTGCAACTGCTCCTAAACCCATTGGGTTATATGATGACACGTAGTACAGAAAAATATCACCTTATAAAGATGTACATATTTACATGTTGAACAGAAGTTTTCACTTCTCCTCAAAATGGAATACAATTGTAGTCAGTGTATTTATGTTAGGAGGAGAGACAGGGGAAATGCCAGTATAGGAAATAAAGATAAATTGACCTACAAACAAAAAGGAAACTGAATATTTTTACTATTTTAAAACAAAGTAATCTACATTTACCACAATTGGATAAAATATTTAGTTTTAGTCTGTCTGACACCTAGGATAATAAAATGCAGTACAGTTTTAGAGTCATAATTAAATCGAACTTATCATAACTTGACTAAAACTATTCATTTGATCTCTGACATTCTTACTATTTTCCCTGCAAACTTGCAGTTAGATTTAGCACACAAATACACACAGACATAGTTAATTTTTGCCGAATCATAGTCTATTGAGCTATAGTCTGGCTGTCATAGTAACACCAGGCACTTATAAGAAACGCTCGGATCATTTCCTTACGCAATTGAATATAAATGGCAAGTTGCTCAGATACCTCATCTTTCCTAGTAACAATCATAAATAATTTAACGTATTCAAATGCGAAATCCATATTATTGTTTTATTCATTTACACAACATATACCGAATTTATTACTTGTTAACAATGTAAAGGTTAACAGTATTATTTGATTTAAGCAAGTATGTATATATTGCACACTTACCTAACATAGTTCAAATGTGAACATAATTACATTGATTTCATTCCGTATCTTATTATACTTACACATTCGTAGATATACTTACCTACCTACCTACATATATACATACATACTTGCTTACATACCTGCATCCATCCATCAGTTTACTGACCCACCCAGCCATCGATCCATCCATACGGACATCTATCCAACCATACAAGTATACCTACCTACCTACTTACATACATACATACATCCATTCATACATACACACACATACATACATACGTCCAAACGTACATACATACATACATACATACATACATACATACATACATACATACATACATACATACATACATACATACATACATACATACATACAGACAGACAGACAGACATACATACATACATACATACATGCATACAGACAGACAGACAGACACACATATGCACATTATAGCAAAACAACATTAATATTTACATACTTATCACTGTACATTTACAAATTAGTACATACAATGCACATATGAAGGCGTAAATATGCAAAAAAAAAAAAAAAACAAAACAAAACAAAACAAAACAAAACAAAAAAAAAAAAAAAAACAGGCACACCCCACATGCATACATATATATCTACAGTATGAATTAGATGTATTTGCGAACTAAAATGTTTAATATATTTTTAATTCATTCACAATCATGAAAATCAAAGATCTGATTTATTATAAAAAAAAGATAATAAAATATAAAAAAAAAAAAAAAAAAACTCCCCACATCTTAAATATACCTACAAGTCTTTGATACAGCATTGTGTAAAAGTTCACTTGGATGTATACTGTATAAATATATTATTGTGAACTGATATTTCTTTCGTTAAATCTATCACTGCAAACTTGGTGTAAATACAGTTTTATTCGCTGTGATCACTGTGCTATCAATTTAAACGTGAAACATGAAACAATAGTGTTTTCTATTTATTGTTTTATATGCATGTTCAATTTAGATGTCCATGGATTATTTTGTAGGGCAAACTGCGAGAAAATCTAATCGATGTACCTAGTTTTGAAAATTATTGATGAAACCTTAAATTGAATTTGTATCTAGAGTGAACAATATCAATTACATTCAAACAAAGTCTGTACATTTCCTTGAAGACCAGACCTAAATGGGTAACATCTCTATACTTACAATTATATTTGAAATTAAGTACGTAGTATCTGGCCTCTAATGCAGGAGCAAATGTGGGGTATTTTATGTGTTCATAGGAAAACAGAAGATGAAGTATCAAATTTAAAACTTACTTTCCAACAAAGAAGCCTGAAGCTCCTTTTTATGTCGTAAGAATATTAGCACCACCCATATTAAACTACTTACCACATGCATAACGGTCATGTGTGTATCATATATACATGTTATATGTATTATGTATAGCAGTTGCAAACATTACTTTCTTACATTTTGAAGGTACTACACGTGGCTGGAAACAAAACTCCATCAGTATACCATTATCCGTGAATCCGCAGTGATATGTACTGTTTAAACAGGTAAACTCTCGACTTCTCTTCTTCCATGCTGATACGTCCGTTGGACAAGCGTACACAAGATACACAGTAAAGAAAATATATACAATGTACATGTAAATCCCGTAAGCACATCGACGTGATTTCATATCTGAATGCGTATATTTGCATCAAGAGTTTGCACACTCTAATTAGGAAACAAGGAACTATATAATGCTTCAAATGATGGAGAGTTTCGTTAGCGGAACCAGGAAATAAATAAATAAAAAAAAAATCTATTAGTAAATTGCTATATCAGAACCTTCCCTCTAAAAAGAGACATAAAGGGAAATAGTTCATCTATAAGTATCATTTAATTTTATATGTAACACGCATTTTGACTGGAATCTAAAGTAGTGGTATATTTCATCCACGATTTTTTTCCCTTTGACGACGTAATTTCCCGCGTTTTCTGTGACGTCAATATTCATACCACGGTGGCAGAAATTTACAAACGGTGAGAAATAGTGCAGATATAATTTACCAATTTCATGTTTGAAGGGAATTTGATATTAATAATTGCTGCGTGTAGTGATGCAGTTTTCCGTCCTTTTTTGTGGTATACCCCCATCCTACGGAAAATAAGTTAGATTCACTCCTTATTATTCATTCATTCAGTCCTTAAATATATTGATGTTTGTGTGTATTGAATATTTGACGTCTACACATTACTGTTTACTTCACATTTTATGTTAATGAATATTTATATTAGTTTGCTCTACGAATAAGTGCCTCTTAAAAAGTATCGACCTTTTTCAACACAGAGGAGACAATTGTTGTCAAAATGCCCATTGATTAATATATTTTATATGTTTTGAGAGTTATCTTTATGTCAATAGATGCTGTCAGCTCTATGATGTGTAACTAATAAAGTCTATCTCTATGGTTTTATGATGTTTGAGAAATCATTTACCCGAATTTCAAGTTAACATAGTTCATGTTAAGGCTTGCCAAGGCATGGGCAGGTTGAAATAACACGAGTGCCTGTGGATTTCTCAATCAACACCAGTCTATGAAGATGGATATTATTATAATTATCATATTTATAAATATTATACACCTATCATAATACGGGGTGTCTTTTGGTTTGACGGTGTTCGTCCAACCGTCTTTGTGACTGTCGGTTGGGGGTCTTGCATATACAAGTTTGAAATTTCTTCACAATGTTTCTCTGATTAAGGAGAAGCCTGATTTGAATTTCATCCTTACTTGACGTAATTACATAAATATACACGCAAGAACACACGAAGGAGACAAGAAAACGATGTCAAATTTTCTGACTCAAAGCAAGAAATGCTGCATGTCTGAAATTCCGGTGCCGGAAACACAGGTGAACAAATGTCTGTATATATACATATTATGTCAAGTATAGTTAAAAAGGTTAAGATGGTTATTATGTATGGACAGGTGCCAAAATATCGGTTAACATTCTTGAAAGAGGAATCTGAAATTGCACTAGATCCTTATATCGACCATAGAACTTCCTCTGTGACAATTTCAAACGTTTCTCAATATATCCTTGTGAGAGTAGTTTAGTAGCAAGAAGTCTCGCTCTCAGGACGAAATTTTCGTATTTAGAGCATGCCCTGGTTGTGAAATGAAGACGCCATATGCGGGAGAGGAATGTATGTTGCTACTCAGAAAAATGAAGTTGGTAAAAAACGAAATTGAAATAGTCACGTTTGTCATAGAGAGAGGTTACTAATGAACCATCATCACTAATTGATACGAGTATATCGAGGTAAGAAGCAGAAGATCCACTCTCTGTTGTATCTTTTATCTCGAGTTCCTTTGGATATATGATATGGAGGTGCCCCCTAGGAGAAGAAGAGGCGCGCAATTAGTACCTATAGGAATGCCAACAATCTGTGGGAACACTTTCCCATCAAATGCCACAAAAATATTATCTATAAGAAATTCGATGATCTCTTTCTCTGTATACTTGCTGCTGGAATCAGACTGTTCCTTTACAAAATATGTGTCGTTGTGACCTAAAATTAGATATTGTATGTCCTCTGGTTTCAAGATTTTCAGACTTATCGTTTCGATTTATCCATCATATTTACATACTTATGCCTGCGAATTCCTTTTTTGTTCAAGAAGGCGTTTTGAATGATTAATGTTATTCTTTTCTCCAGTTTTTGATTAGGAATGGTTGTATAAAGAATCAATAAGTCAAAAGATTTGATACTAGTGACATTATTGAAAATACGAAATTTTAAGTTCCTGATTGATTCCACTTCACGCGTAAGTAGTAGAGCAGTATGCATGAAGACCATGTTTGATTTCTGTTAGAATTTTGGTAGTATAATGGAAAGAGGTTTGATGGAACACTTGGAAGATGCAGCTATGAATAGATGCTTATATGGAGTTTTATGCATCTTTGGAATCCTAAAAAGGTATGGTAGCTCGAGATCAGATTCATTTGTAGTAATACCGAATGAACTGAGAACTGAATTGTGATTATTCAATACCTCTGAAGGAGACAGATTTGTAACTGTGTAAGTTGGATTACCAGCCGTTGAATGAAGTCCAAGCTCTTCTATAAGACATTTAATATAATATGCCTTACATACGAATGTGCAATTGTTAGCTGCCTCGTCAGCAGGAACAATAATGAAATTTTCGTGAAGTCGAGAAAGTTCTCTAACGACATTGTAGTCAAGAAATATAGACTGGTATTTGTTCTTGAAATGATGAGAAAGTCTTGGAAGTCTTTTCTTTAGCAGACTTCTGATCGCCTTCAGCGATTCATTCAGAGTGTGTAAATAATCTATGAAAAACGTTTCTTTTCTGTGTCATCGTTCGTATTTTCAAATATTTGCGTGAAAGTAAACCCTTATGGCATTTCAGTAGGACGAAGGTGAACTTTATCTCATCTAACCACGTAGGTCTGTCATCTTTGCATGTCGAATAATTTGGGCTTAGAAAGATCACTTTAGTCTAAAATCACCGGTATACGAATCGACTCTACTTTAATTGTCTATACCTAATTGTACATGCGCCGACATGAACAAACGCATTATTGACATTCTAGGGACGATTAGATGCCTTTTATGACCGCACACTATGATATTCCTTTTCTGAGACACGGTATATCTCTACTACTCTTGTGGAAATTAAGCGTACGAATCAAAATATTCCACTACCCCATCCGTTCTAAAATGAGCACACTCTCATTATTTGGCAAACACTATGCAGCTCATGACTTCCGGCAACGCTTCAACAAACTGCAATTTGATGTGCTTGCTCCATGTCTTTATCTAATGAGATTTACCCCTCCCCCCCTCCCCCGCTGGCCATATTAATCCGTCATAAAGTCGATTCGCCATATTGTAAAACCCTTTCATATATTCTTGGTAATTGTTATCTTCATATGGACTGGTACAGGAAAAGTAAAACGGCGGATATTTGATGTTCCAAATCAAACAGTTGAGTGTGTTTTGCGTTTGCGTTCACAATCTGTAATTTTCTTTCAGAACAAGGTTTTGAAAGTCGACAGAATTCAGATTCGTAACACCATTGTATCCTCAATCCTCAGTATGTCAGAGGAAGCGTATGTGTATCACTATACTATCATAACTATAACGGAATTGAGTCGACCGGTATTAGATGAGATAACATGTCCAAGTAACGTCGTGATTGGCGATGATTGAAATATTTAAACGTCATCTTTTAAATGCCGTGGCGTTTGTATCTGTGATATGAATGTCACGCACTTTAATTTTTAACTCCTTGATCAAAAGCTCTTCATCCTTATCCCTCTGATAAAATGTGGGACTACCTGATTTTGCTCGTTTAAAAAATGTTTAAATAATTTTCTTTTTCCGTATTATTTTTCAAGGATTGACATGCTTCCTGATTGCAATAGCATAAATTCAATTATTCATGTTTGTTTAATTCTAATTCCATATCTATGATGTTGTGTATATTACTACTATCTATGGAATGTAAAATAACTAACTAGTGATAGTTTCGAGTCACAAGGTTTGGTGAACGTAGTAACCATGTTAATTTTAAGTGACTAACAAGGGAAGGGCAGCAATCCTAGTTCGTCGGGTTATGTGAGTGGGGCACTAAACAGTGAAATTGTGGTAATGTTTTGTTTTTAGAACTATATCAAAGAATAAGGAGGAGTTACTGGCTCAGATATGTGGCAGAAGTCACCATGGAGCTATACAATACATGAATATAAATAATATACTAGCACATATAACACAATACAAAAATATTTGATTGTAGTGCAATTACGATACCGACTTAGGACGGTCATCTAATTTGACAAAAGCCAAAAAAATGTTGTGGTTAATGGGTTTACTGGCCCACCTTCCCACTCACCGTAACAGCAGAACAATCAAAGGACGTACATGTAAAATTTTATAAATAAGGATCCTTTGAATACAAGATTCTCTATTATGTGTACTGAGATTTTTTTTCTCTCTCATTTCAAAGTAAGCTCTCTGAAAAATATGCATGCACTTGAGTACAAAAAGGATGACGGAGACATCTGACCTAGTTGTACGATACAAATCATCATACATTTCCGACAATTAAAATAAAGATGGCATTTTTCTTACATGTAGTTCTTTTGCAGTGTACGGCATTGTTTTCTTGGGTTGATTATGCAAAAGACATTAATCATTCTACGTTTCTCAAGCATGTAAGTACTTATAAATTAAATACATGTGAATAATAGAATTTAATATCTGAATGTTTTCAAAATATTTCCTTAAAAAGAAATATTCACATGTTTGATTGACAATATTAAATGAAAAAATCAGAACTGAAAATACGTCAGGTCCAATATTTGAAATAATTCAAAAATTCATATTCCAACTGACGCTAAGGGAACCCATTTCTGGAATTGTTGGGGAAGATTTCTGTCGAAAGTTCGGCAAATGCCCCGTTGAACCATTCGTTGTTTTTGCCACATTAATTTAACTGCTGTTTATTTCTTTGCTTATTTATTTATTCTATTAATCATCATTATTGTTTTGTTTTTCTTCTGAAAAACAAATAATTTGAATACCAAGTCATTATGTCTTAAGATTGTTTTAACATAGACGCCAATGTAAAAGTTTTGACCCACAGGACACTGGAAACTTTAAGGATATGTATGAGTCTACGTAATAAATGTATTATGTATTGTAAATTATTAACCATGTCTGACACTGAGCAGCAAACAAAACCATGTTCGCTATCATCGTATACAAATACATAATATATACACCAACATGGATGATGTTTTATCCAAAATCAAAGTTTATATGATGTAGCATACATCTGGTGATTTATGTATTGCCAATCAGAAATTATGTTTCACTCTACATATGGAAATAACTTAACTTAATTGCATAATATACATATGAAATATACTGAAATAGATATTTTTCATTTAAATCGTAAAATTATACATATTGACGTACATTTCGATGTATTACATTAAAATCAACATAAATGTTTAATAAAGGACTTGATTTTAATTCATAAGCAATCCTCCATATAGTGAAAAAGATTTCTCAACTAGAGAGGTCGAAAAGTTTTCCCATGAAACGTTTGTGGAGTAATATGCTAGTATCAAAAATATGTAAAGTGTCTTCAACAAAAGTTAACAGTGCTCTGCCCGTCTGTAAGCGAGCTCAGATCCTCGATTTGTAGGAGTCTCGACTGACAGTCAGAGGGGACGAAGCTCTGGAATTCGTCTGCTGAAAAGTTTGAACAAGGCCCGATGTTGAGTCGCCGCCGTCCTCATAGAGAGGGTGCGACGCTCAAGTTAAGTCTGTGGAGGGCTGTAGAGAGACCCAATGCAAAACCTATGGTAACTACGATAATGCCGGACATATATTGTCAAGAACGTTTAATAAATATTAGAAATCCTCGATAAAAAGTGATCGGAACCATTTACCACTTGATGGGGCTTTAATAGTTCCTGACACTAGCAACAATGGAAATTGACCAATACCTAAATCAAAGGTACCGAAATGCATTATGCTTCTCACAGAAAGAACAGCAAGCACAGGTTCTATATTGTTTTAAGATGAACTGCCTATAGAAGCTGATGTTGGCAAAAAGTATCTAACTAACCTGATGAACATACTCATGAGTGAATGAGTCAAGAAGGAGTTGTCTTGGAGAGAGTTGACTCTAAAAGTTTCATGGCCAAGTAGAAATATTCCTACTATATTGCACTCCCACTATAATACAGACACACATGAATCTCACTACTGACAACACGCACAACTACACCTGCAACACACACACACACAC
Organism: Pteria penguin; assembly: GCA_035048485.1. Lineage (NCBI taxonomy): Eukaryota > Metazoa > Mollusca > Bivalvia > Pterioida > Pteriidae > Pteria > Pteria penguin. Next base: position 33,502,427 of record CM068584.1, read on the forward strand.
ACGCACACACACACACACACACACACACACACACACACACACACACACACACACACACACGTGCGCGCACATCATTCCTACTACTTGTTCGACACAGATGAATCTCACTACTTTATTTCTCTTTCCCATTACCTTTCAGACACATATGTTTCTTGATACAATATCTATACGAGGCACCACTCAGATATGTTTACCTGTAATACATGTTTCATATTTATTTTGGGGTTCCTGGTTCCCATAGCCATGATTCGTGTATAATGTCGAGAAGGGAAGAGCACGGTACCCCTCACTCCCTGTTCCCACGCTATGATACATGTATAATATTTATTAGGGGAGAACACGGTACACCTGATCCCCGTTCCCACGTCTATAATGCATGCATAATAACTAGTAGGGGCAGCAGGTTGTCCCAAATCCCTGGTTCACACTTCTGATTCACATGTAATATCTAGTAGGGAAGAAGACGGTACTAGCGTCCCTCGTTTTCCACGTCCATTACACATGTATAATATCTAGTAGGGGAGAGCTCGGTGCCCCAGATCCTTGGTTCCCGATTCTATGATACATATGTACTATCCAGATCGGGATATGTCTAGTAGTACTTCTGACTCCCGGGTCCTACTGTATGAGACTTTTTTTAAGATCACGGTACTCCTTATCTCCGGTTCTGACGTTTATGATATATGTATAATATCTACTGTGGGAAAACATTGTACTTCTGACTCCCGGGTCCCACGTCTATATTACATATATAATATCTATTAGGAGAGAACACGGTGCCCTTGATCACTGTTTCCCATGTCCATGATACATGTATAATATCTAATATGGGAGAAGACTGTACTTCTTATCCCCAGATCTTAAGTCTATGAAGCAAGAACAATATCTAGTAGCGGACAACACGGCACTCCTGATCCCCGTTTCCTATGTCCATTTCATATGTATTATATGTAGTGATGGAGAGCATGGTACTCCTGATTCCTGGTCCGTACGTCTGTGGCACATATATATCTAGTAGGGGTAGTATGGTACTCCTGATCCTCGGTTCCCTTATCTATGATACATGAATAATATACATTAGGGGAGAACACGATATTCCTTAATCCTGGTACCCACGTCTGTAACACCTGGATAATATTTAGTACGGAAGAGCATTGTACTCCTGATCCCGGTTTCCCACGTCTATGATACATGTACATGTATAATATCTGGAATAGAAGGAGACGGTACTTCTGACCCCCGGATCTTATGTCTATGCAATAAGAACAATATCTTGTATCGGAGACCACGGTACTCCTGATTCCCGTTTCCCATGTCATTATTACTTTTATAATATGTAGTAAGGGAAAACACTATACTTATGATCCCCGGTTCCTACGTCTACGATACATGTATTATATCTAGCAGGGGAGAGTAATGTACTCCTGATTCCGGTTACCCACGTCTATGGAACATGTATAATATCTGGTAGGGAAGAATGTGGTACTCGTTATCCTCGTTTCCCGCGTATGTGTTACACGTACATATATAATATCAAGCAGGGGAATTCACTGCACTCCTGATCCGCGGTTTCTGTGTTCATGATACATGTATATTATCCAGTAGGGAGAACACGGTTCTCCTGACCTCCGTTTCCAAAGTCCATGATACCTGTATAGCATGAACATGTAGTAGGGGACAGCACCGTACTCATGATCCTTGGTTCATACCTCTATGATACATGTATAATATCTTCCTTGTGCCCGGTTCCCAAGTCTATGTTCCCCAATTCCTACGTCCATCATTCATGTGTTATATCAGTTATGGGGGAATACGGTACTCCTTATTCCTGTTTCCCACTTCCATGATACATGTATAAAGTCTAGTTTGAAAAAGCACCGTTATCCAGATCCCCGGTTCTAAAGTCCATCAATCAGTATAATATGTAATTGGGGAACACTCGGTTCGCTTGGTCCTCGATTTCCACGTCTTTGATAGATGTGTGTTCTAGTAGAGGAGAGCACTGTACTTTTAGATCCCGGTTCCTACGTCTATGAAACATGCATAATATCTAGTTGTGGAGAACCCAGCATTTCTGTTCCATGTTTCCTACATCACCCATGCACATAATATGTAGTAGGTGTGAGCACGGTACCCCTGATCCCTGATTCCCAAGTCTATGATACAGGTATAATGTTAGTCCGAGATTCTCTGCCTTTTTCCCCAATATTCATATCGTGTGGGAGAGGGTCAGAGAGACTTTGTTCATCATAAGTTGGAACTTAAGCGATTCCAGCAGGTATCGGTATGTGCAAGCCTCTGTCCAACGACCTTGCAACATATAATTCAATAAATGAGCATTGTATATCTAGTAGGAAAGAGGACCGTACCCCTCACTCCCGGTTCCCACGTCTATAATACTTGATATATGATTATTATATAATATTTATATCCTATTGTTCCCCGTATCATACGTTGATCATATAGTTAAAATATGTAATAGGAGAGAGTACGATACTGCTGACCCCGTTTCCCACGTCCATGTCTAGTGGAAGAAAGTACAGTACCCTTGACCCCGGTTCCCTTGTCTATGATACATATATAATATCCCCATGGAGAATACCGCATTCCTGATCCTCGGTTCCTACGTCCACCATACATGTATAATATGTAGTAGAGGAGAACATGGTACTACTGATCCCCGGCTCCTTCGTCAATGATACATGTATATTATCTAGCAGGGGAGAACACGGCATTCCTGATCTTCGGTTCTTACGTCCATCATACATGTATAATATGGATTTGGAGAAGAACAATTTATTCTTGATCCGCGGTGCCTTCGTCCATGAAACATGTATTTTATCTAGCAGGGGAGAACGCGGCATCGTGTGTCCATGATACATGTATAATCTATGGTAGGGGAGAGCACGGTAATCGTTAGCCCCAGGTCCTACGGTCATCACACATGTATAATAATTAGTAGGGGTGAACACGGTTCTTCTGTCCCGGTTCCTACATCCATGAAACACGTATATAATCTTCGGGATAACACTATACTGCTGGTTCCCGTTTCCCAGGTCTATGAGTCCTGTATAACATCTGGTATTGGAGTACCCGGTACTCCTAATCCCCGTTTCGCATGTCTGTGTTTCATATGTCTGTGATATATGTATAATATCAAAACTGTAAACCCTCGTGGTGTGGTAGTGTGCATGCAGTAATCAATAAAATTACTGGATTTATGACATGTAAAAAGTTAAATATTAAACGAAACCTCTTTAAAGGGCAACTTAAGTATTTGAAGGCAGCATTTCTAAAGACTGGGGAAAAAATCCCCCCCCCCCTTCAAAAAAAAAAAATAAATAAATAAATAAATAAATAAATACCATTTTAACATATTTGTCCATCATTTCTTATTTAAAGCTAAGAAAACTATTCACCTAATTTAGTATTTCTTATCATCGCCTGATAATTGAAGTTAGTAGACATAAAATATTCCATCCCGCCTTCGTATATATAGTAAATTTAATTCTGGAGAAATGGGTGATGATCTGCAATTTCTGCAAAAATAGGAAAATAGAAGAAAAGCTTTATTTCATGAAGTAAATTCTACCTGTGGTAATTATGAGAACCTAGGTCTTAAGAACAAAATGATTTGGTTGATTTGTACAAATTTTGCAGACATACCTCATATGACATTGCATTCTCTGAAAAACATTTTAAGGAATGACTTTACTGCGGTTTGGGGCGAAAAGATAGGATATTTAACAGAAATTGCTGAAAATATGAAATTTACAACAAAATGTCAAGAACCCAATAAATTCATGAAAAAACATGTAATCTTATAGTTCTTGATATAATCTGTGAAATAAAAAAGTTTTAGCACTATATCATGTATCAAACATGGTAATTTTTCGGCTAATAGTGCTATTTTTGCAAAATTTATTGATTTTGTTTTCTTATTTTATTCCAATTCGTCCATCTGGCTTTAGTGTAGGTCCAAATATTTGTATTAATGGTTATGGAATGATAAAACAATGTCTAATCTATCTAATGGCATGTCATTTACCCATTCATGAAGTATTCAGAAAGGAATATTTAAAAATATTTTTCACTAAAGTGATGCCGATTATGAAAATCGCTGAAAATGATTTTCGCCGTCCGTCAGGCAGCACCTGTGTTAGAAACGACGTTAAACGTTAGCAACCTTATGACGTCATAGAACGCCTCATTGTTCTTTACGTCTTCTCTACAGGAATACGTTTTATTTCCTCTCGTTAGAATATTAGGACCGCAGTTAATTGCGGCGAAGCGCATTGGAAAACCTTTAGAAATTATTTATGTTTTATCAATTATGAGATGTAAATGCAAAGATCCTGCTCCAAGAAAAAGAAAAACCCCAACAAACAAACAAACAAACAAACTAACTAACTAACTAACAAAAGAAAAAAAAAACAGAAAAGAGGAATATCATCTGAGAAATAGTCATGATAATTTTTTAAAAGCTGCTGGAATTCTGTAAATTTTTGTCTCTATATCCATTGTTGGTGTCGTTATAAATGTACAAATTTTCTAATTAACTGAGATGGTGGCGATATCTATGGTTAAAAACTCAGATATTTCAGCATGCAGTCTGTTAAATGATCATTAAAGGCAAATTTCTTTAATCACTGCAGAAGCAAGGAAAACTAATTACATTGAATAGATACTTTTATTAGATATTCTATACGACTTTTACTTAATCGTATTCTCTTACAATGGAACCACCAGTGAAATTAAGACTAAACGAAAATCCCGAAGTTCCTCTACCGATACCTAAAGTAGGACTTGCATTGTTCATTTTGATAATACATTGCAGGAAGAGGCGGATAGTCTTACATATGCTGGTTTTGAAAATATAAAGGACGTGGCAAGCAAAAGACTGAGGTATGATTCCGTTAAAGGTAGAGTAGAGAATATTTCATAAAAATATTCCAGATATAAGACCATACAAAACATGGTACTCATAGAAAATACTATTAAAACTTCACAAATATAAGCAGGATAGAACAAAGAAAATCAACCTCTGCTTCATATGATGAGAGCACTCCTAGTACCTCAAAGGGACAAAGACTATCATCTCCTGTCTCTTTGTTATTTCCAGCAGACAGATGCGTCTTCTGTGACAAGGAAACAATAAAGGTGAAGGGTACTAAACAAAAACTTAGTAAATGTGTAACAACATGCGCTTAGGAGTATATCAAAGCAGCATTTGCCAAGAAATGTGAAGATCAGCTTTTGTGTAAAGTTTTGAACCAAGATCTTGTTGCAAGAGAAGTATCGACATTATACAGAAAGTGATACTAGTCATGTTTCTCGCAGAAATTCTGAAGCACATGAGTCTCCATCGCTTCAGGGCAGATGTTTCTGTTTTGTTCTTGGCGAGACATGCTTCCGATTTACAAGTAATGATGACAAGAAGGTCTTAGAATTTGAAGGAGACTCCCTTTCCTCTACAAAAGAGGAGGCTGACACTCAAATGATTCTTCACTGCATTCATATTCGAGAAACAGAACCTGACAATAATACAATACCAGTGAGATTACCAGATACAGATGTATTGATACTGCTTTTGCATTTTTTCCACCAAAATCGATAGGTCTGTTATTTTCGATACTGGTGTCGGCAACAAACGTCGACTCATATATGTTCAAAATCTAGTCCAACAAAAGAGTGAAGAGATCTTTAAAATACTACATGCATTAACGCTCTTATCGGTTGTGACACCACCAGTGCCTGTGTTCGAAGGGGAAAAATTACATCTTTGAAGATCGTTGAAAAGAATCTTGACTTCGTGTCTGTGTTTTTTGGTATGGGACAAGAGCATGTCTGCAGTGAGAGATTGCTTGTGGAAATGGAGAAGTTGATATATGCGATTTATGGAAAGCCTTTATAAAATTACGTTAACAAATTACTATTAAGAACTTCTGCATGGGGGAAGAGACTCATATCGATGCTGTTGCCGTACTTCAATCCGTTTCCGCGAAATCAGGGTCGCGGAAACGGATTGAAGTACGGCAACAGCATCGATATGAGTCTCCTCCCCCATGCAGAAGTTCTTTGGAGATACATCTGCGAAGAATTAATTACCAGTTGTATATATGGCTGCATGCAACAGAAACCCGATCAGACCTACCAGATATGGAGAAGTGGATGGAAAGTAGGAAGTGGGGGCATAGAATATAAATGGACAAGTGGCGCAATTGTACCAGAAGAACTTATTGATATATTGTGTGTCGCAGAATCAGAGAAAGGGAACGCATCTGATCATAACGATGATGATGGCGATCATGGGAATGATGAGGATATTGAAATGAACAATCTTATTGGTGAAATATTTTATGAGGATGAAGAAGTTGTTAGAGAAAAGACAAAATTTATGCAATCTTTCTAAGCTTTCTACTATAAACATACCTTTTTCGTTGGTTAATGGCCTGAGAAACACCTATAAGGTGATATAAAGATTTTAAATTAGCCATGTGTGTTCTGGGTCAATGTGTCTTAATATCAGGCTCGTTTGAGTGACCACTTATTCAGTGCAAGTTTATTCAGTTGACTAGGTGTTCCTTTAAACATCATTAAACAAGTAGACTACTGGTCTAGTGATGTTGTTACTAGGTACATAGAACCTAATTTCTCGCAGAAGGAATATGTCTTTGCCGTGATATGCTAAGGATTTATTTTCCTCTTATTGGAATGGGTTAGATTAATATCCGATCATCGCATTTAATACTTTAAGACATTAATTATTCTAGGGTTGCTGAGGAATTTCAGTCCTCGATCATTATGTGATTTTAGCAGTCTTATCAAATCACTGTGTTTATATGGTGATAACTAATGTTCAGAAGTGTTTATGATTTTAATGTTCCTAATTGTTGTGTTCTGTAATTGTGTTTATTGCTAAGCAAAAATCTGCCGCCACATTGCTCTTGACTTGTTGAGTCAAAGTGGCATTTATAAATACATTAGATGTTGACCAACAAGAGATACCGCTAAAGTAACAACAGTTACTCCGCTTGTTCAGCTGTCATCAGCAAACTGCATCCCGCATGGCGCAGAGGTAGCATATTTGTCTTCAACACTTTGTTCTTGTCTCGTAAAGCCAAACCATGTATAATATCTAGTAAGGGAGTGTACAGTGCTCTTGATCCTAGGTTCCTACGTTTATGATACATGTATGCTATCTAGAAGAAGAGAGTACGATACCCCTGATCTTCGGTTCCCACATTTCTGATACATGCATAATATCTAGGAGGGGAGAGCAGGTTACTCCTGACCCCTTTCCTACGTCTTTGAAACATGTATAATATCTAGTAAGGGAAAAACACCGTGCTTCTGGTCCGCGTTTTCCATGTCTATGGTACATGTTTAATTTGTAGTAGGGGAGAGCAGGACACTCCTAATCCCCGCATCCTACGTGCATCATACATGTATAATATATAGTAATAGGGATCACGTTACAACTGATTCCCCATTCTCTCGTCTATGAACGTGCACTATATCAAGAAGGGGATAGTATCGTACTCCTTATCCAAGTTTCCACGTCCATGACACAGATATAATATATAGTAGGGGTAAGTGCGCTACCCCTGATTCCCGGTTCCCTCAACTATGATACATGCATAAATATAGAACATATATACTTTTTAATTTAGTGCACCATATGCGCATGTCGACAAATTATGTCTCTTCAGTGATGCTCGTGGCCAAATGATTGGGATTCTCAAAATATATAAATATTTGAAGAGCAGTGTTGAAACCAAAATGACCGAAAAGTGAACCAAAGAATCTATCTAAGGACAGAGCTATGCATGAGGGAGATACTCCTTAGTTTTAGAGTGATTTACTTAATTTAATGACTGAAAATTTGAAGTATATATTTCATGTCAGTACAAAAGCACTGTATAATATGTAGTAGCGAGAACACAGTACTCCTCACTCCTTGTTCCCACGCCTTTGTTACATGTACATGTATAAAATCTAGTAGGGGAGAGAACGGTACTCATGCACCCCCCCCCCCACCCCTGCCACATGTCTAATATGTAGTATGGCAGAATACGTTACCTCTGTCTCAGTTTCCCACTTCTATGATATAATATCTTGTAGGAGAGAAGATTATATTTCTGATCTCCGGTTCCTACGTCTATAACACGTGTGTAATATCTTTACCCCACCCTAACGTCTATGATATAGATATAACGTTCCTACGTCTATGATATATGTACAATGTATATGTAGTAGTGGTGAGCAGGATACTCCTCATCCCGGTTCCCACGCCTTTTATTACATGTATAATATCTAGTAGAAGAGTTTTCGGTACTCCTGACCCCCGTTTTCCACGCCATAATGTAATGTACCCCTGATCTAGGTTCCCAAGAAAATGTCTAGTAGGCCTAGTGGAGATCACGATACCTCAGACCCTGTGTTCCCCACGAGATACATGTTTAAGCATGTGGAAAGTACAATATCTCTTACTTCCTGTTCCCACTGTTATAATATGTGTATATTATGTAGTAAGGAAGAGCACGGTGCCCCTGATCGCCGGTTCCCACCTTTATGGTGCATGTAAAATATCTAGTAAGAGAGAGCATAGTACCACTGACCACCTGTTCCCACGCCTAGGATACATATTTATCATCTAGTAGCAGGAAGCATGATGGTCCTGGTCCTCGGTTCTCAATCAGGACTATGATACATGTATTTTATCTAGTAGGGGAGAGAACGGTACCCAAGGTCCCCGTCCCTGGTTCCTATGCCTAAGATACGCGTATAATATCCAGCTATATATTGTAGAGAAGAGTACGGATCTTACTGTATTATTAACACACACCTGCATCCACCTACCTTTCAGAGAAACGGATTTTACTACTTATTGAAACTGTCTTAGTATGAAATGAATGTATCACTTACAGTTGAAAATGTCTCAGTAATTCGTTGCATTAATAGACTCCTTACCTAATGTTACCGCATCTTTCTCTATCCACCAATCTGTCCATCTACGTACCTACCTACCTACTTACCTACCCATCTATCTACTTACCTACCTACCTACATACATACATACATGCATACATACATATATATGCATGCATGCATCCAACCATCCATACATGCATTCATACATATATAATACATGCATGCATGCATACATACATACATACATACATACATACATACATTCATACATACATACATACATACATACATACATACATACATCCATCCATCCATAAACCCACCCACCCATCCATCCATCCATCCACCCACCCATCCATCCAACAGCAATAGAAATGTGTTTTGAATTTTCCCGTTGGTATTCATTCCTTTATATACTTGATATAGCTCAATTATAAAGAATTTACTCTCTCATATTTCATCATATTTACTCTATGTTCAGTGGCGGATTTAGAGGGCCCAGGCCTCCCTTTTGGTCACAAATTTACTAGTAAAAATCCAGATTTTGCACCAAAAATGGCTGAGAAGTTTGGCTAAAACCCATTTGCCCCCCCCCCCCTTTGGGATCCGCCACTGATGTTGTTTATGTATTGGATAAGTACAAACATATATTGATATCTAAACAATCATATAGGCTGCGTTTTTCACTTCTTCGGATCCAGATCCTTCTGCTATATCAACGCCGTATATATACACGTATGCGTGTACATTATTCAATAGAGTACCGATAACATCAAAAGCTAACAAGTACCTTTATGTATGCACATAGATTGTATAAAGGAGGTTTGCATTACTAAATACCCTATCAGATTGGATACAGGGTGTGCATTGACCCATTCACTTCTTAACCGCACTGCATTCTATAGTTCCTTTATTGTAGTCTATAAAGAACCGGTTTTAAATGTAATTATACCTAATTATTTGGGCGCTTACCAAACTTTCAAAACGTTTTCGGAAAACTGAAACTCATTTTAAAAACCTAATATCAAAATTTGCACCGGGTACGACATAGCATGCGGGGAAAAGAAGACAGAGATAGGTATTAGCGTTTATATCTAAAAAAAAAAAAGGGGGGGGGGGATAGGCATGTAGTCATTTAATACTGATCTCACGAAACTGTAAATAAATCAATGAATATGTACATACCCATTTTGTTTCAGTGTCGTTAGTTATCTCAAACACTTATGGGATATTTCAAGAAGTAGACAATTCAGACAAAAAATTGAATTCTAAACACATTGCCTTGGAATTCTGTTTTTCATTGAATCAAAATGACTGTCTTTCGCTCTTATATAGTTTTTCAAATAAAACCGAAATATTTAACAAAATCCCACATCTTGTTATTGTATGTCTGTTTCTGGTTGTGTAGGGATTTTGACTCATTTTATATAATAACTTATTTATGTATAATCAAAATCATAATCAAAAATAAAATAAAATGAAATTAAAAAAAAACCACCTCCCTTCCACCCCCCCCCCCCAAATACAAACGAAAATACCAAAGAAACAATAAACCAGAAAAAAACCCAAACAAAAGCAAAACAAAACAAAAATAAAAAAAGAAAAAATAAATCCAAGGAAAAACAAGACAACAACCAAACAAAAAAAAATAATAATAATAAAAAAAAAAAAATAAATAAATAAATAGAATAAATAAATAAAGAAGCAAAAGGCAAAAACAACCACCACAATAGCAACAAACCAATAAAAACAAAAGATACAAAGAAAGATAAGCAAAACAAAAGAATACAAAAATAAAATCCAACTAAACAAACAAAAAGACCTACTTGTCATTCTGTTCGATATAATTGATATATGAAATAATTCTTTGTTTAATTTTTTTTTTTCAGAGTGAGGAAGAACAATTGAAAGTTTTGATTTCATTTACCACTGCCATGGAAAGCGACTTGTAAATATTAATTGATATGCTATGAAAAGTATGGTATCGAAAAATCAACAATTACAATATCTAGTATAAATTAGTCTTCTTTGACTTTGGTATATGAAGCAACAGAGAAGGCAGTAGACATCTGTTCAGTCTGTATAACGCACATCACCAAGGACATGCACATACAACATGCTAATAGTCAAATAAAAATAGAACATGACATAACAAAAATATTCGATTATACTACGGCTACGATACCGAATTATGACGGTGAATAAAATTGAAAAAAACGTCACTCAATTCATATGGTTAGCCGGTGTCCGTGTGCCCACCTTCCCACTCACCACAAAAGCAGCACGGTGAAAAGATATACATATAACACAATTATAAATAATCTTGCATATAGAGAACAAAGATAAACAGGTTTCTGAAGATGACAGGACATAAAACTTTTCACACTTCTATTGAATGATATTCTGGCAAGGATTTACAAACAAGAAAAACCAATACATTAGTCCTGATTTTTTTCCCATGGTAGTACTCTTTCCCCTACAACGGTAGGATGAAAATGGCATAAACGCTTACTGGTAGGTCCACTATAACTCTGGTGAATTAACATAGCAGTTTCCAGGCGAAGATGCCCATACAACTTATATAAATGTCAGAGATTTCACGACATTGTGACATTTTAACTCCCCAAAGTGATGATTTTAATTTACATATGGGGTTTGCTATTGGTGGATCCTTATATCTATATCACCACATTATCAAGAATGTTGAATACCTTTCGGGAAAATTACATCTGAATATGTGTAACAATGTTGGGTTTTCTCTCTCTCTCTCTCTCTCTCTCTCTCTCTCTCTCTTTGCTTAGAAAATTCACGAGGCACCGACAGGGTAGTGTAGTACAACTGATGTTTTAAATAAAGAAGAATCTCTCTCTCTCTCTTAATCAGTGATTTCAATGCAGAAAAGTGCAATTTATATACAGGTTTCACTTCATATAAAATTAAATGAAAATTAAAGCAAATCAGTAGTCATGCATCTGTGTATTCATTTGGTTTTTCCTACACATATGTCAATTGTTACATATAAGACCCATTTATAATATTAGAATGGCACATTTCGTATCTTTAATATTTACGATTGGTACACGCAGACGGGGGTTTGTGGAAATGTATCTTTCTTCCCCTTGATTACATTTCTGCCGTAGTGGAACTTTGTGATGTCGTCAGGGTCATGGGCATTAATGAGAAAAAAGCGGACGCATTTCAAGGGTATGTACATATTCCTTAATGTATGTAAAGGTCAGTGAGATCACTTTTGATTTGCTAGATATTTTATTCCATATAAAGGCTAATACATATCTCTATATTCCTTTCGCCGTAATAAACACTCCGCACACACCACAACAAACACTAAGCATGCTTTGTCGTACCCGGTGATATAGTAGTTGGCACGATAGAATTACAGAGTTATCGGAATGGAGTAGGTCTCCTGTGGCCCTGTCTACATCGTTTAACTACTCAAAGCAGGTAAGTTCTAGATATTAAGATTATTGTCCTGAATTTACTGTCTAGGAATCATTAATAACTTCACAGTATATTGTGACAAACTTTACTGTTGCTGTAGCAGTTTCCGGTCGTTTTTGGTGGTTTTCGGTCGGAAACTTAATTTTATGCTACAACAATGTTTGAAATTTGGTGAAAAAAAATTAGATGAACTATTAAGGTGCTTAAAAATTAAAAAGAAAATCAACATTTTTGGCAACAGTTACAGAAATTTGAATAAAGTTTACATAGACTTGCCATGTAATAGATTTGCAATCCGTTGGGCTGACGTCACTTCCCCGGCGCTAAGAATAACAACAACACAATACAGACACAAATGGTAAGGTGGGAATTATAATTATAATTTTTAAGATCGAACTACTATTTTGCATACTATTATGAATAAGAACAATTCTGATGATAGGGTAAACAGTAAGCAAAAATAGTTATTTGGAAGGGTATAGAGCAGGAACCCCCCCCCCTGACCCCCCCCCCCACACACACACACACACACACCTTGGGGAAGTCCCACTCTATAACTAGTTAGAGTGAGATTTCGCCCGAGAGTGAGGGTTTTCCCTTAAGTGCCTTTAGAAAGGCTTTCGAAAAGTATCAAAATATTATCTGGTACATGCATTTACATTTAGATGTTTATGATCATAAGGTTTCTTTCTTTAAATGTTTTTAACTTGCCGGGACGACAGGTGCCGTCTATGTCGTCGTCGTCCGTATACAAAAACTTTATCCTGGATAATCATTTTAAAAGTATTAGAGACAGGGCTTTGATATTTCACATGTGTATTCATGTGACATTTTTTTTAAGGTCAGAGGTCAAAGGTCATTGTAGACGCTGGTCAGAGAGCTGAATAGTTGCTTAGAAATCACAAGACTGTCCACATAAATTCAACTTATTATTTTGAATATTTAACTTCCTATCTTCAAAATTCAAGATACTATCTTGAAAAATCAAGATACTATTTTGAAAATTCAACTTGCTATCTTGAAAATTCAAAATATTATCTGGAAAATTAACTTACTATTTTGAAAAGTCAAGATATCTATCTTGAAAATTCAAATTTCTATAAAGAAAATTCCACTTAGCTACCTTGAAAATTCTTGCTTAACTATCTTAAAAATTCAACATACTATATGGAACATTCTACTCAATATTTCGTTGTTACTTAAGTTCAAAGTTAATTCGTATTTAGTTTTCTCTGTTTATACGATGTTCATCGATATCAACATCTACGCACTAAACTACCCAGAAACCGTTTTATTAAATAGTATGTGGACAAGAGTTGTCAGCAGATACTATAGCTCTCCCAAGGGGTTGTCACAGAGAAAACATGCATTTTCAATGTTTTCTTAATTCAAGCTAACGATCATGTAGTCAAAACTACTGGTACAGACATGAAAGTCTAGAGCTAAAATGTGAAAATTGAAAGTTCTACTCCCAGTAGTTGACGAGTTACGGGCAAGGTTAAAGTATTTAAAAAGTGGATCAAACTTCACGGGTGAACAATTTTGGTATGGACATAAAGGTTTAGCCTTAATAAACACACGTGCGAAATATATGAAAGACCTACAGCTATTGGTTGACGAGGTATTGTCAAGATTATAGTGTTTGGAAAGTAGGTTCAAGGTCAAGGTCGCGGATCGAAAATGATGGCCAAGATTAAAAATTTTGTCTGCGCCGCCAACGTCAACGCGGACGCCGACACGGACACTATAGTTATGACATTAGATCTCCGTTATCCCCCCCCCCCCCCCCATCTGGAAAAGTTACTGTATATTAACCCCCCGGAAAAATTACTGTATCACTGTCCCCAGAGGAAGTTTAGCTATATAGCCTCTTCCCCCTCTTATAGCCTTTCCCCCCGGGGGAAAGTACACTACTATATAGTGAATCCCCCCTCCCCCCCATGTGAAATTCCAGATTTTCTTTTCACACATACGTAAATGCAGCTTGATACTATGTTAACAATACATAGAGAAATTCTATTTGAGATAGAGATATCTCAACTTTTGACAGGTAGATATCCCATTTTCCTGAATAGAAATATCTTTAATCTCTTTTTCTAAATACAGATGTATATCTTCAGAATAGAGATATATCTATTAGAATTTTATTCGAGATATCTTTATATACAGTGGCGGATCCAGGATTTCTGAAAAGGTTGGGCCTACATATGTCTTAGCCAAACTACTCGACCAGTTTTGGTACCAAAACTAGATTTCAACATGCAAATATCTGGCAAAAGGGGGGGGGGGACCCAGGCCCCCCTCCAAATCCGCCTCTCTTATTCTAGCGGAAAAAAGAAATACAAGTTCATTTAGTTTTTGACCTGTCTGTGACTCTGACTCTGTGGCAAAAGTATTGACTATATCGTTTGTACCAAAATGTGTAATTCATTAAAACTTTACATATAGATTCCTTGTGATGAGACCTTTCATTTGGGACCATGACTTAATCTTGGAGCTTGACCTAGTTTTGAAAATCTTAAACCTTGGCTATTTGTTTTGTACCAAAACGGTAAAGAGTTTGAAACGTCACATATACATTCCTTGTGATAATACTTTTCATTTCGGACCATGCCTTCTGAACTAGTAACCATGAACTTGTTGTGTGACCTATATTTCCTTAACCCTGACTATATCTTCTACACCAAAAATGTAGAGCTTCGAAACTTCACATAAAGATTGATTGTTATGAAACCTTTCATACTTTGCGTAAGGGACAAGGAAACACATTCTCGTGTTCATGATTTACAACATCTCAGAGTAGACAAGCCTCGTCGTAGATTGTACACCTTCTATTATTCTAATTCTATTATTCCCATGTTTATCATGTACTCTATAAATGAAGAGTGATGTTGTGATATGATGAATATCGCGACTGGATTTTATTAAGAATTGAACGCACAAGGAAGTCTTGCACGTTCATTCCTTCTAATTATCATTTGAACATTTTCATTAATTAATTCCTAATTTACTTATGATGTACTACGAAAAATTGCCTAGAATCAAATCTAGTCGTGGCGTGACGTCATGAATGACATCTATACGCAAATAAAAGACATTTTTTACAAAGAAATAATAGGATAAAATACAACACTGTGGTAAATATATAAAAAGAAAGACTTTTACCACTAACAACAAAACACTTAACAGTATATAGAAACCCCTTAACCATAATGCCATCGGTTTGATCCACAGGCTATCACGGTAATACATTTGTATTTCAAATGTTATCTGATTGATACAGTAATAACGAACGTGTATAATTTCCAAACTGTTACGTAAACGAGGAAAACTACTATGTCGAAATCTACTATATAGCCATTTTTCGGGGGTGGGGGGGGGGGGGGCTGCTATGTGGAAACACTACTATATAACACCGGCACCCTATAAACGGTATGTTGAATTTTCAAGACAGTAAAGTTGAATTTTCAAGATATTATCTTGAATTTTCAAGATAGTATCTTGAATTTTTGGAGTTTGTAAGACGAATTTTCATGTGAGTAAGTTGAATTTTTCAAGATAGTATCTTGAATTTTTGGAGTTTGTAGGACAAATTTTCATGTGAGTAAGTTGAATTTTTCTAGATAGTATCTTGACTTTTCAAAAAAGAAAGTTGAATTTTCAAGATAGCAAGTTTATTTTTCAAGATACTATCTTGAAAATTCAAGATAGTAAGTTGATTTTTCCAGATAGTATCTTGAATTTTCAAAAGATTAAGTTGAATTTTCAATGCATTTATCTTGAAATTTCAAGATAGGAAGTTGAATTTTCAAGATAGGAAGTTGAATTTTCAAAATAGTATCTTGAATTTTCAACACATTATCTTGAATTGTCAAGATGGTAAGTTGAATTTTCAAGATAGTATTTTAAATTTTCAAAATAATATCTTGAATTTTCAAAATAGTAAGTTGAATTTTCAAGATAGTAAATTTTCAATATATTTATCTTGAATTGTTAAGGTAGTAAATCGAATTTTCAAGATAAAATGAAAAAGTTAGTGGCCCTAATTGGCTTCCGTAGCCAAATTACAAACATATAAATAATGAATATATTCTTGAATTTTCTAAAAGTGTACAAGTATAATATTATATGCAGAAGCATTTCATAGTTCAAAATACATGATGCAGACACGTTCACTACTGGGTCCAAAAACCCCTGAGAATCCCGTTTTTCACTGCAAAACTCTGCAACACCCTGAAAAACTCTGAAAAACACTGAAGTCTGCCTGAAAAACACTGAAAAACTCTGACAGCCCTGATAAACACTGAAAAACTCTGAAGTCTACCCTGGTCAGGATATTTATACAGTTGATATATTTAGAAATTATATGGACAAGATTTTCCTTGTATTAAACTATGTATTGAGTTTGATGATTTTATACCATATTTACTTATCAAATTAAGATCACCGGGACGAAATGTCCAGTGATTTATTGCCATAACAACCCCAACCCCCCTCACACACACAGACACACACATATACATGTCTAGCGTGTCAAATGGGGACAAATGTAGTAACCAGCCAACAGGGGACGCCTTTGTTTTTAGCTTGATCAAAACAAAGTTTCATAGACATATGTTCTGAAAATACCCCATTCTTTATCTGGCCTTAATTTTTCTCTATCTTCAAAAGACCCTAATGTGTTCTGTGCATACCAAGTGGGGACAGGGGTATACACATGTTTGTAGTTTATCCATGGCGTCATGTATAATCAAAGGGACATTCATGTTAAAGGAGCACATTATTTATAATCAAAGGTACAATCATGTCAAATGAGAACATTGTATATCATCGGAGGTACAATCATATCAAATGAGAACATAGTGTAAAATCGAAGGTTTAGTCATCTCAAATGAGGACATTGTGTATAATCAAAGGTATAGTCATTTCCAATGAAGGCATTGTGTATAATCGAAGATATAAACATGTCAAACCAGGACATTGCGTATAATCAAAGGTACAATCATGTCAAATGAGGACATTGTGTATAAACGAAGGTATAGTCATGTCAAATATGGACATTATGTATATCAAAGGTACAATCATGTCAAATGAGGACATTATGTATAATCAAAGGTACAATCGGGTCAAATGAGGACATTGTGTATCATTGGAGGTACAATCATACCAATGAGAACATTGTGTAAAATCAAAAGTTTAGTCATCCTAAATGAGGACATTGTGTATAATCAAAGGTATAGTCATGTCAAAGGGGGGCATTGTGTATAATGAAGGTACAACAATGTCAAATGAGGACATTGTGTATAATCGGAGGTACAATCATATCAAACGAGAACACCGTGTATAAACAAAGGTTTAGTTATTTTAAATGAGGACATTGTGTATACTCGAAGGTATAGTCATGTCAAATGAGGATATCATGTATAATCGGAGATAAAATCATGTCAAATGAGGACACTGTGTATAATCGGAGGTACAATCATACCAAATGAGAACATTGTGTCTAATCAAAGATTTAGTCATCTAAAATGAGGATATTGTGTATAATCGAATGTATAGTCATGTCGAATTAGGGCATTTTGTATAATCAAAGGTACAATCATGTCAAACGAGGACAATGCGTGTAATCAAAGGTACAATCATGTCATATGAGGACACTGTGTGTAATTAAAGGTATAGTTATGTCTAAGGAAGATATCTTGCTTATTCATTTCTCATTATCACCGTTAGTTTGCAAGACTAGTGTTCCATTTTTTATAAAGTATTTCGTCTCTGTATTGCATAACTACATATAACTCTTTTTATTGAAATCTAAATGTAGACATGTTTATTACCAATTGTTCAAGAAACAGAAAAGAAACTTTAGTTTTACAAAACCATCATAGGCTGCTCATTCATAAATCCGTTTTTCAAAGATATTCAAAATGAATTCCCATGCTAAAAATTTGGAAGTCATTCAAAAATAAAAGATATCCCATCAAAGTGTCATGATACTTACAATGGAGTACCATTGAGAGTATAGACAAACCAGGTGCTCGGGCAGAGCTGTCATTTCCCGTTAGTAGTGTACCGAGCCCCGATAATGCAAAAAAAAAAAATGAGTTTGACCTAAACGTACTATAGTAGGTTAATGAGTTGCCCTAAACGTACTATAGTAGGTACTGAGTTGACCTAAACGTACTATAGTAGGTTAAATGAGTTGACCTAAACGTACTATAGTAGGTTAAAGATGAAGTGATAGGAGTATGTCCCCGATAATGTATTTTAGTGATCCCCGATAATGCATAGGTGTCCCCGATAATGCATGGCACTGAGTTGACCTAAAATTTTCAGGTAAAGTACTAAAACATATTCCGAAGTATATATACTAATGAAACGCGGACCTTTAGGGAAGCACTTTTTTTTTAAAAACATAAACAATCTAATGTAAAACATAAACAAGCGGACCTCTAAGGAAACACCTTTTGGTGACCTAAGTGTACTAAGACAAAACTGTTGAAAATATTCCACTGTAATTGCGGACGTGTAAGGAAACACCTTTTTGGTAACATAAACAAAGTTTTGAAATATTCTCAATTCGCGGACGTCTAAGAAAGCACCCCTTTTTTAGTATAAATTATAAGATTTTTTCTAGAGAAGCGCCAGTTTTGAATCGAGATTTACGAATCGAGATTTACGTTTTCAAGATGAGTTTAAACAACAATATCGACTTTGATACAATATTAGAGATGTTGTTGAAGGACGATGCGGTGCAGGACAAGGCAGGAGGGGGGGGGGGGGGGGGCAAACAACATCTAGCCCCCCTACAGTTATTCAACCACAACAGTAGCAAGTCATTCAATAGCAAGCCCAGCCGCAACAACAACATCAGACACAGGCACAGGCACAACAACATCAGCCCCAGGTGCTGCAACAACGACCCCAGACGCTGCAACAACATCAGCAGCAGCAGCAAAAGCAGCAGCAAAATTCCACCATTGCTCTGCCGGCGCTGCCGAAAATAAGTTCCACACAGCAGAGCAGACTGTCATCAACAAGGGCGCTGCAGCGACGCATTTACGTGCTAGAGAAGAATCAGAAAGTTTTAATTGAAGAGCTGGGGAAAACCAGAGAGTGCCTAAAAGAACTAGCCAAGATTGTGATGGAGAATAAAGAAAATGAAGAGATGTAATTCAACATCAAAAAATAAAAAGGTCCTTTTAAGGACCACCCAAAGTTTTACGAAAAGTAGTCATTTGTTCAATGCAACAATTATTTACAATGACTTTTCAGGAAATAAAAGAATGCGAGGAATAAAAAATGTAAACAAAAACAAATGTAAGTTTTTCTGTATAATGTATAACGGGTAACATGTAAAAAATATATAAGTTTTATAGAAATAATGATACGAACTCGTTTAAATGTTGTCAACCTTATGGTTACTTTTCTAAAGATATGGTTGGTCCTTAAAAAGGCCGTTTTATGATTTTAAAAATCTTCTCATTCCTCTCTCTCTCTCTCGGTGGTAACTTGGCTGGTGGTCGTCGTTCAGCAGCCTTTCTATTTCTTCATCTTGTTGCCTGCTATACTCCATCACAAATTCTTCTTCTTCTTCCTCACTCATTTCTTGGTCGTTGGTGTGATGGAGGTATTAGATAATAATTGTCTGAATATCCTCCACCACAGCAAACTCCTGGGGTTCCGTCCCGGATGGCCAATATGAACTTGAATCTCCCCGTCTCCCACTCTGAACGTAATCACTCCTCTTATTTGAACTTCCATGTTGAAATGAAGTCTTAATACACGGTAAATGACTATTTACTGTCAAATTGCGGACGTCAAAGGCATCACCTTTTTTATTTATTCAGAAGTGAAGGTCAAGCTATTTTCGTCACACAGTCACGAAAAGAACTCGGGGTTTTTTTTTTACTTAACTAAGAATATGCGACAAACGATAGAGATAAAGTAAGACATGTTTTATTCACATAATTACATAATCAATAAAATATCTGTCTCACTACTTTGTTTAAACTCGGCCATTACGGTCGGAGCGATGTCTCCATCGTCCAAGTTTGGTCATTTCGGATACTCGACAGATGTTTTCGGTTGTTTTACACATAATGTCATTACATGATCAATGCGATGTTTTTCTTGGGTAACGTCTCCTTTTTTTCTGCAATATTTACTTTCTTGGGAGCTTTCATGTTAGGAATTTGCGGAGGAGGTATACTCGGAGTGGTTTTCGGACTCGGTGGTTCCGTGATTACAGGACTGGATGGTTGTCGAGCCTGTGGACACTCGTTAGCCCAATGTCCTTCTTCGTTACATCGAAAACATTTTCCCTTGATCACTTGTTGTCTCTGAGGGCACTGTCTAGCCCAATGTCCAGGTTGTTGACAATGGAAACACACATTGTTAGGAGTGTTAGTTCCCACTGTGTTGAATTTAAATTTCTTACGGCTAGGTTCGCCTGTATCATCGTCATCATCATCATCGTGGTACCTCTTGCTAGCCATTCGATTCTCGATCTCACGTAGCATATTTTGGGCATCAGCAACGTGTAAGTTCATTTCACCCATGCCTACATTGGTTTGCACGGTTTCTAGCTTGGTTTCTTCCACTGTCTTTTGCAGTGTAGCTAGCGAACTCGTCAAGGTATCTTGGTTATCTTTTAGGGTCTGCATCTCGACCTGATGTTTCTGTTCGACGAGGCTCTTCAATTGAGTCAGTAGAGCCTCTTCGTTCGAAGGTAACATGAGAGTATCATCGTCCTGCATCCCTTCGTCATGCATCAAATCTTTAATGAAATTGGTAGGAATCTCTGGTGGATGCATGCTCGTTTCGTCTATGAAGGCAGCAGCAGCAGAACCAGCAGTAACAGTAGCAGTAGGAAACCTCGGTTGAGCCATGGTTGTTTTCTCTTGCGTGATGAATGCGAGAATGAAGACCAATCGTTTACCCTCGTCTTTTTTAAACGAAATGAGTGACCTTCACCCTTAAAATCTAACCTTGACATTGAACCGAATGACTTTGAGTTGACTTTTCTAAAAGTTGACCTTGACATTGCACTGAATGACCTTTTTTATTAGATCACATCAACCTTGACATTGAAATGAATGTTCTAGACTTTTTTTTTCTAAAGTTGACCTTGACATTGCACCGAATGACCTTGTATAAAATCACGACCTTGACATTTCAAGGTCATAGGTAATGTATAAAAAGCCAGTGAAAACGCGATCGACATTAAAAGCGAATTATCAGTCACGATGCCTGTCACGAGAGAATTATTGAGATCGAGAAAGTTTCGCACGCTTCTGCGACGATGGATACAAAGACATGGCGGAATAGAAGGAGCTAGACGTCGCCTGCGGGAAATGAACAAGTCACCGCAAGATTTCTATACCATCAAGTTGAATCGATCACACAAGTCTAGAAAATTCAAGACCAGTGGTATACGATACAACGTACAGTTTAAAGCATTGACTCGAGAGATATCTTCAGGTCACCTGCCGAGGTTTCTACCTAGGGTCATGAATTCGTTAGTAAACGATTTGAAAAGTAAGTACCATGCCAAAGACAAAGACTACATCAGACTGATCATCAATCACCCTATTCTGAAATCCGAAGTTTGGGTACCTTTCACCATGAGTCAACACTAGTCTAGTGAAATGGTCTTGGCCGAAATACAGAAAGTACAACAGAGTAATGAAGAGTTTAAGTTGGAAGACGGGCAAACAACGATAGACGTCATCCACATCGAGATGCCTTATGGAACGGGAGGTAACAAGGCGAAACATCTACATGCCGAAAAAGATGATTTTAGGAAAGGCAAGAGATCCATCGTTCGGATCGTAAACGATTCCGACAACATGTGCCTAGCTAGAGCCATCGTGGTCGCCCGTCTACAAGCCCAGACACCCACCGACCCCAAAGAGATGCAAGAATGGAAAAGGGCATGGAAACTTTCCGATAGATTCCGTGATCAAGAAAGAGCAGCTAAATCACTATGTCAGGAAGCGGGCGTGTCCATAGAGCATGGATGTGGACCTGTAGAATGGGGTAAATTCCAGACGTTCCTGAGTCCACAGTACAGATTGAAAATCCACCAACAGTTGGCAGAAGCTAAGAAGATAAAACTACAGTTACTGTACAAGGGGGACGTGAGAAACAACATGAGACCCACCATGCTGAATATCCTGTATTCGAACCAACACTACGATACCATCACGTCTATGACTGGTTTAATCGAACGTCAATATTACTGGGACTTTTGCGACGTCGGGTATACTCACAAGGAAGATCATCGCACGAAATGTCCGGTGTAACTACTGTTTGAATTCACCGCCGTGCCCCCAGGACGATTCTAAGGTCACGTGTCAGAGCTGCAAAGGACATTTTCCCAACATGCAGTGTTATTGGAACCATCTGAAACCCAACAAAGTGGGAAAGAGTATATGCGACCTCATGACGAGATGTCGGGATTGTGGAAGTTGGATAAGTAAATCGATGATGAGTAAACATTGCTGCGGCGATAAAGAGCACGTCTGTCCCATCTGTAAGGTCGTGGTGGAACAGGACCATCTCTGTTACGTACAACGTAAACCTAAACCTAAGAAGA
Organism: Pteria penguin; assembly: GCA_035048485.1. NCBI lineage: Eukaryota > Metazoa > Mollusca > Bivalvia > Pterioida > Pteriidae > Pteria > Pteria penguin. The sequence goes on from CM068584.1 coordinate 33,525,417, forward strand.
AGAAAGGAGAAAAGAACTCGTACATCTTCTACGACTTCGAATGTAGCCAGGACACGGGAGTACACGTTCCAAACTTTTGCGTGGCACATCGAGCTTGCGATGCATGCATACACTCACCCATCGAAGAAGAGTGCGAGACGTGCACCCCATTACCCGGAGGAAGAGAAGTCATCTTTCAAGGAGAGAAAACCTTAGAAAACTTCATGAGCTGGTTATTCTCTAGCTGTGTCACGAACGCCAACAGAGAAAAGAAATCATGTCACGACGGTGTGACGGCCATCGCTCACAACATGAAAAGATACGACGGTCAATTTATTTTACGTTTCCTGGTCAATCATGCATGCATCAAACCCGACGTCTTGATGAGTGGAGCCAAGATCATGACGATGTCTGCCAACGGGATACGTTTCATCGATTCCAACAACTTCATGAGTTCCTCGTTGAGTAAATTACCCAAGGCCTTCGGATTGACCGAATTGAAGAATGGTTACTTCCCTCATCTTTTCAACACTCCGGTCAACCAGCAGTACTCGGGTAGCTATCCTCCGATGGAAACGTACTTGCCCGACTCCATGGATACCGAGACTCGACGTCAGTTCATCTCGTGGTACGAAGATAAAGTGAAGAGCGGAGAACGGTTTGATTTTGCGAACCGAGATGCGAGAGTATTGTCGATCCGATGTAGACATCTTGAGAAAATGTTGTGGAAAGTTCCGAGAGACCCTACTGAACTTGGTCAACGTCGATCCCTTTGCGGAATGCATCACGTTTGCCAGTGCCGCCAACTTGGCGTTTCGACACAATTTCATGCCTAGAGATAGTTTGGCCATCATACCTACCGAAGGATACCATCCAAAGCGCAAGTATTCCATCAAAGCCCTACGATGGTTGAAATGGATCGCTCACGACACCAATCACGACATACGACACGCTCGCAACGGAGGGGAAGTCAGTATTGGACCATATACCATGGACGGCTACGATACCAACACCCAAACTATTTACGAGTTCCATGGATGTTTCTGGCACGGTTGCCCCGAATGTTTCCCGAACATGATACATGAGGAGCATCCGATACAACACGCACTCACGTTTAGGGAAATATATCAAGCCACGCAACAACGATGAGTCAATCTGAACGAAATGGGATTCAACGTGACCTGTATATGGGAACACGAGTACGAACAGAAGATCAAGGACGACCCCATGTTTGCCGAGTTCATTCTTTCGACGTACAAACAGATAGCCGATCCGCTGGAACCACGAGATGCACTGTTTGGAGGTCGCACCAATGCCACTCGATTGTATTGCTACGAAGGAGATATGCGATACATCGACGTCTGTTCTTTATATCCATTCGTATTGAAATATGGTATCTTTCCCATCGGACATCCTACCATCATCACGGAGAAATTCCTGAACGTGATGGAATACATGGGACTCGTCAAGTGTCGCATCTTTCCACCCCGTGGATTGTATCACCCCGTATTACCCTACCGCATGGATCATAAGTTAATGTTTCCTTTATGTCGGACGTGCATGATGAGTAAAGAGAACATAGGATCCGACTACCGCTGCGAACACACGGACAACGAGCGAGCACTCACGGGTATTGGACCACGCCAGAAATCGACATGGCCTTAGACATGGGATATCGAATAGATCGCCTGTACGAAGTGTGGCATTTCGAACAATCCAGCAACACGCCATTTCGAAAGTATATAGATACCTTTCTACGCATCAAACAAGAAGCCAGCGGATTCCCTAGCGATTGCGATACAGAGGAAAAGAAGTTATTGTACATCGAGGACGTGTTCCAGCGAGAAGGTATACGGTTGCAGGAAGTATGTAAAAATCAAGTGTTATGTACCATAGCCAAATTATTTCTGAACTGTCTGTGGCGAAAATTTGCTCAGCGACTGGCTCTGACTCCGAATCTTTACTTATCGGAACGGAGTGAACTGATCAAGTTGATGCACGACGATACGAAAGACGTCAAACACGTAGAAGTCATCACCAACGCCGAAGACGATTCCTTAGACATGGTATTGGCAAGTTTCACGGACAGCAACGATTTCATACCACCGTGTCCCTTTGGTAATGTGGTCATCGCCTGTTTTACCACCTCCCTGGCTCGTCTCAAGTTATACGATGCATTACACCGACTAGATAGAAGAGTACTCTATTTCGATACAGATAGCATCATCTACGTTCACGACAAAGACGCCTGGTCTCCCACCATCATGGATAGTTTGGGATGTTGGACCGACGAATTGAACGGAAAATCTATCACGACGTTTGTATCGGGAGGACCGAAGAACTATGCCTACCAATTAAGCGACGGAAGCACGACATGTAAAGTGAAAGGTTTGACCTTGGACTACCGTACCAGTGAAATCATTAACTTCGATTCTATGAAGGAGATGGTTTTAAGAAAACTCGAAGGCTTTGACACCAAAGAGGAAAAGATCAAGGTCGTTTATCCTTCAAAGATCGTCCGTGCAAAAGATCATACTCTTCACACTAAGGTGACCAGTAAAGACTATCGCGTGGTGTATGATAAGAGACAAGTTTTAAACAATCTCGACACTTTACCTTACGGCTATTGAAGGAACAAAATGTGTGACGACACGACACAGCGTTGCTCAAACGTTTGTTTGAAGTGTGACCATGACGAAATAGAGGAACTGTTTGGGCCACAATATTATCCTTGTCCTCACTGCAAGAGAGAAACGTTTGAGGAAGACCTGAGTTATTATTGTTACCACTGTCATTTTGAGGTGTGTGAAGATTGTACTCATCCAGACAAATGTCCGTTTTATCGATGTCGACATTGTCAAAACAAGTCCGACGATGGAATCTGTTGTCTTAAATGTAAACAGCTGATTTGTAAGTCGTGTGTGACAACGACATGTATCTAACTTCAATGTGAATTTTGCATGGAAGGTATCGAAGTAGACAAACTCGACGAAGAATCCATTTGTGCAGACTGTCGCAGAATAATCGATAGACATTGGTCTTAGAAACATTGAAAAAACGAATCATTTTACCGTCGAATGCCCAACGAACAAGATGTGCGACGACATTCGTCCAATGATTAACCTGGCACTGTGTATGAACATGAAACTACGTAAATGTAATGGATGTTTTTGAGGAGTAGCATGTGATTAGGATTTCGAAAGGATCATGAACAATGTGTTACACGACGGGAACATTATATCGGACATCATCATGTTAGTGTGTCGTTTTCATAAGACTTTTGTGCCTAGAGCCTACGTGAAAGAAGAACTAATAAATGTTTTACCTTTGTATTATTCGAAACCTCGTTCTATCTATTGTTGTCAATAAATTTTGTATGTCAAACAGTTGTTGTAAATAAATTTGTGTAGAACATTTGTTGTAAAATAAATTTGTGTAGAACACAATAATGTCTTATTAGTCATGGTCTTAAGCTATCGACGTCATTTGACGTCATGACTTCGAACGTGCGGGTCATAGATTCGAACTTGATTGACGATGCATTCGTGTTTAAACACGAATTTACCATGGTGGTAGCCGGACCTAGTCGTTCGGGAAAAACAGAATTTGTTAAGAAATTGGTGAATCTGAAAGATTTCATCATAAGACCACCACCCCGACAGGTCATCTGGTGTTATCGAGAATGGCAAAAGGCTTACGAAGACATGAGAGGTGACGTCAAGTTCATCAAAGACATTCCAGAAGACGACGAACTCTTAGTATCCGATACTACCGTTCCCCATCTCCTGGTCTTCGACGACATGATGGGTGGTAAAGCCGGTCACTCCATCGTGGATTGGTTCACGAGAAAAGCCCATCACCGCAATGCCAGTGTGGTATATATCACGCAAAACGTGTTCGACCGAGGGCCTCATCATCGCACCATTAGTTTGAATGCTCATTACCTGGTGTTGTTCAAAAATCCTAGAGATAAAAATCAAGTGGACGTGTTATCGAGACAGTTAAAACTTCCTCACATGAACCACGCCTATCAGGATACCACCGGTCGTACTCACGGCTATTTGGTGGTAGACCTGACTCCCACCACACCGGACGAGTATAGATTACGTTCGGACGTGTTTTATCATCCGGAAGAAGGAGGAATCGTCGTGTATGCTCCCAAGCTATAAGAAATCCGACTCGAAACGTTCGAGGTCATTATTCGACAAACTGACGAGATGCCAGGATCACGGCCGAGAACTTCGGGAAAATTGATAGAACTCTTGAGAAAGTTGAAAACGACTAAAGATGCCAGACGAAGACAATTTCTGCTGCAGGAGGGTCGTAAATCTTTATTGAATTGGTTCAGCATGGGGGCCAGGAACATGATCAACGGAAGCATGCCCATGACCAAACCGACGGAAAAATTCGTCAAGAAAAATTCCGATACCTTGCAGTCGATAGCCGATCGGAACACGGATCCCGACGAAAGACGACGTCTCATCTTGAAACGAGGTGGAGCTGGATTCTTGGGTGGGGTCATCATTCGTAACATGATGCAATGGCCGCAACGTGAAAACAACAATAAGCATAACAGAAATCACTTGGAGAATCCTCCCCTCAGACGCGCTGCCAGAAGAGCACCGCGACCCAATCGTCAGAGAAGACAGAGAAGAGCACAGCGTAATCGTCAGAGAAGACAGAAAAGAGCACAGCCTAATCGTCAGAGAAGAGCACCGCAACCTAATCGTCAGAGAAGTCCGCAATCTAATCGAAGACGTAACAATTCACCACCCATTATGAGTGCAGCAGCACGTATGGCGTTAGAAGTGGCTAATCGTAACTTCAGTGCTAACGTGGATCCTTATTTCAAGGCTTTCAAGAAACCCATACCCCGTTTAAGACTCAGAAGAGACAGTGGATCCTCTTCCTCCTCTTCCTCCTCTTGGGTACCTGTTTAAGAAATATTATAAAGGAGACGACACATACGACAAGGTGGCATTACTGAAAGGCACGTAGTCTGGGAAACATCATCATCATGACTAAAAAGAAAACGGCAGGTTTACGAGCTCATGCGGATTTCATCCGGTTATTGGGAAATCCCTCTTACTCCAAAAAGTTTTAAAAGGCCATGCTACGAGAGGCTCCAGACAGCTGCATCTGCAAATTGTGCGAATGTATCTTGAACGTATTAAAAGGCGTGGTACCTTTAACTTCTCATCAGAAAGCCAAGTTAGCGCCAACGAAGCAGGTGTTGAGACTACTCGTCAAACCGGGTAAAAGCATCAAAGATCGACGAAAAACGTTGATACGGCAGACCAGAGGAATATTTCCTTTACTTCCACTACTTCCTGCATTATTAGGATCCGTACTGGGAGGATTAGCAAGTGGTGGACGTTAAACAAAACATGACGCGAAAGATGGTCTTGGCTCCTAACGCTCAATACGAAGAAATGCAACGCAGTAGAGATCCCATGACTTTACCGCATCCTTTACCTTATCCACCCGAAGTCACGGCTGCCGTAAGAACGGGACAAGAATTGGATGCTTTAACACAAGGACCCAGTGATTTAACACCATCCCAGAGAAATGCATTGATAGGACAGAGTTTGTATCGTTATCGTACCTACTTGGATCAAACGAAACAAAACAGACCCGTCAACTTTCCGACGTTACCAATACTCAGGGAAATGCCGATGTCGCGGGAGAAGATCCGACGGTAAAAGAAGAGTTGATCGAACAGATCGTGAGTAGCGCCCCTAAACCCATGCGTGCCAAAGGGAAGATGTTGATTCAACACATTCAACGCCATCCACAGATCTTATCCTGGGACGAAAAGGGACAAGTCAAGTATCGGGGAAAAGTCGTTCCCAACACCAACGTCATCGACTTGATCGGAGATGCCGTGCGTAGTACGGATCGTAAGGGATTCAGACCACAAAGTATAGAAATGTTTACCCGAGGTCTAGGGGAAATCAACGTCCCTCGCGATTACAATCGCAACCCGAAATTCATCAGACATTTGAAGACAGCACCTACGCCCGAAGTCACACCACCACCACCACCACTACAGGATTCACAGGTCACCACGTCGCCGATGCCCATGCGAGAAAAGAGGCCGACGCCATTCCTTCCTAAATCCCCCGTACGAGAAAAGAGATCAGTAGAAGAAGAGGAGGAGGAAGAAGGTGGATTTTCCTCACCGTTAAATACGCCCGTTAAGTCTCCCAAGTCTCACTCCGAGATGGGAAAGAGATGGATAACTTTCAGTCCTAGAACATGGCTAGGCGGAAGCAGTTAATCTTATCCGATCTATTACGCGACATCTTTTATGACCCGGGACAACCTGGTGGATATGGAGGAGTTCGATGCCTGTACCGACAAGCCAAACGTTTTGCACCCGTTTCTTTAAAGTTCAAGAAAGAAGACGTAGAAGAATGGTTGAGAGAGCAATCGACTTATACGCTTCACAAACCCATCAGACGTAGATTTCCACGCAATCGTACTGTGGTGACCACCAAGCCGATCTAGCAGACGTGTCCAACCTCAAAGACGACAACGATGGGATTTTTCCAAGTATGCCTGGGTAAAAACAAAACTGGAAAGGAAATGATCCGAGGATTTCTAAACATCTTGAAAAGAGCCAAGTCCTGACATCCGAGACGTTTTCAAACGGATAAGGGCAAAGAATTTTTAAACAAGGATTTTCAACGCATGTTAAAAGAACGAGACATTCACTTCTTTACCACGAACAACACCGATACGAAAGCCAGCGTGGTGGAACGATTTCAAAGGACTTTGAAAGCACGCATGTGGAAGTATTTCACTCACAAATGAACTCGACGATACGTGGACGTCTTACCTAGATTCGTGAAGAGTTACAACGCATCCCGTCACTCGACCATCGGACGGGCACCGGCCGACGTGAATCCCTCTAACGTCATCGACGTGTGGCAATACGCTTACGAGAACCTTGGACCGAAAAAAGGGAAACCACCCAAGTTCAAAAGTCGGAGATCGATTGCGCATCAGTAAAGTCAAGCACATGTTTACCAAGGGATACTTACCGAATTGGACGACGGAACTCTTTACCATCAAACGTCGAGTAACGGGGCGTTATCCATACGTCTATGTCATCGAAGACGATCACGGCGAACAGTTGGAAGGAACGTTTTACGAAAGCGAACTTCAGAAAGTGATCAAGACAGACGACGTCTACGAAGTCGAGAAGGTGATCGAAAATAGAAAACGCCGTGTCGGAAAGAATCGCGTCATTCGAGAAGCGTTGGTCAGGTGGAAAGGTTATCCACCCAGTTTCGATTCATGGATTCCTCATCAGAACCTCATCGCATTGACGTAGAGAAGAGTCCGTTACCACCTAAGAACAACAACATCAACAACAACAACAACATCGTACTTTCATGGAAGTGGTGTGGTGAAGCGGTACCTAGAAGCGAGATCGTATTTTTCACCCAAGCGATCGTGGCGTTGACGGTCATCTTGGCGGCCATCACTTGTCTGGCTTTGGGTCAAGACAACAGAGAATTCTGGATGGTGATGGTGAAATTTGGGGTATATAATGCCCAGTCCAAAGATGAAACAATCAAATTGGATGCGATCACGACTGGAGAAGACGTCAACATGAGTTTCTACATGACATTACCCAGCGACGGATCTTTGGAAACCTTTCCGAATAACACCCTGTCTTCTTTCCGTACACACTTACCTCAGATGATGGACTTAGACGACGGGGAATGGGAAGTAGGATTGAGCGAGATCGTCTATCCCACCACCGTGGAAAACGTTAAAGAGGGAGGCAACTACATGGAGATCATCGTACCCAGTTACTTTCGAGGAATATCCGTGACACCGAGTCCTTCCGAACGTTTCAAGATTGAAAAGCTCACCAACAGCTTACCGTTCAGTGCCGCCGACCGTCCCGACATACATGTTCTCATTGCCAACCCCAGTTTCAGCATCCCCATCATGGGCGTGACCTACCGAGTCGAAATCATGACGGGATTTTACAGTTCCATCGAAGGAGTATTGGCAGAATTGGATCACGTACTTAAAGACGTATTCGGAAGCATCTTGAAAGGGTTGGCAGACGAAAACGAGACCGATTTCAGAGAGCTGAAGTTCGAGTATTTGAAGACTTTCAATCGAGTACAGTGGTTGGTCAAGGGACCCGATCAGGGTACCAAATACATCTATCCCGTCCGATTATGTCCGGCTCTGTCGCACATGTTGGGATTCACGATCGATTCGGATCCCTCGTGGATGACCAAGACGACCTTCGGCGTAGTGACTCCGGATCTCTACATAGGAATGAGTGCCCTGTACCTGTATAACAACATCACGCGATCACAGATCGTCGGATCCAAGAACCTACAGCTCTTACGCATCGTACCTTTCAAACAACAAGGGACCGACACCGATGCAAACTCGCACGGCCATTGGGAACCGCGCCTGGTGGAATACATGCCTCTGGCCAAAACCCTCTTCGATACCTTGGACATCCATATATACGACGGATTGGGAGAACGAGTATCATTCTTCAACGGCAAAGTCATCGTGAAACTACATTTTCGTCACAAGCGCTACATTTAAACCATGATCGTTCATCGAGGGGTGGCCCGTCAGAGAGGTCGGGGCTTGGGTCCCCTGATAGGTCTGGGAGCCAAATTGATGATGGGACCCGGAATGGCGATAGCCCAGTCGGTATTACCATCGATTTTGCCCGCACTAATGGGACAAGGAGGTCAAGGACGACAAAGAAGAGGCCAGACGGGATCGGGATTTAAAGATATAGCCTTGTCCTTTCTCAAAAAAGGGGAAAGAAAGTATTGAAAGGAGCACTAAACGCTGGACTAGACATCGTGAATCGGAAAAGAAACTGGAAAGATGCCTTTTTACATCACGGCAGAGAAACGGCTAGCAACATTCTGTCGTCGGCACCTTCCGACGTATTCACCAGCGTAGTGATGCCGGAACCCAAGAGAGCTAGACGGACCGAGGAAGGCGTCAGACGAGCTCTCGCAGAAGTCGTCAAACATCATAATCTCGTCAAACGAACTCCCACCACGGTAGGAGTCAAACGTGCAAATCCGGTCAAGAAAGCAGGTGCCGTGGGACCCCGGGCTCCCATAAAAAGAAGAGCTGTCGGAAAGAAACGCCAGTCTGGAAAAGGACGTGTCAGAAGAAAGTTGGGTGCGCTACTATCCGCCGGACCAATCCAGAGAAAACTGAAATCTGCCAAGAAAAGACTGAGATCTATCAAGAGAAGATCGTTAGACATATTCGATTAAGATGATGCACAGAGAATCCTGCGAGTGTTCGACGGAGGGCTTACAGGTGAATCGAGTTCCACAAACCATGTTGGAGAAATCCCAATGGGAAGAATTTTATCCCGTGAGTTCCATTGACAATCGAAATCCGATGGCACCGATCGAATTCGATATCAAGGGACACGGGGAGGACTTTTTTTATCTTTCTCAGACTTTCGTCTACATGAAAATCAAGGTCACGAAAGCGGACGGAACGGATTTAGCCGCCGACACGCAGGTCACTCCCGTCAACAACATCATGCACAGCATGTTTTCACAGATCGACATGTCCATGAACGGCAAGACCATCACCCAGAGCACCGACACGTATCCGTATCGAGCTTATTTGGAGACTTCACTCTCGTACACTCCCGAGACCCTCAGGAAACAGATCAGTAGTACAGACTTGTGGTACACGGATCAAGCTGCACGCATGAATGCCATCAACCCGTACGAGGATGATAAGACTGCCGCCGGCTACAACAGCGGTCTGATCAAACGTCACGAGAAGATCGAAGAAAGTAAATGGTTGGAATTGTACGATCGCATACATCTGGACATGTTTCAACAAGGGAATTTCATCGTCAGTGGCGTGGACATCCGCTTGAGATTCAACAGGGCTCGTACGTCGTTTTGTCTGATGGGAAACGAGGACGGCAACATTCACATCGAACAGATGATCTTATTCTTGCGTAAAGTGAGACTCATGCCCACGGCACTGTTAGGAGTCAATCAGATGTTGAACACCACGACGGCCAAATACCCCATAAGACGTGTGGAAGTGAAATCCTTTACCATTCCGCAGGGCACTCGTTCGAAGATCACGGACAACATGTTTTCCGGGCAGTTACCCAAACGGGTATTCTTTTGCATAACGAGAAATGCAGGCTACAACGGAGCTTTGAATCGAAACCCCTGCGATTTCGGAAACTTCGATCTGGAAAAAATAGAAATCAGTCTGAACGGAGACGTCCAACACACCAAACCCTACGAACCGAACTTTGAAGACAATCTATACCTGCGTTCTTACATGTCCTTGTACCAATCCCTGGGAAGGATCGGCGACGATTGGGCTCCAGACATATCCTACCAGGAATACAAGAGCGGTTTCGCCATTTGGGGATTCGACTTCACCACGGACCAGAACGGACACGTAGCCGATAAATTCCACATGGTGAAAACGGGTAACATGCGCATCGAACTTCAGTTCGCCACAGCGTTACCGACCGTCATCAATTGCATCGTGTATGCAGAATTCGACAACGTCATACAGATCAACAAACAGAGGGAAATCGATGTCGACTATTAAAGCCCTGGATACCCATCAACTGTACGATGTTCTGTCTCGCGATCCATACGTGAGTCCTCATTTTGGAGCCGTGTATCCTCGGGACGCCTTACCGTTTGGAAGCGACGGACGATCTTTTGTCATCAACACGGACGAGGCCGATAAACCGGGAGAACATTGGGTGTGTGTTCACTTCGTAGAGGACGGGATAGCCGAATATTTCGATTCCTACGGATTACCACCATGGGCGTATGGCGATATCGTACGTTTCATGCCATCCAAAAGTCGAAGCCTAGTCTACAATACCGTACCTTATCAAAGTTGGGATACCCCCGTGTGCGGACATTACTGTATCTATTACCTACACCACAGAAGTCGAAAGGTACCCAGATCGGACATGATGCGGTGGCTGATGTCGTATCACCTACCGATCCCGTCCAAGACGACATGGAAGAAAGAAGACAACGATCGTTTCATTTACCAATGGTATCGAGAGAACGTGATCCCGAGAAAACCCAGACCTTTAACGATGAAAAAACAGACTTGCTTGTGTCGGAAAACGTCGAATCTCGTACATCCCGCTGCTGTGACGTCTGCCTTGACTTGACTTGTTTCATACTCATGATTATAGGCATTCAATTGTTCATTGTAGGTATAGCTTTGATTAACTATATATGTATCATGTATAAATCAAATTATGTATGATATCAGGTGTAAATCAAACAAACACATCTGTCGAGTATCCGAAATGACCAAACTTGGACGATGGAGACATCGCTCCGAGCCGTAATGGCAGAGTTTAAACAAAGTAGTGAGACAGATATTTGATTGTACATATGCATTGTAAGTGAAGAACAAAGGGACGGTCCTAATCCTTGTTCTCTACGTTGTGTTAGCGGGACAATAAAATGTTTTATGATTCAAAACATATTCTTCCTTATTTTTTGTCTCAAATCAAGTACAAGGTTTTTTTTTTATCTCAAATACAAGTTCAAGGTTAGAAGTTAGAAATATCTAAAAAAAAAAAAAAAAAAAAAAGGTCATCCAGTACAGAAAAAAACTCTAGAACATTCATTACAAGTTCAAGATTATTTGTTAAATTTTATTTCAATACAAGTTCAAGGTCAATTAAATAAAAACAACTTCAAGGTCGTATGGAAAAGTCCTGAACCTTCAGTACAAGTTCAAGGTCATTTGAATAAAATGTTATTTCAAGTTCAAGGTCAGGGTCATCAAGTACAAGTTCAAGGTCGAAACCAGATATATAAAATAGGGAAAGAAAGCAAGACTCGTCATTATCATCATTCATTATGAATACTTCGTTCGACAGACCAAACCCGGAGCACGTTCACCTTGCCAGGCAGAGATTCGCCAACATGTTACATTCCTTGAATCAGGAACTGCAAGGACAGGGGCTCATTGACCTCAAGATCAATTTACAGTTCGTCTATGATATGTCGCCAGCAGAAGTATACACCCAGTGTGCCAGTGGTCTCGTTCAAAGGATATTGTGGAATCTGCTCATACGCTTCGAACCAGAAAAGCGTAACGTGAACTTGAAAGCACTGCTACAATGTTTCAATACCAAAAACACTCGCAAGGCATTCGATCTGGTATACGATGCTTGGGAAGAAATGATCGTGACTTTGAAAGATTTGACGATCATATCCATGCACAGAGTCTACCGATACGAAGAAGAAGAAAAGGATGACACTACGAGCAAACCGCAAAATCAAGAATTATCCGATTCGGAAGACGACGACGACGATACGCCGTCCCGAGCGGAATACATTCACAATGTCAGGATGAGATTCGCACACATGTTACATTCCTTGAATCAGGAATTGAAAGGACAGGGACTTCGAGACCTCAAGATCAAATTACAGTTCGTCTATGGATGTAAGCCACGTTCACTAAACACAGAGAGTGCCAGTTATCTCGTTGATTGGATGTTGGTACACGTCATCATACAGTTCGAACCGGAAAAGCGTTACGTGGACTTTAAAGCACTGTTAGAATGTCTCAATACCAAAAACACTCGCAAGGCATTTGATGTGGTATTCGGCGCTTGGAAAGAAATGCTCGTGACCTTGAAAGATTTGACGACCATATCTATGCACAGACTCTATCGATACAAAGAAGAATACGATGTCACTATGAGCAAACCGCAAAATCAAGAACTATCCGATTCGGAAGACGACGACGACGATACGCCTTCCCCAGTGGAATACGACCATACGCCGTCCCGAGTGAAATACTTCGCCGTTCATCCAGATTGCATCGGGGAAGAAGATCACCAAAATCAACTCACGTTAGAAATCTGTCCGAAGTGTCGGAAATATAATTACATAAAGACGAAATAATGATGCTCTCTTAAAAGACAGAGTCGTAATAGAAACTCGATCAGTTACCGTCATGTTGTCGAGACTACTACAGTGGCGAATTTGGTTCTCTTTAACCATCCTTAGACGTTCGCAATGGAGAGAAATGTTACCGAAATCAAAAACTTCAGGGACTATCACGAAGTAGTGATCGCCATGTTTAAAGACGGAAGAGTGTCCGAAACAAAACTATACGTGTTAGATTCTTACCATTGCTATGTAAATAAAATCATTTTTAAATGTTTCTTTAAATCTTCAATTTTTTTTCATCTAGGCATGACTAAGTGATGTCTGGGTGTTTCCTTACACGTCCTCTAAGTTTTCAAGACTTTGTCTTAGTACTCTTAGGTCACGAAAAGGTGTTTCCCTACAGGTCCGCGTTTTTACATGAGAATGTTGTTACATAAGAATATTTCAAGACTTTGTTTATGTTACCAAAAAGGTGTTTCCTTACACGTCCGCAATTACAGTAGAATATTTTCAACAGTTTTGTCTTAGTACACTTAGGTCACCAAAAGGTGTTTCCTTAGAGGTCCGCTTGTTTATGTTTTACATTAGATTGTTTATTTTTTTAAAAAAAAGTGCTTCCCTAAAGGTCCGCGTTTCATTAGTATATATACTTCGGAATATGTTTTAGTACTTTACCTGAAAATTTTATTTTTTCGACAACAATCATGGAAGCGAGTATCAAGATCACCATAGACTGGGAGAGGAGGCTAATTAACACGATACACGAGCCAGCCATCGGCCGTGTAATATTACGAGATAGAGAGTCGGGAGAAGATATCAAAATTGAGCCACAACAACATCTCAACGCCACAGTTATTAATAGAGAACCGGAGGAAGAGACCCAAGATCCACCCGGTAGGAGAAGAACACCACACTGCCGGGTGGGTCACTTAATAGATCGCCTACTAAATTCAACAACAAGGCGCAGCGAGAGGAGAAAGGCACATTGCCACTGCCCCTTATGTTTGTAAGGGGCAGCACTGAAAAAAACGGCCCTTTTAAGGGCCAACCATATCTTTAGAAAAGTAAACTCAAGGTTATCAAGTGCAATAACCACATTCAATCCAAGGTCAAGGACACTTTTTGAGTTCACCTTTAACGTACTTCAGTACGTTTAGGTCAACTCAGTGCCATGCATTATCGGGGACACCTATGCATTATCGGGGATCACTAAAATGCATTATCGGGGACATACTCCTATCACTTCATCTTTAACCTACTATAGTACGTTTAGGTCAACTCATTTAACCTACTATAGTACGTTTAGGTCAACTCAGTACCTACTATAGTACGTTTAGGGCAACTCATTAACCTACTATAGTACGTTTAGGTCAAACTCATTTTTTTGCATTATCGGGGCTCGGTACACTACTCCCGTGTTGTTGGCCACACTTGCTATCTATACTTGATGAAATTTGAAGCCATAAAAGACAAAACATTGTCTTGGCTAACAATTACTATACTGCAATTAAAGATACCTTGTTTACAGTATTGAACAAGAAATATATTGTTGAGAAATGTCATGAAGTCATTGACCTTGGTGTCAATTGAAAGGGTTTTATTTATTGAGTATTCATACCACATAAAGTTTCTATGTCAAATGGTATTAAAGTTATTGCATTTTGTGTAAAACAGGACGGAATTACGGACACACAGACGTATGATCCAAAAACTATAAGCCCCGGACCTTTCCGGCCGGGTGCATGAAAATAAATATATCATGTAATATTATCAAATTTTATTCAAATTCATTAACTCCGTGGTTCTGTTATACAAACTAAAAGTATTCAAAAATATTTATAATGATAAAATGTAAGCATTCAGGTACAGTTAAGTTGAAGACCTTGATACCTAAGGAGTAACACTTTTTAAACTAAAAGTATGATAATGTCGAAAGATTGATGTAAAGCTGCATTAAATTTTCTTTCAAAGAGTAGGCTAAACTCTTAAATCAAAAAGTAAACACATCTGCATATATCCATAATCTACGTCTGTTATACACAGATGTCTGCAATTTTGTTTCAGTAAATATAGCTGTAATCCAAAATGTTAAAACCCAAATAAGAAGGCCATTAAGCGAACAGTTTTGGTACCACAATTAACCAAATTAAAGGTCTTGTCTCAATGAATACACATGTAAAATATCAATCATATCATATACCAGTCACGAAATAAGGCCAAAGTAAAATGTTTTTTTAAATATAGGCCAAAACCTAAGGTCATTATGTTGAAATCTTTGTGTCAATAGAAAGATCATGTCATCTGTGGTATATCAAGCCCTATCACTTACCATAAAACATTCACAATGAAGCTTTAATTTTACAGAGAAGCAGACAAAGGAACAGGTCCTATATGCTCCCAAATAATCAGGGGCCAAAGAAGTTAAATAAGTCATCTTAAATAGAAAATAAATCCTTTGAGGTCAAATGTTGCCAAAAAATCTGAAAAATCTTGTCAAGGATAACCTTCATATTTCAAGTGACAAACATCCTTTGATATTGCATCAACCAGAAACAATAACAAAAATGTCGACAGATGGACAGGCAGACATCATCAATCTATAGACCAGAAGTGCTTGGTCATTTTTAACAATTTTTATCATTTTTCGTTATAAATAGACTTTAAACTTAATGATTTTCAAAGAACACAGCAATATAGACAAACTTTTATTCAGCGAAAGTTAAAATATGAAATGGAAGTGGAGTGGAGTTCTGTTATATATCAGTTGGAATGCATGTCCTTATATACACAAAATTTATGATTCAAATGTTATTTGGGTCAAAAAACACAAACTTGGTAGAGGACCTTGAGTACTTACTTCCTATAAAGTTTGGTGAAATTCTGTTCAGCAGACAGATGGATAAAGTAATTCCCATTTAGCCTCCTTTGGGACCTGATTGATTGATTAACGTCATACCACGGCTATTGCACGTATTTGGTGACCACATCTGCCTGATGCGGGCATAAAAATTTTGACCTTTGCAACAGACCAATCTGAAGCAGTGAGGTATCTTTAAAGTGCCATGACTACCTCGACACGGGACCTCGGTTTATAATTTCTCATCCAAAAGACAGGACACCGGCATGACAAGAGCAAGACTCAAACCCCGGACCTCCCGATCTAGAATCGAGCGCGCTACCACTAGGTCACGCTGGCTTCCTCCTTGGGGAGGATCTTTGTGGAAATCACAAAAGGCATATCTCTAAAGGAAAGATATTTGCATGAATAGTGTATCAGAAGATTTAAAAAGTCTTACATGTAAAAACAAAAATTGATCTTCATCAAAATCACGCATATACAACTACACCCCAAGGAAAACAAGTATGGATCATATAGAGGTTTCTGGCATGAATAGTTTGTGAAAATATAGGATAACATGATTTAGTAAGGCTTATATAGGTACCAACTGTTCAAGGAACAGTGCGTCTCCTGCTAAGCATGAACATGACTACCATATAAAGTGTGATTACCGGACAGACAGACAAATAGATGCTGGACAGTAATCCCTATGTTTAGCTGGCAACACGAAAACAGACCATGACCCTTTCTCAGCCTCTGGGGGATGATCTTCAAAATGAACATGCACAACAAAAGCCTAAGGGAAACAAGATGGACCCATAAATATTTTTCTGCTATGAATAGACTATAAGGGTAACAAGCAATTGTTTACAGTTGGATGGCTGGATTGACAGACGGACGGCAGACGACAGTGTATTGCATGACCTCGATAGTTCAATACAGAGTTAATATGATGTCTTAAAGGCTGGAGTGATTCATGCACTTTTTTATGTAAAAGTGTTGTGGATAAAGTCCTTTACATTTTCCAACTTCTGTTTTTCAGAACTTTCTCTACTTTCAAGCACTTTTCAATTTCTGTTTTTCCAGGTAATTTCATGGAAATGAATTTTTTCCAAAATGTTTTCTCTCTGCATTCTATGGAATTTTTTGTTGCTATGAAAAAGGATAATGCTCTATGAATACTTATATTTAAAGACAAGACAAAGGATAAAACTTAATGAAAGGAGATTAAAAATGTCATGATGTCAATGTCGTACCAATAGGTTAAAACTGTGGTATAAGTTGAAACATTTTTCTACAAGTGAATACACGTGAATTATGAAAGCCTATCCATATGGTTCCAAAGTTATAGCCAAGTTGAAAGTGTGGCAAATTAACAATGAGATAAATAGACAAACAGGAATAGACTCCATATTCTGTGGCATGACATTTCTCAAAACATTCTGAAGTTGGATGATTATCTCATAGACAAAGGGAGATTATTTCAGACAAAGTTTAAATATTTACTATTGAAGAAATAACAAATGACAACTGTGATCTAACATGGTTTTTGACTTTTTCTTTTCTTTGATTGATTGATTTATGTTTAACGTCACACCACAAATATTTCACGTATAAGGTGACGGCATCTGCCTGATGCGGGGCATATAGATGTTGACATTTGTAACGGACCCATCCGAAGCAGTTGGGGATCTTCAACGTGTCATGCATACCACAACACGGGGCCTCGGTCTTTACTGTCTCATCCGAAAGACAGGACACCGGCATGACCGGGATTCGAACCCCGGCCTGCCGATCAGGAGGCGAGCGCAATACCACTAGGCCACGCCGGCTTCCTTTTTGTCCGAGATGATATATTATTGGTCAAAGGGTGCAAGATTAAAATCAAAATAAGATCATAGGCTGTTATTTACAGTGATGCCTCGTTAATCCGGAACTCGATAATGTGGAAAATGTCTTTATCAATACATAATCTCAGGAACCGATGTTTATATTATTCCATAAAACTATGTTTCAGTAATCTAGAGAAATCTCTAATCAAGACAAATCAATGGGCATATACATGTTTGGATTAATGAGACATCACTGTATCATTTACATTCTGACAAGAGGTGTGGTTTATATTCCTGTTAGGCTGAGCACGACTATATCAGCGATTTTAACACAGTTGATTTCTATTGCGCAGATACATGTAGGTAAAACATAATATATCATGTTAGCATAGGTAGCAATTGCTTCTAATCCAGTTTAAGTCTGCAGAATCCCTGGGGTTGTGGAGATTTAATTTCGAAAGAGAACTTTACAAGTGTCGGCCAATTAAAATCCATGATTTGCTTGAAAAAATACATATATGGACTGCTTCTTAATTGCTGTCAAGTTTTATTAAAATCTACGCTTTAAGTGTAGAAAAGTTGAAAAATTTTCGGCCAATCGGATAGTAGTCAACATATTGACCAATTGGCCTGAATAAAATGCAGTTGGGTAAAGAACCTCCAGCATTTATATTTGAATCAGCTTGTAGCAAAAATTTGCTCATGTAAATAATCATCTTACCCCCCCCCCCCCCCCCCCCCCAGTTCTTCTTCCTGTTTTTCCTTTTGTTGCTCCTCTCCTCCGAACATCTGTTTTTGGGTGAATGGATTTCTATTAAAGAAACAGTATATGAAACCTAAGAAATAAGCAAAGACTGATACATTACAATAAACTGCCATGTGTTTTAGCAAGAACTCTTAGCTTTTCAGCATAAAAAGTTTAGTCTTGTGCTGATCAACATCCATATCCTTGTATGTTCTTTTTCCATATGATATCCATATGTAAGGTCCAGTGGTTCATTACAATACACTGGAATTTCAGAAGAGTGAAACTGATGGATGCCTCCCCAACTGCAGTTTAACTCCAAGCCCCTCTCCAGACTTTTGATGACTGACCTTGATTGACCTTTGTCCTCAAGTATATAATATATCCTGATAAAAAATTGTGTGGAATAGCAGCAAAATCTGATATATAGTTTAGGAAATTTGAGCTTGCATTGTGAAAAAGTACATTTTACACCCCCACCCTCCTCCTCTGCCAAATTTCTCAGGAATGTGACCACAAATATAAAAACCTGTAATTTATACAAAAGAATATTCACTAATATTGCAGGAAACCAAACTTTCAAACATTTGGACAAGAAATAGATATTAATCAATTTTTTTTAAATATTTTCACCAAAAATGTTTTTAGCCCCAAAATGACCTTCAACTTTACCGAGTGACCTTGAATGACCTTTGTCCTATATCATGTATCCTGATGTACATTTGTGTAAAATATTATATTCAATTTCAGACACGACAGCGACTATTTGTTTCCCCGAAAATTTTTCGGGGCGCATTAAAAACGTAGCAAGGAATATATCATCATGATAAACACTTTAGGCAGTTTGCAAATTCGTGATAGTAGATTTGACGACAGTTGACATTGTATATTAGTTTCTTAAGTGTAATTTTTAGCTAGCCGGGACGAATGTCCGAGGAGTTAAAGCTATAACCTTAGTGTCGGCGTCAGTGGCGTAGACACAAAAACTTTAACTTGGGCTATAACTTCTGTACTAAGAGGGGTAGAGTCTTGAAACTTCACACATGCATACTTTGTAAAACTCTTTTTGATTTGGGACCATGACTTTTGACCTTGATGTTAGACTTACTTTTCGAAAACTTTAACTTGGGCTATTACTTTAAACCAAGAGGCATAGAGACTTCAAACTTCACACATGCATACGCAGCGCACTTAAGGCTGATTTCGTCTTTCTTCCTAATAAAAACGAATATTACCGTTTCATGTCACATATTATCGCAATTTGGCTATTATCTTTACATGACCGTTTTGTTTTTAATTGAACACATGATCGTTAATGCGTTCAATACTACTTTGTCATTTTCACGTGACTTCCGTTCTAAGAATAGAACAATACAGAACAACCTTGAAGATAAACCATAAGCATCCCCTCTTATCGACAAATGCTCATTAAAATCTTGTGATATATGAAAAGTTGATGATATTTCCTATATGGAAAATGCTGCGGGGATCGTGATATGACAGAAAACAAATTTACATTAACATAAAATACATCGCAAAATGCCGTTTTCTGGTATGATGTACGTTCTTTTTGTTAATTTATACAATGATAGTTGGAATTTCTCATGATCCCGCAGTATTTTAGTATAGAGGAAGACACAACGGACTAGTTGATGTGCAAGCCCAAATATTAAAATCCCATTAGCATCCAGTTTGGAGAAGTTACAGTGTATTTCCAAAAAAGAAAATCATAAGACTTTATAATGATTTTTAGATAACTACTAAATTATCTTACCATCAGAAGAATCTGATTCAAAGATAAGTATATTTTCAGCTGTGTTATCATTATCATCACCATCTTCATCTTCATCACCACGGCCATCATCATAACTTCCAACGATCGGGATTTCTAAAAATAAAAATCAAATGAAAATGAAATTTAAAAATGTCTCAACTTGTGACACCTGGTTCACCTTTGATCAACAAAAGCAACCAACATACAAAGTTATATCAACATATTTAAAGCATGACAATAGAAAACACACTATGAGACTATGACAATATATGTCTCTTTTACTTGAAATTAATAAGGTGAGCTAAACAGTCCAAGAGAAGATAAATAATAATTTGTTCTTTAATGATTGGTCCAACTTTTGTTACTTGAATCTAAATTACTACCATTGTCTCTTTCACGCTTGGAGCTCTTTTGAACTAATTGCACAATCAGCATATAACGTAATTTATCGGGCTTTTACGAAAAATCTAAATTTGATTTAAGAATAGATATTTACCTCCTTCTGGATCTTCATGGATTTCATCAAGACTTTGTCTAATATTACTCATGATTTCCCTTTTTTTCTGCTAAAAGCAGAAGTTTTACAATTTTAGCAACTTGAAAGGTGTCATCTGGTAATCGAGATCAAGCTCATTTTCCTTTAAGTTTACTAATTGCGAAAGAGTGGCAATTTGTTTTCTCAATTGTGTTGATCTAAAAAGAGCTGGTTCATCAGCACCACACAAAGATGAAATTGTCATCAACAGATCAATTTGGATGATTAATTACTTATAATAAGATGTTTATAAAACTTCACATATACCTATCACACTGATGGGTAATTATAATATATAATTATACTCACATTCAAAAGATTCTGATTTTGCAGACTCCGTTTTAACTACAAAAATAATAATCAAAATAAAAAAAAAAAGAAATATATATATATATATATATATATCTATATATATATATATATATATATATATATATATATATATATATATATATATATATATATATATATATATATATATATCTATATATATATATATATATATATATATATATATATATATATATATATATATATATATATATATTCAGTAACCATGACCTTGTTGTGTGACCTACATTTCCTTAACCATGACTATATCTTCTACACCAAAAATGTAGAGCTTCGAAACTTCACATAAAGATTAATTGTGATGAAACCGTTCATACTTTGCGTAAGAGACAAGGAAACACATTATCGTGTTCATGATTTATAACATCTGAGACTAGACAAGCCTCGTCGTAGATTGTACACCTGGGTGGGATTCCCTTCTATTATTCCCATGTTTATCATGTACTCTATAAATGAAGAGTGATGTTGTAATATGATGAATATTGCGGCTTGATTTTATTAAGAATTGAACGCACAAGGAAATCTTGCACGTTCATTTCTTCTAATTATCATTTAAACATTTTCATTAATAAATACCTAATTTACTTATGATGTATTACGAAAAATTGCCTAGAATTAAATCTAGTCGTGGCGTGACGACATGAAGGACATCTATACGCAAATAAAAGACATTTTTTACAAAGAAATAATAGGATAAAATACAACACTGTGGTAAATATATAAAAAGAAAGACTTTTACCATTTACAACAAAACACTTAACACTATATAGAAACCCCTTAACCATAATGCCATCGGATTGATCCACAGGCTATCACGGTAATACATTTGTATTTCAAATGTTATCTGATTGATACAGTAAGAACGAACGTGTATAATTTCCAAACCGTTACGTAAAAGAGGAAAACTTCTATTGGGGAATCTACTACATGTATATAGCCATTTTTCCGGGGAGGGTGGAACACTATGGGGAAAAACTACTATATAACAGCGGCAAGCTAAAAACGATATGTTGAATTTTCAAGATAGTATGTGGAATTTTCAAGATAGTGAAAATGAATTTTCAAGATAGTATCTTGAATTTTCAAGATAGTAAGTTGAGTTTTCAAGACAGTATCTTGAATTTTCAAGTTAGTAAGATGAATTTTCAAGTTAGTAAGTTGAATTTTCAAGATAGTATCTTGAATTTTCAAGATAATAAGTTGAATTTGCAAGATAGTATCTTGAATTTTCAAGATAGTAAGTTGAATTTTCAAGACAGCAAGTTTATTTTTCAAGACACTATCTTAACAATTGAAGATGGCATCTTGAGTTTTGAAAATTATAAGTTGAATTTTGAAAATAATAAGTTGCATTTTCAAGATATAAAGTTGAGTTTTCAAGATGGTAAGTTTAATTTTCAAGATGGTAAGTTAAATGTTCAAGATTGTATCTTGAATTGTCAAGATATTATCTTGAATTTTCAAGGTAGTTAGTTGAATTTTCAAGATAGTATCTTGAATTCTGAAGACAGTAAGTTGAATTGTGAAGATAGTAATTTGAATTTTCAAAATATTATTTTGAATTTTCAAAACAGTAAGTTGAATTTTCAAGATAGTAAATTGAATTTTCAATATATTTATCTTGAATTTTCAAGATAGTAAATTGAATTTTCAAGATAAAATGAAAAAGTTAGTGGCCCTAATTGGCTTCCGTAGCCAAATGACAAAGATATAAATATTGAATATATTCTTGAATTTTCTAAAAGTGTACAAGTATAATATTGTATGCAGAAGCATTTCATAGTTCAAAATACATGATGCAGACACGTTGGTCGGGATATTTATATCGTTGATATATTTAGAAATTATATTGACAAGATTTTCATTGTATTAAACTATGTATTGAGTTTGATTATTTTATACCATATTTACTTATCAAAATCAGATCACCGGGACGAAACGTCCAGTGATTTATTGCCATAATCCTCCCTCCCACACACACACACACACACACACACACACACACACACACACACACACACACGCACGCCCGCACGCCCGCACGCACGCACGCACGCACGCATGCACGCATGCACGCACGCACGCACACCTACACACACACACACACACACACACACACACACACACACACACACACACACACACACACACACACACACACACACATTAACATCGGTATCAGAGAAATTGTACACTAAAAGAATTAACTTTGGTTATATTATTCTAACCATTAGTGGCAGAGTTTTGATACTTCGAACAATGACTTCACACGACAAGAGCTTTATTTTGATACCCTGGTTTTTGTCATTATAATCTTGACCTTGGAAGCTTAATCTACGTTATGAACTACAATATGAGCCATATTAATGTGAAGAACTGTCATTGGATACCATGCCTTTTTATCTTGTTGTGATATTTTACCCTGGGATTGACCCTACTCTTCAAAAACATTTACCTGGCCTTTTTTCTTTTGAATTATTAGAGATAAGGATTACACGAGTAAATCCATTGTGACCAGAGCTTTCATCTGGTTAAATTTTGACTTGAACCCTTGGACCTTGAATTGAATAAAATGTAAAATGCACGTTTTCCCACTCACAATGTGCCAGCAGCAAGCTACGTTGTCGTCGACAAGTTTCATCAGCCATATTTGTTTCTTTATTTCTTGATATCCTTTACAGTCTAAAGCAGAGTAAACTTGCTTCATTTTCGGTACAATAACAATCACAAATAGCACGATTTCTTTCAATGTTCTACGAGGATTGATTTTACTTTGATCAGCTTACATTGCAAGTTGTTGAAAACCTGCTTCTTGTGATTTAACACAGTGAATCTTATTCGTATATGCCTGCATAAGAATGTGGGTGTAATATCCTATACCGCTGTCTTCGCAGATCCTCCTTAACCTTTGAGTGATTTTGATGAAACTTGGTACGAAAAAAGGACCATCCTAGGTCGGTATCGTAACAACAAGCAGTGTATATTCCTCCATAGTCATATTTTGTGTGCATGTCATCGGTGATTTTTGTCACAACTTTCTGAAATGTCTTCTTGTGCGTGGGTTTTTTTTCAAGGACAATACTGTCCGGATTAATTCACTGTAACTGTGTCCCTTGGGTTTAAGATTCTTCATACAAAAACCGCATTTTCTCCTAATTTATTCCAGGGATTTTGATGAGAATTGGTAAAGAGAAAGAATACCATTTGAAAATGTACACATTTGAAGGGGAATGCTGCTTAAAAACTTTCAAGATCCTTGAATTTATCCTATGCAAAAGATCATGTCTTAGCAATTCCTACTAAGATCACATTATGGAGATGTGCATATTGAACGTGGATTTTCACGTCTACTCAATATTTAATGCAAATGTGGTCGGTGTATCTATAAAAGAAAGGGATGTGAACTTGGGATATAATGAATGAGCGAAGAAGTCAATAAACCTAGCATTCTATTGAAGAAGAGAAGTGAACCATTTTAACAGTTTCAAAGGTAATTTAAATTTAAGATATATTGGGGGTTTTTTTTCAGATAGAGCAATGTGGAAGCAGAATCTGTATTCCTTTCTGCTTGTGCTGCCTTACACTTGTGCGATTCGAATTGTGGTGAAAGAATGTCCAGTTACTGAAACAGCATGGAAGGCCAGATCCCAGATTTTCACATGTAAATCTCCCTCTGTGTACCACTGCATCCAGGATCAGACAAGAAATTTGATGGAAACATGCATGATACCGTATCATATAAAACCATTTTATGAAGGTACAGTATAAATGTCTTACATACTGTGACTTTGAAGGTTACATTCAGACTGGCACGGCTCAACTAGAGGTGTACTTTGTTCAGGTCAAAGGGATCTTAGGTTGAAGCACAAAACCCACAAATAAGTATTGAAATCGGATATCCTTCCTTTCAATTAGCAAGGTTGTCAGGACCACCCAGTAAAATTAACAGATACCATTAGATGTGTGAATGCAAATCATTATAGGTTGTATGCAATCTACTAGTAATAAAAATGTGAAAGTGAAGTGTTTGTTATGCAAGTGTTATTTTGCTTTTGATCTTTGAACCCGGAGTCCAGAAAAATGGGCATGATATTTTTGTCCTGTACAAGTTTATGATCTATATTCTACAACACCTGCATCCTTATAAATTTTGCAAATGAAAATCTTTATTGTAGTCACTTTTTTCATACACATTGAGATACTGTAAAAATCAATGCTAGGGGCTCCTTTAAGAACAGTGCAAGAAAATGCAAATTGTCTATATTTTGGCAGATTCAATGACTTAGATGTTATTTGAACATGTTTCAAAATGTCTCTTGATGTGTGAAAAATCTTTTGAAACATACGTAGATGATATGTCTGTATATTATGTTCAACTTCGAAATATGCTTTAATGCATCATGAATGCGTTCATTGAGAGTGCGTAAAACATTATTGAATATGGTTGTTATGATATTCATCTTCAAAATTGTACATGTTGAGTTTTCTCTCATTTTCTAAGCAATTTTGAAACAAGTTAACAGAAATTATCTACTTAAGGTAATGAATCTATAGTATGCACTCAATAAATACAACTTTTTTCTTTATAATGAATATATCATTTTACAGAAAGGCTTTTTCAAAATGATGTTATTCGGTACAAATTCTGTATGTGGACTAATGGTGCTTCCCAATCTAATATGATTAAAATGAAGGTCATTTTAAAATTTGAAATGATTTTTTGATGCCATTAAGATGTAACTTTACAGAAAAAAAATCTGTTGATGATGATTTACATGTACTAGGATAGACGTCGTATGTACAGTTTTAACACTTACAATCATTTATGTCTTTTTAGCTTAGCTGAGCGAAATGTTGCCCTTCCGTTTGTCGTCTTACACTATTCAAATACAAAACTATTCCCCTAAAACGTCAGACAGATTTTGATCACACCAAGTATACTGTTAGTACCAGACCCTCTACAAAGTTTGCGTCTTTTATTTAGAAATGTCTACAGGTGGTGTCATCATATTCAACAGTATGTGCAATAGATCAAATGAAAGTTAGTAAAAAGAAAACGAAAAGAAAAGAATAAAAGTATAGAGTGGGGGTATTTTGTATTTTCACATTATCAAATTTTACTCTAGAACGACTCAACGGATTTGATGAAACTTAAGAGAAGTGAAGCAATATAGGCGCCCCTACAAATACAGTTGTTTTTTTCTACTGGACAGGTGGTGCCAATAGGTTATAAAGTATTATAGATACCCTACAATTGTAGGTGTTCTTCTTCCAGATCTGTTAAGAGGTGGAGACAGCATAGCCAAAAACTAAATGGTACCCTCAGTTGACAATTTTCGTTCTTCAGAACTGCTGCACATACAGGCAAACTGAATGTATAGGAGTGATATAAGAGGATGTGTGGGAAGAGGTGCTGTTTTGGGGGTTTTATTCCGAGTAATTATATTTCGGATTTTTTGCTTTTGGGTTTTTTTGTTTGTTTGTTTGTTTGTTTTGTTGTTGTTGTTTTATTTTTCTTTTACTTCAAATTGGAAGGAGATTCAAATAAAATGGGAGATCCACTATCTAAGTTGCCAAAGTTACAATCTAGCAAAAGTGAATCTGATGAGGTAGTAACGATTCAAATTTGTAACAGAAATGAAACTTATTTCTATGAACGTTACTTAATTTAAGTAATGACTATTTAACTGTTTATCGAAGTTTATCAAAGCACAGACAAATTAAAATCAATGTACTTTCCTGTTAACGTAAACTTTTGCGGAACCAAGTTCAGTTCCGTGGACAGTTAGTAAATTGGGGATGGTTAAGATGATTATCTTACACTCCTGGGGTAGGGGAAAATGGACAGGGTAAAAGAAATTGTCTGCGCTTCTTTCCTTAATTAAGACATTCGTATATCATTTGGTGGAGGTATATGAAAGGGTATAACTTGAAGTTGTGCACCTGGGTTTCAATATTTAACATGGCCACTGAGGTAGGGAAAAATAAGGAGAATAATGATTCCTATCCGTACTTTTTCTCATATGCAAGGTAGATGACCATAATTTAATGGTGGTAAATAAAAAAAAAATAAAAAAAAAAAACCTGGCTAGTCTATATCGGAACATGTAAGCTTCTAAATTTCTAGACACTTGATGTCATTAATTTGTCATTGGAGTGTTTGCAAGATTATAACTAGCAAATGGCCCATCACAAAAATTATGAAAATCAAAATTAAGTTCATATCACTATGATCACTGACCTATATCCTAATTTGTTTTTGATACCCCTTGCTGTCACAAAGGGTATTAGTCCTGTTAGGACTGTTCTTGATACAACTTTAACTGTAATTGAATACACATAGGTGTCACTAATGTGGCATTGTGAAGTGTAAAGATGATGGATAAATCCAAACCACAAGTCCAAAAATCATGAAACCATAGGACATACAAAATCAGTGAAAATGAAAAACAAATGGAAAATAACAAAATATGTCTACTTGAAGAGCATATGTGAACCCCTGTGATGGAGTGAGATCAGGTGCCCGGGGAGAGTGAGCATCTCCTGCTTGCTAGCAACACCCGTCACATATACCCCGTAGAAAGAGTCAAATCGTGTGAATTCCATATGTATCTATATATGGAGAAGTCGAAGTAGGTAACCTTCTAGTATAGAAGGTGTCAAATCTGTGTAAAGTGATCGGAATCGGTCTCAGTCCAGAATATCATTTAAAAGTCTGGATAACGAGATATCATATGGAGTAATAAGAGTCTCGTAACGACCGTAGAACTTCCTCAGTGACGATGCTAGTCTAGCACATATATAACCCTGGTTGAGCAGCTTAACTGAAAGTCGCTTAGCCCTCAGAACAAAGTCATTGTAATTTGAAGACATGGTAGGGCAATAGTTAAGGTGTTGTAATTTTAATGTTTCTGGAGTTCCCCCCTCTTATGCAAGGAAAAAAAAGGGGGGGGGGTTATAATACTGGTACCGTTCGTTTTCTATGTGTGTGAATACGTATGTCAGTTAAAAAACTTTATCGACACTATAGAAGTCATAGATTGGATCGGTACCTCACACATTGATGTATCAAAAGGGTTTTATTGATTTTGTGGCTAAAAGCTAAAACGTTAAGGTCACTAGAAATCATTATTTCAAAAAGGGCCTGTAAACACACTAGAAGCCTTGTTTGTAATGTGATTGAAATTTAATGATCATTTATGCTCTTTACATGTGCTATTTAATATCCTCTTTTACAACGAGTTCCAGGAGAGGCTTGGTTAAAGAAAACGTTACGGTTTTGAGTTTCAAAGTTTTCTCATTTCTGTTTTCCTGTTAGAGATATGATTGATCCTTTACAACGGTTCTGAATGATTTTTCTTCCAGTGATTGAGGGGAATATAAGGCGGAATGACTTTTGCAACGTTAGAAAATGATAATGCAAAATGTTGCTTGACATTAGCTGATTGCAGCACCTCTGGTTTTTAGTATGAGTTAATCGTTTAAAAATGTATATATTTCAGATGGTTGCCCATGGGCATTACATTTTACAGATGGAGACAGTTTATTAGGAAGTGTTTTCTATCCTTGTAGTGAAACTGATTGTCCAAGAAAAAATGATTCAGCATATTGGAGTAATCAGCTATATAAATGTATGTACTATGGCAACCACGGAAATCGCATTAAACATCCGAAGGCTTGATCTTTTCACTTCGAGTAGATTGCTTTCGTAGTTCATTCTTCTTCTGATGAAAATATGTGTATTAATTTTAGATTTCTAATGTTTTCAAGTTTTACTAAATCACTGAATAAATAATTCGATGGAATCTTACAGTCTTTTCGCTTGTAAAGTAAGATGTAAAGTAGGAAATTGAGAATGTTTATCTTGATGACTGTTTCAATAAAGTTCGAACAAGATTAAGAAAACTAAGTATATGTCTGACATCTCTCTATATTATGATTTTCATACATATATATTTCAAATTGAAGGTTTGGGTTTTCACATATTCTGCAAAACACTTAGTAATCACAACATTGAAAACATTGATTTTCAGATCCAATCTGTCTCCATTATATGCAGACCACATATATCACAGACTCTACAACACCTATATCAATCAAACATACTGTTGCTACTTATAATGTAAATGAAAGGTAAGTGTAGTGATGAGGTTTTATCGAAAAGATTGCAAATGAAGTTTGACCTATGATTTGGGGGACTAAGCTGTCAATTGGGTCTGAATATCAGACCCATTCCCAATCATAAGAATGTCCTTTTCAAAATTTACCACTGTCAAATAGACTGCAGAAATTAATAAAAAATAATAATAATGATAAATAAATAAATAATGAATAAACGTCATTGCTGGCCATCGTATGTATCTCCTCAATCTTTATTCTGCTTATCGCGGCATTTCTACTACATAAATTACTTGTTGCTGATCATGCATTTTCATGAAAGTGACTCTGGAGGTTTTGACCCTGATAACTTACTTCAACATTAATTAAGTACAAATTACGATCGATCAGGCGCCAAGAGATATGATATAGAAATTGAAGATGTTGAATGGTCACGATGTGACCGTGTCCAAATAAATGCACTCTTTATTGGTAGATTAGAATTTCAGATGCCACCTGACAATTTCATTTGAAAGAAACCTTTTTCCAAATTGGTCACGCAATATAATTTTCTCGGGGAAATAGTTATTGAAAGAAACAAATTTAAAAGAAATCCCCACTTCACTTTTAGCTGATAATAAAATTGGAAAGATCTTAACCTTTTAACTATCTATATGTGGTTTAACCTTCAAATGTTTTAGATTTACGATTTAATTGGGTTTTTTTTTTTAATTTAAAATGTTATTTTTACCTCTGATTGTGTTTGAGCATTTAGAAACATTATAATTTATCATTTCGAAATGTGTAATGAGAGATAGAAGTGAGTTATCTCCCCCTGTGTATCGCCAGATGGCGATACTTTTCTCTGTCCATCAGAATCTTTGTTTACATATGATCCGCTTAACGGGAAAAATGGAATGTAAATAAGGCGCTTATACAATTGCGCAACTTGGGGAGGAACGTGGGGAAAAAAGAAATGCTAAATTATCTGGAAGAAAAAAAAAAAAAAAAAAAAGAATTAGTAGAAAGGTAATATATGAAAACTTTTATAAATAGTCGTGAGTTTTGTTAGAAATCGAATGATAATTATGATAATATGTAATTAGATATAAGTCATCACATTAAATCTTTAATTAACGACTTAGCTCACTGGCTATTATTATCAATATCGATATCATCATCAACATTGTAAGCCTCAGTTGAACTCTTACCAATTAGTCTGAGATTGGACATTTACCAGACTTTTACATTGTTGTTATATTGCATGTTTGCTTTTGTCAAAGGGCCCTTCAGCTAAGTATATTGCCGATTTATTACACGCATCATACGCATTTTATAGTAAAAAATACAAACTTTAGTAAACAAGAGGTTTTAGAACCGGAATATAATATGTTGTTTCCAAGGTCCGAAACATATTTTGATATTAATTCTGATTCGAAATTCTGTGGTCTCAACATGTTACAAGTTAATAAATATCTGGAATTTTTTTTAAAAAAAGATCAACACTTATATTACACAACTTTACAATGAGAAATTCCTTCGATTCTATCTGGTATCAATGATCGAAGATAAGAGTGGCAGCATCTTTATCAAGACAAGCTGTCGTACCGAGATGAAAAAGGGATTATATAACAATGTAGATATTCACGAATGTCAGCGGGGGTTTGTTGTGGAAGCTCATTGTGAATGGGACCCAAAGCGCATTGCAAACACGTGTACTCTACTACATGGTAACGTCATGTTTTCAACCTCAAGGTATGTCAAAAC
Organism: Pteria penguin; assembly: GCA_035048485.1. Classification (NCBI taxonomy): domain Eukaryota; kingdom Metazoa; phylum Mollusca; class Bivalvia; order Pterioida; family Pteriidae; genus Pteria; species Pteria penguin. The sequence continues at coordinate 33,556,280 of CM068584.1, forward strand.
AGAAGAAACATGCACGCTACAACTTCACGTATGTGTAAAAAGATCAACACTCATATTACACAAGTTTACAATGAGAAATTCCTTCCATTCTATCGGGTATCAATTAACGAAGATAAGAGTGGCAGCATCTTTATCAAGACAAGCTGTCGTACCGAGATGAAAAAGGGATTATATAACAATGTAGATATTCACGAATGTCAGCGGGGGTTTGTTGTGGAAGCCCATTGTGAATGGGACCCAAAGCGCATTGTAAACGCGTGTACTGCACTGCATGGTAACGTCATGTTTTCAACCTCAAGGTATGTCAAAACTGAAGAAACATGCACGCCACAACTTCAGAGCTTCCATAAATTCAAAACCTTCACGGTAAGTCCCCTCAAGTCCAAGTCATTACATGTGGCGGGGGTTGACGAATTCACGGAAATAGATTTTGACCCGAGACCCGAAAAGTTCCGCAATACATCACATAGAAACGTTTGTCTCAATTTTCCTGGGACATATGAGATGCCAATCTACCAAACCTTTGCGCCTTCAAATATGCAAGCTGTAGCCCTCGACCATGACTATTTTGAATTGATCCCAGAAGACAACTTCCTTGTGAAATTGAATTTAATAAAAATCAGCGATGAGCAAATAGCTCAAGTTGAGAAGATGACACGTGGGCAAAGCTTAAATACACCATGTAAAGAGGGGCGAACCAAACGCATTACTTCTTCTATGTTTGGAAGAATATATGTAAGGCAACTAATAGAACGGACAATAAAAAGCTGGCTAGGTCTATGACTACAGTAAAAAATGTATGAAAAACGGCATAATTTGTAAAAATATGTAAAGTAGAAGTTTAAGATGATATTGACCGGGACATGCAGCGCCACCGTATTATGAACGGTAACTCACGTCTTTCGCTCATTTGTTTTTACCTGTTTTCGCTTTAAATTATATATAACCAGTAATCCCTACATTTTTATCACGAATGGATATCACAAGAAGACTTTCATTGCATTTCTAATTGAAAGTGATATCTTACTTTATGGGAAAAAGGGAAAATTAAGGAAATGTGAGCAATAACATAGTTACTATATATAAGTATACAGCATGGAAGCATCTTTACTTACAAAAGAGAGAGAGAGACACAACAAAGTAATTTCTCAATGACAACCCTTACAATTATCCTGTCATATTATACATGTACTGTATTCAGTAATTTCAACCTAATTTTTATAAGTCTTAATCTTGTTACTTAGTACAGTATTGGCAATATCACCCCGGTAACTTAATTTAAGCGTGTAAATGAGGCATAAAACAAGTGAATGGTAGTCAAGAAGATCGATGAGGCTCTATGAGATTCAGTTCACTCTGCTCATCGTGTCTACACAAGTGCCAGTAACTCCTCGTTTTTCTTTAGTCATGACTGTGAACAAAATGCAAATTTCAACTGATCATTTTTCAGAAAATCTTATGATTCCACCAAGTTGTAGCCAGTGTAGCGTAATGTATGAGGTGAGTCACTTGTGACCAAAACCTCTCGTTGTTCTGTCTCATCAGTGGCTCGCCAGTGTCCTGTCCTTTTGGTTGATACATTAAAACATAGTATACATGTAACAGTAGAACATCTATAAAAATTCCTTACTTCATCTAAAGGGTCTGTACATTACATCAAGGATGTGCTGTCAATATATAGTTGAAATGATCTAGGTGTGACATAGAATAAAACTGAAATTGTTCCGGATACATACAGCTGTAATGAAATGGTGCTAATTGAATAGATAACGGCGTTTTAATGAATAATGCTATGGCCTACCTCACAATTCATGGGATCTCCAGTACTAACTATAGAGTTTGATAGAATGGGTATAGAAAACATGTGAAAATGGTGATTGCTGTACAATTTGTTTATGTCTCACCAATATTATATTTTTACAGCAACTACCTGATTCAAAGCACAGCAATTTAGTTTTTACCAAATTTTACATTTACAATCTTCATAGCTTTTAAATGGTTAGGTGCTTGATTCAAGACGTAAACATTCGCAGTTTAAATTCTTTTGGTGATATTGTCACAATAGATATGTGCCTAATGCAATAAACAGAAAGTTTATACCTTTGTAATTGACTCATATATATATATATATATATATATATATATATATATATATATATATATATATATATATATATATATATATATATATATATATATATATATATATATATATATATATATATATAATATAATATAATGTAATTTTGGTGTGATATTAGACCACAGTCTTTGACTCAGATTGGAGTAAAAGATGAAAGTTTAGTGCCTGATATTGTTGTGCTAGACAACTATGATTTATGCTGTTTGCTTCTTGATGGACCTTGCCATTTTCTTTAAAAGATAACCAATGCCGGTAGGAAAATGTGACTATCGTGTTTAGCTCTTTGTATTAATACATATGTAGACAATAATAATATGACAATAAATACACGCAAGTGATTGATAGGGAACATAAACATTTTGTTTATATTTAAAATGATATTTCTTGATTAGAAAATACTTTGAATATAATCCAACAAATGTGTATAGAATATTATAATGTATATTTCTTTGCTATTCATTTTGTATCTTACTTAAATGTTAATATTTTATTTGGACTTGAAAGTGCTGAGGTCATCATTGGCATAGTAGCAACAGCAGTCGCCATGATCATATTATGGTTTGTTACTGTATTAATATGGAAACATAGAAGAAGATTGAATTGTAAGTAACATTTAACCTATATAAAAATAGTAGAAAATGGTTTTGATTTTTTTCAACTTTTAAGGAAATATTTTTTGAAAGAAAATAGGAAGAGGACTGTAACCTTCTGCGACCAATTTTCCAATATTCAGTCCAGAAGGGTACAGTCATTAAAATGTATTTGCTTCACTTTCATTTGCTTTATGGTATTTTTAAAGACACAACGAAACGAACTATTCTTTTTAAGTTCTTGACAATTGGACATCCTGTATCATGAGTTTAAAAGCAACTGATGTGATTACTTTTGATACCTACACTTATAAATTATTATGACCGATGATGCAATGCACCGGGTTATCATGGCATGGGGTTTGATATAATTTCCCGAGTTCAAGTTCTTTTACAGCTCATAAGGGCAACAGTATATTAATACCGTAATTACACATTAAAAGCTAAAATCTGGGAGAGGCTGGTTTAAAGTGGGACACAACGTAGTACACGATCATATGCTATATATCTGAACGATATTTAGTAACATGACTGAATGATCTCAATAAGAAATTTACAGATTACCAGCTTTTAATAAATATGTTGCAGTATTTGATCAATATATTCTTTTTCTCTTTCATGGTCGTTTTCTATAGAGATAAGTCTTCCGTTGTGAATTCAACTGTATACAGTTTAGTGCGACAGCTGTGTTACAGTGGCAAAGTCAAGTATATGACCAAAAACACATTAAATGTGAGGCTAAACACAATATAAAACAACACCCATACATCTATGTCTATTCTACCTTTAACTATAATCTTTAACTCAAAGTAAGACTTGAACGAAGACTAAGACTGAAAGACTTACAAGAAGATGAAGACGAAAATTATAGTTGTATACCCTACAATTCGGTATAATTTAAAACATTGGGGCATGTAAAACAAAAACTATATTTTTCTCGTATGACTGAAGTTATTAACTTTACGGTAATAACATTTTTGTCGCTTCTATCCCTCGCAGATATCACAATTAAAAGAAAATATTTCGTAAATAAAGAGGGTATTCCATATATGCAACCATAACTTGACTTCGCGCATGCGCAGTTTAATCAAAAATACGACGAAGAGAGACTCCAAAAGAAAACAATTGCAGTAAATGCTAAATTAAGAAGACCTGAATGCAAAGTTAAATTTTAAAGTTACTCATTAAGTTTATTTACCATGATGCGACTTCCGAATTGGATCACGTGATAAGTTGCTTGTAAACATTCTGTTTACGAACCTCGCGTATTAGACAGCCAAATCTCACTTAATACGATGAATATTAGCTGTAAAAAATAATTTTGCCAGTGTCGCCAATCGTTTTCGCTTTGGCGATCAGCTGTTTACAGGTCATGGAACTAAATACCTAAAAAACCTCACTTCATTGGATTAAATTCAAATGTGACCCAGGTCAACAGCAATGCACATTTCGCTTTTATGCTCTTTAATTCTAAGTGCATCGTCGATTACAATGCAATATAAACATCTGGCTGTACCGCCGCGCTATCGTTAAATATTCTAACTATTTTACCTATTTCAAATTACCGTAACTTCTTTCTTTCAACTCCAATATGAAATTTAAGTAGCGAGAAGAAGAAAAAAAAAATAGCATTCTGGACCCGGTTGCATAATGCGTTGTTAAATTGAACTTGGAGTTAACCCATAGTTAAACTCACGGTCAGATTAACTTCAAGTTAAATCTGTTGCACAAAGTTAACTAATGGTTAAGTTAATGGTCAAATACCCATAATTCAACAGTAGTGTAAAGCATAATTAAATATTTAACTGCGAACTGAAAATGGCAGATCGTTATTTCCTTTGTTTCCTGGAACGCTAAAAATAAAGATGTAATGTAAAATCCCGAAAATTACGTACCCTATTTTACTCACACCTGTTATAAAAGTCTTAAATTACACATTGAACAAAAACGTTGAAGAATTTGAAATTATTGTTTCTTGTGTTTTACTGTTGCTTTACATAACATTGGATGTTACTTCAGTCATATGTGATGGCACATTGATAGATTGCATAAGGTAATCGACGCGTTTGACCACGGGGAGAGTGGGGTCATCTTCCTTTATCAAAATATACAAGCGTACAGCTGGAGTGAGGTATACATTAAGTCAATCAAATGTATAAATGGGTGTCACGTATCAATACTATATTTAGGCCTAAGCTTTAAAGACTACGTATGCGTACCTTTACTTTCGTTTCGATAGAAATATACAAGTGGGAGTATCGATCTATTTTAAACACTTTTTACGTCATCGTTACGTAGGCGGAGCCCTGCGCATCATTTACATTTTTCAGACGCGCGCAAAAAAAAAAAAAAAAAAGAAAGAACGATGGCGAATTTAGATGTATCTTCTCAGCGGATCTATTAAGAAAAGAAAACCAAACTGGTGTGCAAATGAAATAAGTAAAGCTTTAACAGAAGGTTTTATGGAGAAATCACACACTTTATTTGGAAAGTTGACACATTTCAACACCACTGAGAAGAAAAAATGTGCATAGGACCCCTTTCTTAGTCTACTGAATGAGATCGATATTTGCATAATACTCTACATATGATGTCATTGTCCAATGTAAGATTTAGACTATTATATAACAGTGGCAGATTTAGAGGGGGCCCCGGGGCCGCACCCATTCCATTCGCCGCATATTTATCAGTAAAAAACCAGATTTGGCACTAAAAAATGGCTGCCGGAGTAATTTGACGAAAACACATTCCTTTCGGAAATCCTTGATGGATCCGCCACTGTGTAAACAAGAAGTACACAGTATGAATTGCAGCTTAGTAGTACAAGGTCAAGAGAGCATTATGCACAAGGGTGACTTTTAACGTTAAAATATGACCCACCACTACATGTCAATTTTCAACGAGAGTCACATTTTCACGCTAGGGTCACTTTTTCCCGCGTGGGTGGGGTAATTAAATAACGGACCGAGTCAATTTTTAACGTGAAAATCGACCCTTAAAACTAACCTGAGGGTCGCTTCTTAATGTTGCAAACGGCATCTGTTTGATGAAAAGACATATCAATTTTGACCTTTGCAACAGACCCTCCCGAAGCAGTGAGGGATCTCCAACGTACCACGCTTATCGCGACACAAGGTATATGTTTTCCTGTCCTATCTGAAAGACAAGACAACGGCGGGGATCAAACCCAAGAACTATCGAACTATATATAGTCAACTCGCTTATCACTGTACCACGCCGTTTAAATGTTTATTTATTTATTTAGTTTTTCATTTATACGGCAAATTTGTCGTCAAATTTTCATTTTTACTATATTTTACCATAAGGACACTGTTGAACTGACTTTTCAACCTATAAATTTGAAATGTTTCCAACAGATTAAGCTCATTGTTGAGCGCCAAATAGTTGTGGTCATCAGAATTATGTTCCGAAACTTTCATGAGCAATTTTGTAAATATCTTAAAAGAATTGTTATAAAACTTTGGATTTTATTTATCACAAGTTTTAAGTTTACATGTTTTCTATTTTTGACACATTGCTTCTCATTGAAAATCATAAGGTCCTATGGTTATGACAAATGAATAAGAGGATATGGTTTAATTCTTCATTTCGTATACAACACATAAATGTATATTTGACATATTTTATTCTCCTCATTTCAAAAATGTATGCTGTGGTATTTTCAATAAATATCAGGGATTTTTTTACAATGTTACTGATAGATACTACCAAATATTTTCGTAATCTAATTTTGTTATTTGAGGAAGAAAATCGGAAAAATGTGATTGAATCAAAATTAATCAAATTTTAAAGTAGATCTACCTTAAACCTCATTTCCAGTCGTCATTGTTTTTTTTTTTTTTTTTTTTTTTAGATTATTTGATTTTTTATGACCACCCACAATATAGTGGAGAAAAAAAATATGACGTCATATCTGTGTCAAGTTTTGAGCCTTAGACTTGTGACTGATTCATGACGTGTGTATGACGTATACTGCATATTTTACACAAGTTTACAGATGTGATAATATAGGACGGTTGAAAATCGGTGTATATATGTGTTTTTACTTCTACAAAAGTTATCGAAATTATTCGAAAAAGGAGCCTTCGGCGCACTTCAATTCAGGACATGTTTGCGTTTTATTTGACTTCTTTGAAAGTCACCTACGATTATGGCAGGCATATTTAGTCACACTCTTAGTCTAAAAGTTAAGGCTGCCTCACAGCAGACGTAAATTTTAGGATAAAATTTAGGCCTATGATTAACTTACGCCCTTTGATGAAACGCAAGTTAGTCCAAAAATTTGACTTAGTCTGAAAGCTACGCCCGACTAAGTTTACGACCAGGAATAGGCCCTTTGATGTAACGGGGTCTTGGGATCTTTCATTTTATTGCACAAATTATCTATAATAAAAATACGGGAAAATAACAGATATCGAATGCATTATGGGGAAACTTGCCTAACTATGAGTAAGCTACGAGTTTAAATTTTAACCTCGAGTTAACTTAAAGTTAGCTAACTACACGATTGTGCAGCAAATTTTAACCATGTAGTTAGCTAACTTCAAGTTAAAATTTTTTATTTAACAACGCATGGTGCAACCGAGTCCTTATTTTCATTTTACATTTCTCGACAATTTCAAGCAACGTAATTTAATCAATTTGAACTTTGTCATTTGCGACGGGCTCTATCTCAAATCACATAATGTCAAGCCACAGAAACACCCCTATATACTAATATTTATGTGATTAAATCCAATTTTGTTGAGCAGAGTTTGTCTCTATTTGTGGGATTCACTTTTGTTGATGGAAGTGAATTTATTTCATTATACACGGTTATTAGTCTATAGCACATACAGTGTGCAGTGTGCATGCAAACGTCCATTTTCTAAAACAGTAATCCATTAGAACAAAAGGCATATTATAACAAAAACCTGTTTTTTTTAAAGGTGCACAAATGTATATTTTAATTTAAAGTATTTCTAGATTGTATTTTCTTAATTTGTATTATTTCTTTAGATATATCAAAACAATACCAACTCGTTACAGTACATACAGTAATTTGATTATGCTTTAGTTGACAGTGTTGCTTTAACAATGTTTCTTTTCGTAATTATTATGGTAAGCAGTGTAACTATGAAAGAAATTTGTAAATATCTTAATTTTTTGATTTTTTTTTTCTGAATTTGTAAGACGAAAAAAAAAAAAAAAAAAAAAAAAAAGATGGAAAGGGGGCGGGAGGGCATTTTGCTACCATTCAGTTTCTGTGGTAGAACCAGTAAAACCATTATCAGGAAACTTGGAACTATGGTTTCGTACAGATGTGTACGTTTTTCCTCTAGATCTGCCTACAGGTTTCTGAGAATTCATTTGCTGTAAATCATCAAAGAATAAATGGTTATGCATTTTATGAATTATTTTGGCCTGGTCAAAGAATTGCTTATTGGTGATCATGATTAAAATTTTACACTCAATATAAACATATATTTTATATTCAACATAAAAATGTATATTTATGGTGTAATTTTTTTCAAGCTGTAAGTTGCATAAGGAAATTGTGTTTAGGTTAGCGACATAGATCCACTTGAGCATCTTGTCTTTTAAACATAATTTGAAAATATTTGTCAGGACAGTTATTAATTGCAAGTGATTAATTATTCGTGGATAATTTGCAACATATTAAGCACTGATAGTTGAATGGAATGTAATGTGGATATTTCAGCTTGTGCTGGTTTTGATGAAGAAGCGGATGGCATAGTGTTAAATACACCAACTCCTGCAGGTATATCTTTTTTTCAAAAACAGTAATCCATTAGAACAAAAGGCATATTACAACAAAAACCTGTTCTTTAAAAAAAGTGCACAAAGGTATACTTTACTTTAAATTATTTCTAGATTGTATTTTCTTAATTTGTATTATTTCTTTAGATATATCAAAACAATACCAACTCGTTACAGTACATACAGTAATTTGATTATGCTTTAGTTGACAGTGTTGCTTTAACAATGTTTCTTACCGTACTTATTATGGTAAGCAGTGTAACTGTGAAAGAAATTTGTAAATATCTTAATTTCTGGATTTTTTTTTTCTGAATTTGTAAGACGAAAAAAAAAGGTGGAAAGGGGCCTGGAGGGCATTTTTCTACCTTCCGGCATCTGTGGTAGAACAGTTAAACCATTATGATGAAACTTGGAACTATGGTTTCGTACAGATGTGTACGTTTTCATCTAGATTTGCCTACAGGTTTCTGAGAATTCATTTGCTGTAAATTATTATAGAATAAATGGTTATGCATTTTATGAATTATTTTGGCCTGGTCAAAGAATTGCTTATTGGTGATCATGATTAAAATTTTAAACTCAGTATAAACATATATTTTATATTCAACATAAAAATGTATATTTATGTGCAATTTGTTCAAGCTGTCAGTTGCATAAGCAAATTGTGTTTAGGTGAGCGACATAGATCCACTTGAGCATCTTGTCTTTTAAAAGAAAAAAGAGGAGGTACTGGCTCAGTTATGTGGCAGACGTCACAATGGAGCTATACAATACATGAATATAAATAATATAACTTAAAAATATTTTGTCAGGACAGTTACTAATTGCAAGTGATTAATTATTCGTGGATAGTTTGCAATATATTAAGCACTGATAGTTGAATGAAATATATTGTGGACATTTCAGCTCGTACTGGTTTTGATGAAGAAGCGGATGGCATTGTGTTAAATACACCGACTCCTGCAGGTATATCTTTTTTTCAAAGAAAAAAGAGGAGTTACTGGCTCATTTATGTGGCAGAAGTCACCATGGAGCTATACAATACATGGATATAAATAATATACTAGAACATATAACACATTACAAAAATATTTGATTGTAGTGCAATTACGATACCGACTTCGGACGGTCATTTAATTTGACAAAAGTCAAACAAATGGTGTGGTTAACCGGTTTACGGGTCCACCTTCCCACTCATCGTAACAGCAGAACAGTTAAAGGACGTACATTTAAAAATTTATAAATAATCCTCCATGTAAAGAACACGGGTCAACAGGTATCGCATATTGAGTGGTCATAAAAATATAAACACGTAAGGTATTGTAAAACACATAACAATATAAAAAATATATGCGACATCAACATGATAAACCGTGCTTTTCCAGTCTGAAAGCGAGCTAAGACCCTAGATCTGTAGGAGTCCCGACTAACAGTCAGAGGGGACGAGGTTCAGGACCATGTCTCCTCTGAAAGTGGTTTGGACAAGGCCCGTCATATAGTCCCCACCGCCCTGTTAGTCAGCGTGCAACGTTCAAGTAAAAGTCTGCATAAGGCTGTAGAGGGACCAAATACAAGACCTATAGTCTTTTTGATTATCTCAATATCATATTGTTTGACAATTTTATTACATGATAAAATAACGTTATCGGGGCCTTTTACTTTCCTTAGTTTATATACGAGATCACCGTAAAAATTAGGATGGGAAATTCCATTGGATACATACTGTTGAAAAGAAGTATTTCCAAATTTAGATAGAAGTTCTGAATAAGATCTGAAGAATTTGCCGAATGTTTGTCTTAGCTTGTGATATCTGTAACCCTGAGATAAAAGTTTAGTAGTAGTAATTTGTAAATTTCGTTTCTGAAAGTTAAAACATCGGTGCAGCCTCTGACAAATCAAACTAATTGAGATATATAGATACCATATGATGGGAGTCGAGGGACATCGCCATCCAAGTAAGGGAAATTTACAATAGGAAATCCAAAATCCTCACGTTTATCATAAATATTAGTATATATTAGGTGGTTGATAATTTTGATGTTTAAATCTAAGAAAGGTGTAGATTTACCTCAAGTATTATCTTTATTCAATGTGAGCTCTGGTGGATATATTTCTGATATAAATTGTTCGAATTCAGGGTTGTCGATAACCAAAATGTCATCCAGATATCTGCAAGTATTATTAAATTTGTCAATGAGGTCAAAACGTTTTGATTTTTGAATAGAAACCATAAAATCCCTCACATAACAATAAAGAAATAAATCTGCTATCAGAGTTACTAGATATGAATCTAGAGACGCAATTTGTCATACCTAGGAAACGTTTGATTTCTGGCGGATTTGGCGGTCTCATTGCATCCTAAATTGCTTGAACTTTGTTTGGATCAGCAGAAATTGAGAAGACGTATACAAAGCGTGAAATTTTATTTTGATTAAACTAACATTTGTCTTTGTTGACAGTCTTTGAATTACGGCTTGGAGATTTTCATAATCATTTTTCTGATCGGATTCGAACACAATTATGTCATCGCTAAGATTACGGACTATTTTAAGATCCTCTAACATTTGACGTATCTCGATTTGGAATTTTCCGGGGCTGCAGAAAGAAAAGTTGTAATATACCTTCATTTAGGTTCTAACTCTAGCTAATAAACTCCATTTTTAAGATCCAGTATTGAGAGGAATTTGGCTCCATTTAAATTCATCATAAGATCATCTATTGTTGGTGTAACATGACGCTCACTTTGATCGAGTTTTTTTGCTTTCCTCATGTCGAAAGATAGCCTTATTTGCTTAGGATTTTTCGCTCTTCGTGTCACGACTATTGGTGAAAGCCACGGTGTCGGTCCAACGGCCCTTTCAACTACGTCTTCTCGCCCAAGTCTTTTTAATTCCCCTTCTACCTGATTTCGCACATGAAAAGGGATTCTGCTGTGACGTTCTACTCTGGGTGTTAAAACTTCATGAACATGTATTTTTATTTTTTATGCTGTAATTTTCCAAATCCTTCGAAAAGATCACGAAATTCTTCTGCTCTTTCCCGTTTGTACGTGTGAACTTCCGAATGACCGGTATGATGTTAAGATCCTACGCTGTTTCGTAACTAAAAAGATTTCAACAATTTCTTGGAATCACGTAAATCACTGCGATATCGATATTTATCTTTTAATTTAATCGATGCTAAAATTTTTCCTTTGATTGGTAATTGATTTTCCTGGCTATACGCAAATGCACGGATATCTGGTTTTTGAAGTTTCGGTTTATGTTGCCTCTTGCTGATCGTAATTTCATCCACAATATTCAAAGAACTACCTGTATCTACAATAATTTTCATTTTATGATTGTTGAGACGAGTTTCTGTTCTTGGTAATTTCCTCTGAACTTGTTGAACTTTTCCTTTTTAAGCATTGAGAGAAAAAGTTGTTTTCACGTTTGTAGTAGTTACAAATTTTACCCATTGCAGGACATATGGAACGATGCTGAACAATTTCTGCATGTTTGATTTTTTTTTTTTTTTTTTTTTTTTTTTTTTTTGTGGGAAATGTTTTCTCCTCAGCGCATTCTTTTCTCCTTTATTTTCCATTTTTTCTATTTGTCGTGTTGCCATTTCCTTGTTTCTAGCCGTGATTAGTAATTTTTTTTCTAAATCCGTATTTTCCTGGAGGAATTTGAAGCTAATCTGTGTGATGTACAGCCTTGGGTAAGTTGGCTTTTCATTTCTCCATTTTTATCTGTAAATTCACAATAATTTGACTGTCTAAGTCTTGTAGCGAACTGATTCACAGTTTCTGAATTGAGCTGTTTCATTTGTCGAAATTCATATATCTCCAATCCACGATTTATTCGAGGTAATAAATATGTTGTCAAAGTTGCTATCTTCTGCACTTGTATCTGGGAGGGGTTCCTGAATATCACATACTTCTCCTGCATGTTAGAAAGCCCCCCCCCCCCTTTTGTTTTCTTTTTTTACTAGATATGTCCAAAGCAATGAATAGATTTTCAAGTTAATTCACATATCTTGTTTATCTTATACCCACTGAATTTTCATCGGAATGTATGTCGAACTTCAGAAACGGCGAATGAGACATTTTGGACATTTAAAACAACGATTGAGTGTTTAACAGCTGCAATTCAATTTTTTCTTTTTTCTTCTAAATTGAAGTTTATCCTCGTCGCCAAAAGTAATATCGTCATGGACCGCTGTAGAATTAGGGATTAAATTACTGTTTGATTGTTTCCGACAGGTATACCTTGATTTCCTGGCTACGCTTGCGGGGAAAATCGGGGGCGGGGGGGGGGGGGGGTTCTCTTTGAAAGTGCACTGACAGAATAAGTTTCTTCATTTTCTTATTTTGAAACCTTTATGATTAAATTGTTAATCACAAAGTGATGCATACATGAGTGACTTGAAATAGCATCATAAATAGTTAAGCAGACAATTTTGCTGCGGCGAGGCGTGATGAAAGGACATGTTGATGATGCTGAAGTCACATTTACAAATTTTGTCTGAACAAGATCTGTAAAATTTACCAGAAGCTTTTCGAAGTTTATGGTATCTATAACCCTAAGATTTTTTTTTTTTTGCCTGAAAATCCAAAACGTCAGTGCAGGCTTTAGCGTACCGAACCAATTGACTAATATAAATACCATATGATGGGAGTCTGGAGACATCACCATCTAGATAAGGGAAATTTACAACAGGAAATCCAAAGTCGTCGCGTTTATCATATATGTTAGTATGAAAATTGTTATCAACAATTTTCATATTTAAGTCCAAAACAGGTGTTTCCTGGTCGAAAATATTGCATTGCAGTTGAGATGGATAAATGTCAGTAGAATAATTTTCAAACTCAGGGTTATCGATAACTAAAATATCATCGAGATATCTAGAGGTGTCATTGAACTTATAAACACGGTCGAAAGGTTTAGAGGTTTGAATAAAATGCATAAAGTCTCTCTCATAACAGTACAAAAATAAATTTTCTATGAGGTAAGCACAGCTAGTGCCCATAGGAATCCCAATAATCTGTTGATAAGTATTGCCATTAAATTGTACATAAAAATTATACATCAAATGTGATGGCATTACACAAACAAGGACAAGTCCAATATATATAATTGTCATACTGTTTGTTAGAGAATAATCTAGATGTAACTGAATTACAGAGGTATGATTTAGATTATCTGTTGACACACCAGCGTAAGAGAGACAACTATTTGTTTTTGATCAGGTATATAGTGTGGAAAATCAAAAGTACAATCGTTATTTGCCTCAAAATTTCTCAAACGGAATTTTTCAATGACTTCGTCAGAGGTTTTGATAGACCAAAAGCAATTGGTGTTACTATTGCGAAAACAGTATTACAATACTTGATAACATGGTCTTTAACATTATTAAGAGCGGAGGTAATATGTTTAGAAAGCACAGTTGTATATAAATGAATAGAATTTGATATAAAACGTGATTAATATAGATTTTTGTGTAATTTGGGAAGCCAATATATGGTTGGAAGATCGTTTTTATCAATGCTCAAATTGAAGTTACACATAGCGTTACAATGGTAATATGATAGGTGGCGATAGAATAGAGTTTCAACATGCGTAGAAGTAGAGTTCAATTCAGTTTTAAGAACTGAAATATAATAATAATAATAATAATAATAATAATAATAATAATAATAATAATAATAATAATAATAATAATAATAATAATAATTCTTTATTTTTAGAAGGTAACTCAGTTAGTTCACACTATTCTTCCCTGAGGCCTTCTCTTAAACAATACATATATATGCAAAATATTAAACACAGAAACAAAAACATTTATACACAAAAATGATATAACTTACTAGTATAAGAATATTGTATCTATTTGTGCTTATACATATACACATACATACACACATACATATACATACATATATGCATACACACACACACACACACACACACACACACACACACACACACATATATATATATATATATATATATATATAATATATATATATATATATATATATATATATATATATATATATATATATATATATATATATATATATATATATATATATATATATATATATATATATATATATATATATATATATATATATATATATATATATATATATATATATATATATATATATATATACATACATACATACACATACATATACACACATATACATACATATACACACATATATGTACATACACACATATATACGTCATCATCGTTTTGATATAATAAAGTTAAAAAGAGCATTCTTAAATATTCACAGACTACTGGCTGTCCTAATGTGGAGGTGGAGATTATTCCAAATTTGCACTCCTGTGTATTGAAATGTTCCTTTGAATAATTCATTATTATGGTGCGGGATACACAAATCACGATTACCAATAGATCGAAGGTTATAAACGGATGATGATTGGAAAAGAAACATATCAGAAATATAATTAGGACAGAGACCATAAAGAGATTTATACAGGAGTATGCCCTTATTATAATCAATCCTCTCGTAAGCAGTTAGCCATCCTAATTTTACAGATAAAGGCTGAATTGGCGAGTCGTGTGGTTCATCTAAAATAACGCGAGCGACACATTTTTGAAGTTTGTGTATTCTGTCTACGTGAGTTTTGGCGGCGTTTCCGTAAATTGTAAGACAATAGTCTATGGAGGGTAATATATAGGCATTATAGTATAGTTTTCGATAGGAAAGTGGAAGATGTCTTTTTATTTTCCCAAGAAGGGCAATTTTGCTAGACACTGAACGACAGACATCATCAATGTGTTTGTTAAACTGTAAAGAAGAGTCTATACGCAAGCCTAGAAGTTTATCGTTTTTGACGTTAGCTAGCGTATGGTTACTGATCGTTAATGAGAGATCTTTTCGTGGTAATTTTGCTCATTTTTGAGTTGTACCTAACAACATATATTTGGTTTTGGTCTCATTTATTACCATATCGTTACCTTTACACCAGTTTGCAACATTTGAAATATCATCATTAAGGGTACTTTCAATAGATGATAACGATGGCGCAGATTTGTGTAAAGTTGCATCATCAGCGAAAAGATCAAGTTTTGATGATTTTATATGAAGTGGTAGGTCGTTAATATAAATAAGAAAAAGTATGGGCCCTAGGACAGAACCTTGTGAACCGCCACAAGAGAGTACAGAGTAGGAAGAGTAACTGCTACCTATATGGACAGTTTGCACTCGATCAAGAATAAATGACCGAAACCAGCTAATGGCGTTGTTGTGAAAGTTGTAGCATTTTAACTTTTCTATTAGAATATTATGATTGACCAAGTCGAATGCTTTGCTAAAATCCAACAAAGTGACCCCTGTTAGATTTCCGGCATCCATTTTACTTAACCAAGTATCGGTTAACTTTGTGAGTGCAGTCTGGCAGGGATGAAATTTGCGAAATCCTGATTGTTCATTGTGTAAAAGGACATTTTCTTGTAGGTATTCATAAATTTGGTAGGCTACATGGCGTTCGAATAGTTTTGATAAAGTAGGCAAAATAGAAATAGGTCTATAGTTTGCAGGGTTTGATTTATCTCCCTTTTTAAAAATTGGTGTACTTTTTGCGATTTTGAATTCGTTTGGAAAGATTCCGTCTGTAATACTTTTATTTATGAGATATGCAATGGGTTTAGATACGATATGTGCTGTCAGTTTGAGAAGTCTAGGGCCTAATGTATCTATGCCGGATGATTTAGAGGTATTTAATCCTCTTAACATGGTATATACGTCCGTCTCGTCTATTGTTCTAATTCTAAACTCTCGGTCTTGCTTTAGTTTAAAGTCTTAAGTATGTTCATTGTTTGCTCATATTTAGAATGTTGTGCATGTAAGGTATCAGATATTTTAGAGAAATGATCATTAAATGTGTCTACTATATCATTTACATCGCTACATGATTTGTGAGTTAAAACATTAGGAATAGTAATGCCATTTTTTTTTTGGATTAAATTCTTTTAAATATTTCCAAATATCGCTTGAATTCTTATTTTCTTCAATTGCTGTTTTATAATATTGTTCTTTAGCCTTTCCGATAAGATATGTCACTCTATTTCGCCAAAGTCTATAATTTTGCATGTCTTTTAGCTTATGGAAATGGTCACGTTTAAACCTGGCCTCGTTTATTTCTGGTGTAATCCATGAGGGTTTAAGTAGACTTTTAACTCTCTTTGTTTTTACTTTTGCGTGTTTTTCAAGGATTGAGAATATTAGATCATAAAAAGTTTGTAGAGCGGCATCTAAACTCTCACTTTGATCAACAGAGTCAAAGTTCGTTGTTTGCAATTCATTTAGAAATAAATTTTTATCGAAATGCTTAAAATCGCGATAGCTTATTGTTATATGCGTTCGTTTCTTTTCAAATTGTGGGGTTTTACGCGTGATGCAAACTGGATAGTGGTCTGATATGGCGATGTTAGGAACATTGATCTCATTAATATGATCCGGTTTATTTGTATACATATGGTCAATCAGTGTACTAGACTTGTCATTTACCCTCGAAGGTGTCTTAATCATCTGAGAGAGATTAAATAACTCTAGGGCGTTTTTCCAGTATTGAGGGGGGTCTTTCAAGTAATCAATATTAAAATCTCCCATAATTAATATCTCGGTGTCATCACAGGAAGTCACTTTGTTTATTTGATCGGCTAAAACATCAACCCAGCTGGTGGTAGCGGAGGGGGGACGATAAGCGGTACAAACAAGTACGGGCCTGCTGTTTGGAATATTAATTTCCATCCATATGATCTCAATGTTTCCGGATTCAAGATCGCGCCTTCTATTATAGTTTAAGGATTTTGAAATGTACATTAAAATTCCACCACCCGACTTGCCATTTCTATCTTTTCTTTCAAATTCAAAATCATCAATAACTAATAGATTATCATGTACTTTATCGTTTAGAAACGTTTCACACAAACCTAAGATATGTACAGAACAACGTAGTAATAATCGAATTTCATCAATCTTTGGCAAAATGTGACATATGCTTAAATTTCCAGCTCTAAGACCCTTTTTATCCATACCAAAATTATAACTTATAATTTCTTTGGAAGAAATGTTAGTAAGGTTAGGTGATTCATCAGGGTCTTGGATATTTTCACACGAGGAGTCGATATTCCTTTCATTGCGTACATTTTTATCTTCTCTAACACGTGTTTCCATTGAGTTTCTATGTACATATTTTGGTTTTGCTATCACATGCTTGGTGTTACAAAATGTATAGTTATTGTTTTCGGTTTTAGAATGATATGAAGCACAAGAACATACAGTACCATTACAATTAGTACAGATTTGTATTAAGACTCTGAAACGGTTACGAGTTGGTATGTGCGGGCGGTGATCGGCAATGCTTTCGTTGCCGTATTCCTAGTAGCGACAAAATTTGTATTTGTGGCCAAATCTTCCGCATCGGTAGCATTCAATCACGCCTCCATGGCGACAGGTGCGCTCGTTATGACCCTTCTCTCCACATTTATAGCATCTCTGTGTCTTTCGTTTTTTGAGGACTGAAACGTGGGTATCGTAGATTTTACGTAACTTTGCTGTGCCTTTGTCAGAAAGGTGAATACGATCATTCCAATAATGATAGGAATTCACTTGCATGCTGTGCTCGATCACTGTAGCACAATACTCCACACATACTACGCGAATAAACCTGTTAATTTCCCTAACATTTGCGTCAACACGTGGTGTGACTTCTGAAATTCGGATCGTCGTTTTCGGAGATCGGGTCCTGATGTCGCATACGATGTTAACAATGTCGCTTTTCACGGACTCAATGTCGCGTAAGTTAGCGGCATCGTTTCCTCCTGCCTGGATGATGATGTTACTATATCGAGTTACATCCAGTTTATGAATTTCTTTCTGAATAGTAGTTATATGGGCTCCACGTAGTGTCTTCAAGGTGACTCTACCTCGAGTTTTGATCCTTTGGAGAATAGAACTTCCGATTATTAAGGTTCTCTCTTGTGATTCAGAAGAACCTGGCACATGTTTATCGGAGGTATTTGTACGGACTCTTTGAAATGAATTTTGTTGGTTTCGCTTTCCTGTGGTAGTAGTGAGAACTTCTGGAATGATTTTTCCTGTTTCCTCTTGCGTACAGCCAGAATGACGGTCGTCCGTGTGTTTGTCGATGACTCAGCCGTTGGATTTGACAAACAACACTGTGTATGGCGACTCGTGACGCATTCAGATTTGGTACTTACTTTAGACATTTTAGACATTTCGGTCGCCTTGTCCTTCGTTTGTATCCGATTTGTTTGGGTGGGTGCATCCGTCATCGTTATTTGTGATGATTGTGTTGAAAGGGATCGGAAGGTCAAGCTTTGTTGGTTTAAGCTATCCTTGAGATTCTCAACCTCTTTGCCAAGTTTGATGACCACAGCGGACAGATCTCTAATAGTTGCCGTGCTATCACAGTCAATATATTCATCAGAAATACATTTTTCCGCAGTAGTACTGTTTCCCCTCTCTGGATTTGGTGTTGATGCTCTTTGTGGATGGCCTGCAACGACCTTATATTCTGTTATACTGTCGTCATCTATGTCACACGCATTTGCCATATCATTAATAAACATCTTGCACCAAGAAAATGAAGAGACGCCCTGAATATGCATAGTACTGGTAGTCACATAAATTGTCACTGTAACATCGTTTGACTCCATTTTGTAAATGCATCCGTTGTTTCCGTCATCTCTCTTGAAAATAAGATTGTTCCGAAGGTAACCAGTAAGTAAGTCATGTTTCTCCGGTGTATAGTGCACAGTTATACTCCGTTGGTTGCGAGTCATTCGTAAGAAATCGGGAACATTGACATCGTCGTGTAGAATAAAATCCGAACTAGCATTAAACGACTTTGTAAATTCCGTGAAAGACTCATACAAAGATTGAAATATACTTAAGTTCGCACTTTGTTCCATTATGTTAAGTTATTTCAGTGATCTATGAAGCCGCGATATTCCTGGCGATGTATTGGGTTACCGGAGCAAACAAAAACACGTCTTATCGGTACGGTTGCATGGACCCAATTATAGTATATTGTTCAAACAATGATAATATTATCAGCTGCTTTGTCAGCAGGTACTATATATGTTATGATATAGCAGGGATATATGTGCTTTTACATGTAATGGTCATACTTAAATAAGAGGTACATATTTGTTGGAAGTCATATTAAATAAAGAAATGAAAGAAAATTATCTTGTGGATTTTGATTTTCAGATATAAGTAAAGAAGAAGACAATAAGAAAAGTGGTGATAACTTTTCTACCGAATTACACAGTTTATGCATGAAAGGAGATTTTATGAAAGTGGAACATTTGATACACAAAACCCAGAAAGGATTTAATACAGAAAGCAGTAATGGAAGATCACTACTTCATAGTGCTGGATTTTCAGGATCAGTAAAACTAGTACAGTATTTCATAGATAATGGCTGTGATATGTATAAGCAGGATAATATCGGTCAGACTGTTATACATATTGCATGTCAGGGAGGGCATGTTGATCTGGTGAAACATTTGGTAGACATAGATAAAGGTGTATTAGACTTACAAGACAACAGTGGATTGACACCGTTACATTGTGCTGGATTTTCGGGATCACTACAACTAGTAAGTTACCTGATAAATTATTGCTGTGATGTATATAGAAAGAGAGACAGTGGTAAAACCTTTGCACATAACGTTTCAAACAAAGAACATGACAATCTAGAGAAACATCTGATAAACAAAGATAAGGCTGTACTAGACTTAAGAAATAAAAATGGATGGACACCGTTTCATTGTGCAGGATTTTCAGGATCAGTAGAACTAGTACAGTATCTGATTGATAATGACTGTGATGTGAATAGTCAGGATTATAGTGGTTGGACCATTGCACATATTGCATGTCAGAAAGGACATGCTGATCTGGTGAAATATCTGGTAAAGAAAAATAAAGGTGTATTAAACACAAAAGACAACAATGGAAAGACATCGTTTCATTTTGCTGGATTTTCAGGATCAGTAGAACTAGTACAGTATCTGATTGATAATGGCTGTGATGTGTATAGTAAGGATAATAATGGTTGCACCATTGTACATATTGCATGTAAGAAAGGGCATATTGATCTGGTGAAATATTTGGTAAGTAAACATAAAGATGTATTAAACATTAAAAACGAAAAGGGATTGACACCGTTTCACTTTGCTGGATTTTCAGGATCAGTAGAACTAGTACAGTATCTGATTGATAATGGCGGTGATGTGTGTTGTAAGAGTAATTCTGGTCGGACTATTGTACATGTTGCGTGTCATGAAGGGCATGTCGACCTAGTGAAATATTTGATAGGCATAGATAAAGGTGTATTAAATTTAAAACACAAAAGTGGATTGACACCGTTTCATTTTGCTGGATATTCAGGATCAGTAAAACTAGTACAGTATCTGATTGATAAAGGCTGTGATGTGTATAGCGGGGATGACACTGGTTGGACCATTGTACATTATGCATGTCAAAAAGGGCATGTCAAACTACTGAAACATCTTATAGAAAAAGATAAAGGTGTATTAAACATAAAAGACAACAATGGATTGACACCGTTTCATTGTGCTGGATTTTCAGGATCAGTAGAACTAGTACAGTATCTGATTGATAATGGCTGTGATGTGTATAGTAAGGATAATGATGGTCGGACCATTGTACATAATGCATTTCAGAAAGGGTATGTCAATCTCGTGAAACATCTGGTAGACAAAAATATAGATTTATTAAAGATAAAAGACAAAAATGGAATAACCCCGGAGTTATCAGCATCATCCGAGTTATTAGACTACCTACGTAACGCTGGTTGTGAATGATAGATCATTGCATCATAATTGCAGAATAATAATCAGTTATTTGATGTTACACCATTTTTATAGTTATAATGTGTTTTCAGTTTCTTTTGTGGCTTGTAACGATATACTTTGTGATGGTTGTTTAAAGTTTGCAGCCAGTTGTCTGTAGTCAGAAGTACAATAAGTAAGATAATGCATAATGTATGCATCTTCACATCTTTTCAAGCAATCAGTCGTCTGTAAATGTGCAAATTGTGCTCAAATGAGCAATATACAGCTTCCTATATTTGAGGATTATTATTCTTTTTTCATCAAACTGTTTTCTTTTTACCTACTTCTATTGCGCTTTTTTTTTTTACAAAGTTTTGAGAATGTGATAGAAATGTAATAAATTATTGCATAGTAATAATCATAATCATGATCTGTGACAAAGATTTTCAATATTTTATGACATCTGTGTATATTGTATGAACATGTTCTTAAATATTTGTATATATATTTTCACCATTTGATTGAATAATATATACCATTTGAAAAAAAGACATCAGTGCACCTATGACTGGAATCGAACCCCAAAGTCTCCTTCACAAATTTTTAGCTCACCTGAGCAAAAGGCCAAAGTGAGCTATAGTCATAGTGCGCCGTCCGTCCGTCCGTCGTTAACTTTTTCACATTCTCGCCTTCTTCTCTGGAACTACATTGCAGATTTGGATCAAACTTTGTGTAAATGATATACTCAAGGTCCCCTACTTAAATTCTGTTCGGGACCCAGATTTCCTTAGGAGTGGATCCAGGGCGGGGCCAAAAGTGCCCAAAACGGTACTCCTCTTGAAACATCTTCTTCTCCAGAACCAGTACACAAATGGGGAAACTAATTACAGTTCAACAATCTATAAAGATTGGTTATCAAAAATTGTGTTCGAGGAGAAGATATGTCAAATAGAAATTTACGACTTTTTGACGTGTTTCTGGAATTTCAATGCAGAAAAGTGTCATGTTTTTCAGATGATTGATATTGATGATTTCTTAATGACTATTTTGATCATAATTGTGGTAAGAAATATTATTGTGAAAGAATTTTGTCAATATCTCAATCTTTTTTTTTTTTTTTTTTTTTGGGGGGGGGGGGGGGGTTTTTGATATTTTAAAACATAAACAAAAAAAAAAAGGGTGGGGGGGGGGGTGGAGTTGGCCATTTTTTACATTCTCAACTTTTTTTCCGCAAAACTGTTCAAAGGATTTTAATAAATCTTGGTAGAAATAAATCACTTATCATCCTCTTCATTTTCTGTTGTTTTTGTCCAGACGTCTTTACAAGTGGCGCCACCATAGTCAAAAGTAGGTCACAAAAGAGTATCCTCCCTTGACAATATTGTTTTTCATACGGACTGTATACTGAGACAAACAGAATGCATAGAAATGATCTATAAGGATGAATGAAGATGTATGATCATTTTGGTTCCCTTCCAAAATTAAATTTTAGATTTTTTTTTTCGACATCTGTCTGGACTGTTGGAGAGGTAGGGGCATGTGGCTCCTTGTAAATACAGAAATATTTGTTTTTATATTTTTGAATATATTCAGTGTTTTATATTAATGCAATTCTTAATAATCATTTGCAGTGACAGATTTTATCATACATGCAAAATGACAAATTAATTCCCCTCCCATATAAAATAAAGAAGAGAAGAAACATCTCAGATCGTGTCATTTTATGTAAGTTTTCTAAAATTGTTCTCGGGAATAGGCTTCTTTCACAGTTACCCCATGCGCTTCAATGAAGCCTTTAACTTCGTTTTGGTTTGTGTGTAGAATAGTTGGAAAATGTAAGAGCAAGTTATAAGTGCGATTGAAATGCAGGTTTCTAGCTAGAAAATACCTTAATTAGAGTATATGTGATACATACATCATCATGTTATTGTTGATATTAGAAGTAGGGGTAGTAATAGTGATAGTAGTTGATATTGTATTTACAGGTCAAATCAGAAATTGGTATAGTCTTACGTTGTTTTCACCTTACTACAATTTCTATATGCCCGTTGTAGACGGACACATTATGGTATTGAGTCTGTAGGTCTGTGGACCTGTGGATCTCTTCACACCTAGTTATCAAGATACATACCATGTTGTTCAGGCTAAGATTTCCAAACTTTGTAAACTTATTTCATGACATGAGAAGAAATCCTGTTGACTTTCAATATCTAGGTCAAAGGTTAAGGTCATCTTTAGAGCAAAACCGCATGATTTTGAGGTAGCAATTTATAAGCAGGGTACAGACCAAACCGTATATCCTAGAAATTTTAACGTTTGGACATTTACTATACCCCCAGCAAACAACATTTATGGGTATGTTACATTAAACGTTTTTAATTCAAAAAATTTTTAAACTATAACAATCTTACACAGGTTATAGTAAATGAATTATTAATTCATTTATAATTTTGGTTTCTTATTTTACATTTTTATTTATTTATTTATTTATTTATTTATTTTTTTTTTTTTTTGCAAATTGTATTTTTAAACAGATGTGATTTACTAAGGAGTGAGGAAACATATCTTTTTCTTCTTGTATCATCTTATTTGTTTCTGTTCAAACTAGAGCTGTTCTAACGCGACAAATACCCCCGCGGCAACAAAGTTGAAACATGCAATAATTTATCCTAAGATACACCACTGGTGTATGTGTTATGGATGTCCTACTTGTACATTTTGAGGTAAAATCAATGAAAGCAATCTAAACAATTGTGTAAAATATAATCTTTCCAGCAACATAACAGCAAGAAGTAATGACCAAGACAAGAATGCTGGCTTTGTGTACACTGTGACATGGACAGTGTAGATATTACCTTGGTTCAATGTCATGACACACCGTTAGGTCATTGACAATAATTGTGTAAAATATTACTTCCCGCCAAATTAAAAGGAAGTTACGACTAGGCCGAGAATTCTGGCAATGTATTCACTGTAACCTTGACCTTTTAGATATGATCTTGGGTCTAGTTCTTGACACTCTTGTGTCATGAACATCAACTGAGATTCCCTCCAAAGTAAAAGGAAAAAATTATGACCCGGACAAGTGGACACACAGACAGACAGACACACTGTGAACAACATGCTCCGTATAATTTGATACTCACCTTTGGATCATGGAAAACAACGGTGCAAATTATAACCCAGATCCCACATAGGAATAAGGAGCTATGATCCGTACAAGTTTTATGACAATACTTGCACTGTGACCTTGACCTTGCATGTATGATCTTGAGTCAAAATCATGACACTTCCTTGGTCATGGACAAAAATTGTGTGAAATATTATCCAGATCCAAGTAAGAAGTTATGACATGTACAAGAATTTAGGCTACGCTTGCACTTTGACCTTGACCTTGGAGATACATTTTCGAGTGACAACATTTTTGTGATATATTACCCAAATGTATCTTTCTGGTTAGTTATGATCCGGACAAGGATTTTGGCTATGTGTGCACTGTGCCCTTGACCTTGAAGATATGATCTTGGGTCAAGATCACGATACATCCTTGGGTCATGGACAACAATTGTGTGAAATATCCAGATCCAATAAGGGGATAAGAAGTTATGGCCTGGATAATTTTTTACTATGTGTGTACTGTGACCTTGACTTTGAAAATATGATCTTGCGTCAAGGTCATGACACATCTTTGTTTCATGGGCAAAAGTTGTGTGAAATTTTTATTTTGGATTAAAATGCAACATGGCAGTAAAAAGTTATGGCCCCCACAAGGATTTTAGCTATGAATACACTGTGAACTTGACTTTGAAGATATGACTTTCGGTCAAGGTCATGACACACCCTTGGGTCATGGACAACAATTGTATGAAATTTCCAGATCCGATAAGTGGATAAGAAGTTACAGCCTGGACAAAAAAATTGCTATGTGTGCATTGTATTCTTGACCTTAAAGATATGACTGTGGGTCAAGGTCATTACACTGCTTTGGGTCCTGTGCAACAAAATCCAACACGGAGTACGAAATAATGGCTCAGACAATTGTGAACAGACGGACATACAGGGTGACTCCTATATAACCCCCTCCCCCTTCCAAACTTTGCTGATGGTATAATAATTTCATTAAGATTTACGTCGGTATACACGATTCCAATAAATCCCGCGCTCTAGCGGACGAGTTATCTACCGTAACAAGTGATGACGTCAAACGAGGATGATGCAGCTGCTGAAACTGAAAAGTGAGTGAGCGCGTTGTTCCACGAATGTAGGAGGGAAGGTGAACAACGAAAGCGGCGATATAAAGTACGTTAGTGATAAAGTACCGACTGTATAATACATACATTATTCTATAGTAACTCTATAGAATACCAATATTTTCAAATGGAATACAAATTGAAGAAAGAGAGAAATGCCAATATTATTGTTCTGTACTTTCACTTTCTCGTTTCTGATAAAATATCCGCTTGACACGTTTTCAATGACCCCCATCTTAATTCACCAATTTAACAGAAAAAGTGATGTAAATAAAATTAATACATCAGATAAGGGTGAAAGAAAATCGTATCATTGTAATCGATGAATCTCATGCAATCCACGAAGCTCGTGAATCAAATATACTGAATAGTGTCATTATACCAGTGTGGGCTCTTTGTTAATCCCAAAATGAACTGGTCAGGGGCTTCTCCAGACGGGAAAGTGTACGATTCCAAATATGGGTTTGGCTTATTGGAGGTGAAGTGTGCCTACAGACATAGAGATGTGCCCCCCATTGATGCTTGTGATGACCCAACATTCTTTTGCCAACTTAACAAATCTGGTTTGCCATTTTTGAAGAAGGATCATCACTCTTTGTCTCAGGTTCAAGGTCAGCTTGGCATATGTGGTGCAGGCCGGTGCGACTTTGTCGTATATACTAACAAAGGAATGATCATTGAACGAATTCAATTTGACCGTGGTTATTTCAACACAATGGTCAACAAGCTTCACGCATTCTATACTTCACATATTGTGCCTGTTCTTTGTGAATCTGGTAATGATACTGTAAATGTTGATGAATAATCAATGAAAATTTTGAATTTTATATCTTTTCAATGTTGTTTTTCTTGAATACACAAACATTTCTCAATCAAGCAGTCAATTATGATATTGTTTCACATGTACCTGTTATAAGAAGACTCGGTTGTATATGTGTAGGATTCAATAAGCATAGCCAGAGTGCAACGTACGTGTGGCATACATGTATATCAGCAGAAGCTGCTTACTCATTCCAAGCACTTGTTCTCATTCTATAATATTGGTACAAACACACACAAATATATTACAGACAGGCTAATATTTACATGTCCCAATCCTTAGATTTCAGGGCCATAAAAATCAAAATAGATATCCATGAAGTTGACAATTTTTAATAGTATTTACAGTCAGTTCCAAAACTTTCAGTAGATCTATGAATTGTATATGAAAAGAAAAAAGCATACACATGATGTACATGTGTAAATGTAAAAAATACATGGATGTCTGCATAGATATTTGTCACAGTATGCCACTCATTTCTGTTTTAAGGTGATGAAATAATGGGTTCTTGAAAAAGAATCAGAAGTGCATAAACAGTCCAAATCTGGTTAATGGAACCTGATAAATTAAGAGGAATGACTTGATCAAAAAATATGAAATGACTTTATTTTGTTGATTGCTCTCTCAACATGTATTCGTTCAGCAGCAGTGCTTTGAGTGTTCATTACATCTTCCCCCGACATCTGGTCCAACATACCTAGGAATGGAGGAATGTTCAATTTCACATGTATAGTATCTAATAAATCTTGTATGTCAAAACCTTTATGAGCCATTACACTGTCTCCCTTGTCAAAAGGCAAATGAAGGAGCCCTGACCTTTCAGTAATTTCTCGGTCATATATGCACCCTGTGTAAAGCTGACTAACAAATGTGACACTACCAGATGGAGCTATACCTACAAGTCCTTTTAAAGTATTTGAACTTTTATAATTACTGTATGTCTGAGACTTCAAAAGTAGAGATGAGGACATTTCTACTTTAATTTCTGTACAATCAATGATAATCTTTGTTGATGGATATTTATCTTTGAAAGACTGTGGCATATATTCTACAACTGCTTCTTTGCTTGGCCATATATTCAAGCTTCCAAGTCGTTGATAAGAGAAGTTTGACCATGATATCAAAATGTTACTGAAAGTACTAACCGAGACACCAAATCTACAAGCCAAGTCTTGCTCAAATAGACCAACTCTTACTCTTCACAAAAACATCATAAACTGATTTGCTGGAGACACTTCTCTTAGTCGTCTACTTTTAACATTCTCATTATTCTGATTTTCATCAGTGTGACTGTCACAATTCATTATGACATTTTCTCCCCATGCAACAGGATTAAGGAATGTCAAAACTGCATCAAAAACTGCTCTTGTTGGAAAACCAGTATAAAAACTTACATCTTTATCACTAAGGTTTGCAATAGAAAATTTCTGTGAAGAAATAACTGATTTCTGATCACTAATTTCCTTTTTCAATTTTTCATTTTCAGCTAATAATTTGTTATATTTTTCTGACAGTTTCTCAATATCTTTTGACAGAAAGTGATTTTCAATAATGGCTTCCTCAGCAGACAGACACATGTCACTATTTTGGACAGCATTGGTCACACTTTGTACACAAGTATCTGTACTATAATCCACATTTACATGTAAATTCAAATCCGGATTATCAGTTTGTTCATAATCACTTATATTGATTGTTGGTTTATTTCTGGTTTTCTGAAGGCTATTTGGCAGTCTTGTTTTCTTTTCTTTATGTATATGTTTAATGTCTTTCCAACATTCAAATAGTGTCGGCACACACCCAGGCAGCTTGGTTCTTCTATTGCTAAAAGGATGGTACTCTAGGTTTTCTTTTGTAAAGTGTAACGAACATACAACAGTACTTGGTGTCACCTTAAAGAACTCATTTTCATCTCGGCGAATATTAATCAGCCACCTTTTCCTCAAAGGATCACCAGTTGGTGGGAAATTATGGTAACTGATTTTCCCATGGCCAGGAATTGTTGGATATCCATGAGTTGTGCAACCAGGTACACAAAAGTTTCTGTTGCTCTGAAAAACAAGATAATAAACTGTTAGTGGTGAAAGATATTTTTCATCTGAATATTTGATGTATTACGTTTTATAAGACAACACAATAGGTTACATGTACACATCTCCAATGAAGCATTACATTAACACTATATAGATAGAGTTCAAGGACCACATACAGCAGGTGACTTACACATTACATTAACACTATATAGATAGAGTTCAAGGACCACATACAGCAGGTTGCTTACACAATTTCTTTTTAAATAAAATATACCTTTAGCTGGTCGTCATCAAAGACTGTCTTTGAATGTGGGCCAGACTCATCACTTTTCCCTGTACTCAGGTAGCTCATCCGCAATAAATACATATTGCTACAAATGTTGGTCAACTATACAATGTCGAATACAGCAAGGAATGCCAATTTTAAATTCACTCCTCTAAATTCTTCTTTGTTGACTTCATAACATCATAGATCTAGATCTATGAATATGATAACATGACTGTTGGTTGGTTGATTGAGGATTTTAACCGATTTACGTCACTTTAACTTTATTTCATTCATATCATGACTTGGAGACAGGAGATAACCAATCTCTGAAATCACTGACAATATTAATAAGCACTCATTTAGAAGTATAAAAGTGTTTTGAATGTGGTTTGTAAACAGTATGTTTTTCGAATTTCCTCTGACCAATATATTAAACGTTAGCTTCGGCTGAAAATGAGATATAACATGTGTTGGAAACGCAAAGGTTTAAATAAACATACAATGATTTACTCAAACAAAAGTATTTCTGGAAAAATTAATTCGCATAAAACGATGAATTACCTTTGACAGTTCGCTGAAGCAACAAATTCCCAACTTGGCAGCCAATCCTCGTTTGACGTCACAAAAAAGGGACGTAACTCAAGGGCGCGACTTTTTGAAATCGTGTATATATGATGCCTCTACTCGGGCTTTTATCGTGCCAGTCAACTCTGTTTCTTGTTATCATTGTTGTGAGAAGTGTATACAGGAGGGTGTTTGAAAAGGAAAAATGACATTACCAGAAACGAACTAGAACTTAAAACATTTCTTTATTTTGATGAAATAAGAGACAAAGGATATCACACAAGTGTTCCGTCTTTATCTCACCATGATATTGATGTAGTTGCGCAGGTACCGATTGATTACATGCATCTTGCATGTGAAGGTGTCAAAGAACATCGATAACTGGTTTGATTGATAGAACAAGACTATTTTTATAACACAATATTCATCATCTTGGATTGAGAGATTTCATAATTCGTTTGGTGTTCACATTCCTCTAAATGAAAATCATAGCAGTACATATAATAACTACAGTTACCATGTGTTGGTAGCATTTGTAGAACATTGTTTATCAGATTTATGGTAATGTCCTTTAACCAGAACATTTTTCAGAGGATATAAAACGTTAATGAATTTAAGACAATATATCTGTTTTTCCATTTGAAAATTTTGTCTCAAAATTGAAACATCTGGTATGCAAAGGAAGTTTCACTTTTCCTTAAGTTATTAGCAGCTTGTCAGAAAGAACAAGTAATATTACAAGGAATCCATGCTATCCAAATTTGAAAAAAAAGGATCGTAGATGTGGCCCAGTACCAGATCCCGTATTAACAGCTACTGAAAATAGCGTCGTCGAAAATAAAACATTTCAGTTTAAACTCAATAGAAAAGATAATTACTTAAATCAGCGTGCAAAATTTCAGCTTCAGCGTCACTAGATAAATTACTATATATTGTACAATGCATTATACACATGCTTCAAAATAGTTTATAGCTTCTATACAATTCTAAACAATTAATGTAAAAATGCACATTAGAATAATTATATGTATTCTTCGCATAAATTTGCTGAGATTACTCGGCATCATAAATGGTATAATATCATGTCAAAAACATGTGTAGCAATTTCAATGATGACAAAGCATTAGAGGAGATAGTGTGACCCTTTGACCTCCCAGACGTTAAATGTCGTCCAGCAATGTAACTTACTTTGTAGTACTCTTTACATTGTTTTCTTTTTATGTTATATGAATTGTTGTCTTGGTATATTTGTTAATATTCGATGAGCCTTAATTGTCACAATTCTTGGATATTCCGTTGAAGTTCAATATCCTGATAGGTCTTTATGATTAAACCTGCATTTGAAATAGCATTTGCAGCGGCATCCCTGACGTTAATGATAATGTTGACACTTTAGATGGATATGGTGCACAAACGGGTTGGGCGTATTACATAAAACATAGTATAAATACTGCTTTGTAATTAGATAAAATTCAGAAGGAATGTGATTTAACATCTATGATATTGAACTTAACGCTATATAGTCCTTTATTCAGAACTGTTTCGTTTATGATAAATTATCTTAGTTTGTGTATTTGACTTTATCACTGTCAAAGATAGTTGTTGCACTAATTAAAATAAACATTTGAAAACACAACGCAAGACTTGTCACTATAGAATAAAGAACACGGACCAAGAGAAAAGGACAACATAATCTCTTTTGTTGCATCGTGAAGCTGAATGTATATGACTTTATAAGGTAAGACTTGTATCTTGAAGTACGTTTTGGTCGAAATTTACATTTTTTTCAAAAAAAAAAAAATTATAATAAAGATTTTGTTACATGTATTATGGCCACTGATAATCAAGAAACAGATGAGTTAACACAATTAGTAGCATTACAAATCTCTGATGACGATGTTAAGAAGCAACTCCCAAAGGAACAATTTGTAAAATATATGGAACAAAAGCACGGTGTAAAAGTTCAGGCGAACAATTCTATGACCCTTCTGATCAAACTCAAGGTCTTTCAGAACAACCGCAGGCCGTTCATGTAATTCAGGAACCCATTAAAGGTCAGTCTTTTATAAATCCCTCGGGCCTTAAGTCCAACGAACTGTAATGTCCAGATAATAATTATATCTTTATCAGCACTTAATCACGATGTAAATTGACTCTGACAGCTTAGAGCCATGACACCTAATTATAAAAGAGCCATATCGCCTAACAGCTGTTCTTAATCGCTTAAGGGAAAAGGACGTCACACTTAACAAAGCTAAGTGCGAATTTAAGAAAAATAAACTATCATTCTTCCGATACGTCTTCTCATCAGACGGATTTTCCGCAGATCCTGAAAAGATAACAGCGATAAAATCCGCAAAACAACCGGTGAGGTAAGAAGCTTTCTAGGAATGACAAATTATGTATCAAGATTCATTGAAAATTATTCAACTATTACTCAACCTCTCAGGAAGCTCACCCAATAAGATATCAAATGGGAATGGGGAAACAAACAACAAAAAGCATTTGACATACTCAAAGACTCGCTATTAGCATTAGCATTAGCTATTGTCTGGAGCTGTGAACATTTTCATCTATACATATATGGTTCTCTATTTACGCTCGTTACAGATCCTAAAGCGTTAGAAACGATCTTCAACAATCCTAAAAGCAAACCACCAGCAGGAATCGAAAGATGGCTCTTACGACTACAAGCATACGATTTTGATGTCAAATACAAGAGAGGCATTAACAATCCGGCTGATTACATGTCCCGCCATCCGTACAAACTAACTAAGAAATCGGCCAAAGAGGAAATAGCATAAAACTTTGTTAACTTCGTTACAAAATACATGTATGCTGTTCCTAAAATCGTTGATTTAGCAAATATCGCTGAAGCCACAGAAAATGACGAAAATATTCAAATCGTTTTTGAAAATCTAAAAAGCGGGAAATGGAGCGAGAAAAACAGCGAAATTAACTCATTCTACAAAGTTAGAAATTAACTTTGCATGGCAAGTCATGAAGGTAAACACATTTTACTTCGCGACTCACGAATAGTCATACCAGCCAATCTACAAAGGCAAATCGTAGAGATAGCTCATGAGGGACACCAAGGAATAGTAAAAACCAAACAACTAGTCCGTGAAAAAGTCTGGTTTCCAGGAATCGATAAATGCGTCGAAAATCTATGCAAGAATTGTCTTCCATGCCTAACATCAACCCCCAACGCAAAGTTTGAACCGTTAAGAATGTCAAAATTACCGGATTGCAGTTAGCGTTGACTTCTATGGACCGTTTCCGACAGAAGAATATCTACTTGTTGCTATCGATGATTATTCACGTTACCCTGAAGTGGAAATTGTACACTAAACATCCGCTAACTCAACTATCAGCAAGCTAGATAAGATAATTGCTACTCACGGAATCCCCAAAATGGTAAAAACCGACAATGGACCTCCGTTTACAGCCATATATTCAACGAATTTTCTAAATATATGGCATTCAAACACAGAAAAATTACACCTCTATGGCCAAGGGCAAATGGAGAATTTGAACGATTCATGCGAACCATAGGAAAAGTAATCAAAGCATCGCACTCAGAAAGGAAAAATTGGGAACAAGAAATTTATCAATTTTTACGCAACTACAGAGCAACCCCTCATTCAACAACAGGAGAACCGCCCGCCAAAGCTTTATATGGACGAAACATCAAAATCCGATTACCCGAAATGAGGCCACGTAAGGATGATAAACAAATAAGACAGAAAGATAGAAAACTAAAACAGAAGTCGAAAGAACACGCTGACAAAACAAACAATGCGCAAACGTCAAAATTAAAGAAAGGTGACATCCTAATCGTAAATCAGAAAAGGGAAAATAAACTGACTACACCTTTTGAACACAAAATGATCCATGATTACAGAGCCAAGTGAAGATAAAACCATCACGCGAAATTCGAGTGCATTCAAAGAAATACCGAATAACACATTGACGGAACCGGAAGAGATTGAGCCGATCAAGGAAACGCCCGATAATCGTTACAATCTGAGGGAAAACATTAATCCACCGAAACATCTCGCTGATTATGTGAATAGATAAACAAGTCGTGCGCGTGAGGCATAATCCTCTGACTTGTTAAATTATCGTAGTTTATATAAAATCATGCATGTTAAGTAAATTCATAATTGTATCTTGTATCAAATATCACTTTTATTCCTAAACTGAAGATACTATTTTAATCCTACATTTACTCGGAGACTTGAAATGCTCATCAAAAGATTTGATCAATTTCAAATTCAAAGGAAAGGAGGGATGTAATGTCCAGATAATATCTTTATCTTTATCAGCACTTACTCACGATGTAAATTGACTCTGACAGCTTAGAGCCATAACGCTCCCAATTACCAGATTGCGTGTTTATCTAAACTTTCCCACCTCCTACACCTGTTTATTGTTTTATGTTTAGTAGCTAGAACTGTACACACGTGTTTCTCTCTTCATTTAAATAAAATACCAAACATTACACGAACCTTTGGACGAAGATGACCCCGCGAAATGGTTAGGAAATGCTACCTTTATCATAGTGGTTAAGACGTTTGAGGGGGACCCTAAGAAATTTAAACAATGGACAAAAGATATTAAACGTTATGCACAAATGGAACGTCTGGAAGACGCGGACGTTCCAAGAATCGTTCACATGACTTTTACCGGTTCAGTGGCCGACTTTGTGCAAAAGATATATTGCCGAATGTAAGAAAGCCAAAGAGAGCCAGAGTTGGAATGATCTGAAGAAACTAAGGCAAAGACGATTTACACAAATAACGGACCCACAACAGGCAAAGGCGATTTTGAGAAGGTTCAGACAGGGACCTCTTGAAAGCGTATACATGTTTTCTGAACGATTACTAAGAATAGCTGAAGACGCTTATCCTCCTCATGTCCATACTGATAGCGCCACTGGGGTATTGATTCAAAAACAATTAGTTGACATATTCTGTGACGGGTTGTATCATGGTATTCTTAGATTGAAACTTTTAAGAAAAAGCAGTAGAAGTTGCAATGAAAGAACAGAACCTTAGAAAAAGATTAAATCTTCGTGCTGACTCTAACTATGCCTCAAATAAAGCAAGAGACAATGCTCAGTCTAATATTCCTGTATCCACGTCCTGTTCACTGAATGCCAATTCACCGACCTTGACCTCAAACCTTGATAACGCCAATTACAGAGGAAAGTGTCAGGTTTATACCCCATCCCCTAAAAGAAATCAGGGACTATCCAGGGTTAATAAATCGAAACCCCATCAATCTAACTAGATAAAGGGAGCTTAGTGTTGGATATGTCACATGATATGTCATTTACAAAGAAATTGTCCCAAAAGAGAAGTACCCGACAGGAAAAGGGTCCAATATTTCATGGTCAACAGGGTAGAAACGAGGGACGCTAGAGAGCTCTCTATACAAGGAAGTCAATGGAGGGAGCAAGAAAAAAGTTAGGAAAGCTTCAGATAATGATAAAAATAAGCAAAAATTAAATACTTTTAAGATAAGATGTTCAATCATTTACCCCAAAAACCTAGATTAAGCAAGATTACCCCTTCCTTACAAGCAGCAGACGGAAAACCACGCTCTGTCTTAGAACAAGTAGGAATACCATTTTCTATGAACGGACTTTCTATGAGTCAAACATTTTATGTGACATCAGGTTTAAAATTTTATTTTGGGCCGGAATTGGCGGAAGGAACACGGAGTACGTGTTTACTTTCATTTAGAATGTTGAGAAGCGGAAAGACTTACGTGAAATTAGAAGAAGACATTCATATTTCGTCTCTTCTAAGACTCAACAAGAAGACAGTGATCAAACTTCAGACAGCTACTGTATGTCACGTTAAATCAAATCAAGGCTTCCGAACGTCATCATCGGAGCTGCTTGAGGTTACAAACTTTGGTGCAGGATGCATCCTAGAAGAACCAGGGCTAATCCTTAGAGAATCATTGAATACGTCTAAGAATCCAAATAAGGTACCGGTAATGATTATCAACGAAACAAATAAATGTTACCGAATTAAGAGAGGAAGTGCAGTAGGACAGGCAAGACCCATAGATGCCTTAGAGGTGAACCCTGTGGAAGATATGGATGTTAATGGCTACAAAGGTGGAGACGATCTTAAGGAACTACGGATACCAGATAGATTAAAGAAAAGAACAGCAAAAATAATTAAAAGGAACAAGCATTTATTCGCTAAGAAATATACGGATCTAAGACATACAGAAACCGTCAAGGCAAGGATAGATGCAGGAGATCAGCGACCTTTAAAGAATAGACCGTACAGAACCCCTTTGAATAAAAGAAAATTATAAACAAAGCCAAAGACGAGATGCTGGAAGCTAAAATTATACAACGATCAAAGTCACCATGGTCATTTCCTTTGGTAGTAGTTAAGAAGAAAGATAAGACGTGATAGGATGTCTATAGACTTCAGGTCCCTAAATAAAGTTATGAGACCAATATCTTTTCCTTTACCACTGATAGATCACATCTTAACACTCCCTGGAAATGCAAAATATTTCTCAGCGTTAGACTTAAAGTGTGGATACTGGCAAATACAATTTGAAGAAAGTAGCAAAGAAAAGACTGCTTTTGCATGTCATCGAGGGTTGTTTCAGTTTAATGTACTTCCGTTTGGATTGAGTATGACCCTAGCAGTATTCCAAGAACTAATGAATATCGTTTTACAAGGCTGTGAGGAATTCGCAATCGCTTACTTGGATGACATTTTTCTAGAGACGATGAAGAACATATTAGACACATACAAGATATACTCGATAGAATAAGGAAACATGGTTTGAAGTTAAAACTGAAGAAATGTTCTTTCATCCAAGAGGAAACGGATTACTTGGGATTTATTATTAGTAAAGATGGTGTTAAACGCGACATGAGGAAAGTAGAAGCCATAATAAACTTGCCGATTCCCAAGACAGTCGGATACGAGGTTTCATTGGTAAGAAGTAT
The DNA here is from genome assembly GCA_035048485.1 of Pteria penguin. Lineage (NCBI taxonomy): Eukaryota > Metazoa > Mollusca > Bivalvia > Pterioida > Pteriidae > Pteria > Pteria penguin. The sequence goes on from CM068584.1 coordinate 33,592,569, forward strand.
TCCTAATTTCTCCAAGATTGTGGAGCCTTTGATCAGACTTACAAGGAAATATGCAAGATTCTGCTGGACTACAGAATGTCAGACAGCCTTCGATTTCCTCATAGAAAGTTTGACAACAGTACCATTGCTTGGTTACCCTGATACAAGCAAACAGTATGTGGTATACACTGATGCTAGTGACAGTTGCATAGGTGCGTATCTTGCACAGAAGACAAATGAAGGAGAAGAAAATCCAATTTATTTCTTATCACATAAGCTGAGCCCGACAGTGACACGGTGGTCAACTATAGAAAAGGAAGCATTTGCTATTTACTATGTACTTTAGAAGTTTGACCACTACCTACACAATGCTAGCCTCGTAATAAGGACAGACCACAAGCCCCTCAAGTACATCTTAGATTAACCTATGCAAAATAAGAAGATACAACTATGAGCACTACGTTTAGCCGGATATGACTGTAAGGTGGAATATACACAGGGAAAGGAAAACCATTGTGCTGACGTACTATCCCGAGTGCCTACTAACACCCTTAAACACCAAGGAGGAGACGAACATCTTGAAGAACCGGATGTTGATAACATGTTTTTTGAAGTTGGTATAATTAACTCCAATGAATGAGTTCAACCTCAAGGATGTTGCTGCTAGTATAACACAATCACAAGGAGATATAGTTAAACCGCAACTTTACCTCCCAGGCGATATTGGTATACTTGAGAAACAACACCAAGATGAAGAAATAAGAAAACTCAAGCAAAGATTAAGAAAGGGAAAGCATCTACAAAGGAAATGAAGAGTTTTTTTTCGAGATGGAAGGGTTGATGTATCATCTTTCAGTGACGGACTTAGATGACCCCATCTAAAGACTCTACGTACCCAATGACATGGAAAATTGTGTGGTAGAACAATACCATGACAATCAGGGACACATGGCATTAGATAAAACGTTTGATGCAATGAAGAAAAAATATTATTTTCCACTTCTTTACAAGAAAATAAACGAAGACATAGAGAAATGTATATTGTGCCAGACCCGGAATTCAAAGAGACCGGAATCCTGACAACAGGAGACACAAATACCACCGTATCCATTTGCCAAGATTAGATTAGATCTTTCAGGACCGTATCCGACGACTTTATCAGGAAACAGATACATTGTATCCTTTGCAGATTTATACTCAAGATGGCCTGAAAGCTTCAGTGTGCCAGATAAGACTGCAGATAGGATAGCTCATCTAATCTTAGAAGAAATATTCCCAAGGTTCGGTTCTCCTTTAGAGACAGTGACAAACAACGGAACTGAGAACATGAACAAGAAAGTTCAAGAAACGCTAGAATCAATATCGAAGAAGTACTAAACCGTTTATCATTCTCAAAATCCAAGGACAGATACAAAATCGTGTAAGTTTCAAAAAGGAACTGTTGTGCACCCCAAGATACTGAAAAATTCCGAGGTGAGACAAGATGCCCGGGGAAAGTAAGCGTCACCTGTCTGCATGCATCACCCATCACAGCAGTTCTCAAGAAACATGTCAAAATCAAGAGTTTTGGTTTTCTTATTGTACATACGAAAGTACAAAACTGCTATACAAAGTCACATTTGCTGAACAGGTCATTTAGTCGCATTCCAAAATATTATCAATCATTCTAGAAAGAGGCACATCATATTTTCGTACAAGATCCCAAAGCGACCATAAAACTTCCTCAGTGACGATTTCAGACGTTCTTTAACATATCCCTGCATGAGCAACTTAGTGGCCAGTCGTTTGGCCCTTGGAATAAAACCGCCGTATTGAGAACAAGATCTTGCGTACCTTATTAGTTGAGATATAAAAATTCCATACGCAGGTGAGGACGGGATATTGCTGCAAAGAAACGGGAAGTTAGTTATTTGGAAGTTAAAATCGTCACGTTTGTCATACAGAGAGGTGTTCAAATGATCATCATTGTCGAAAGGCAAAAATATATCCAGATACGAAACGCAATTATTACTCTCGGTTGCCTCTTTTATCTCAAGTTCATGGAGATAGATTTCATGTATGTAATCCTTAAATTTAAAGTTATTGGTTGACAATACGTCGTCTATTTATCTATACGTAAAATTAAACAGAAGCCACGAACGTACACCATATTAAATCCTCCTTTTACAGTCCTCAATCTAATGGAAAGGTTGAACAATTTCACCGTACACTTCATGACGTCATGTCTAAGCAGGTAACTAAGGATGTTCAAACCTGGGATCTTTATCTGAACCAGACCTTGGCAGCAATAAGTTTCCATACTATTGAATCAACCAAGTTTTCACCATTTCACCGTTTCACCAAACAGAGATGTTGTATTACTCTTGGATACCATACTGAAACCAAGAAGGAGAAGACCAGCACCAGATAGCCCTTCAAGAGCAACATAAAGCTTTCACTTTAATACACAGAAACCTGCAGGAAGCAAAAAGTAAACAAAAGGAATATTGCGACAGTAACGCAACTGAGGAAAATCTTAAGATAGGAGATCCAGTGTACATAAAAGATTAAGAGGAGTTACTGGCTCAGTTATGTGGCAGAAGTCACCATGGAGCTATACAATACATGAATATAAGTAATATACTAGCACATATAACACATTACAAAAATATTTGATTGTAGTGCAATTACGATACCGACTTAGGAGGTCTTTAATTTGACAAAAGCCAAACAAATGGTGTGGTTAAGGAACCACAGAAGACTTAACAAACTGGACAGCAAACAAACTCCTTACTGCAGAATGATAGATAAAATGGAACCTGTTAGTTTCTGTGTGAGAAATCAATTAGACGGGTCAATTACCAAGACACATGCAAGACATATGCGATCAGCCAAGATAGACGAATGGAGGATTCCTAGGGACTCCGAGGGAAACATCATTAGAAGAAGTACATATGTCGTACCTCCAGAAGAAACAGAAGACGAAAACTCAGACACTGAAGAAACTGCTATGGAAAGAATGGTGAGGTACAAACAACAGGAAAGGGAAGACTCGTCTGACATTTCGTTGATGGAACTTGGCGGGCGAAGATGAAGTCTTGACACTACACATGAACCGCTCGACTCGGGTGAAGAACATTAAACCCGGTAAAAGTTCTATTTCCAAGGGCAGACTGTGAGAGTCCAACAAATGCTAATATACCTTATATACCCCATGATTACCCCCGAAACTCTTGAAGAACCCATGGAGATCGATACTCTTTCTCCAAATATCAAATTCCCTGATCCATTATCTAGTAATGATAGCGTAGGTCCCCGAGAATTCAAAGTATACGTATCTAGGAAAGAAAAGGCTTCCATGTGTATGCCCATGCTACCCCAGAAAACCTTAGGAAAAGTAGAGCATGACGTGAAATATAAATATAGTATGGCCAATGCATTGCAAAACATCCTTTAAACAAATGTTAATTAAGTATGAGCTGTAATATATTTCTTTTGTTTAGGTACACAACTTCCCAAGGATCCGGTATGATTTATTTGTTGGGCCGTGGTTTACGGTTAATTAATATTTCTGTAAAATGCGTAAGTTTTGTTATTCTCGCAAGACTACCCACATTTTTGTGAACATAACCTCCCTTTAACATCAAATCACGATAATTCCTTTCATGTTCTTTGGGAGCCAGCGAAAAAACTCAGTAATAAAAAAGAAAGAATTTGGGAAATTATTATAGGGGAATTGTGTAAGGAATGTAGAAACGATCATCGTGATAAGGAAAAATTTAATTTCTGTATGTGCATAAGGTTTAACAAATCTTGGTTTTGAATCAAATAAAAACAGCATGCTAAATACCCAATAGTACAGATACCCTCTTGAAATCTGTTTACACTTTAACAAATCGTACAGGGAATAATGACCCTTCCCGTTCTTATACGGGATGAGATAAGAAAAAAAAATATGTTATGAATGTCACGGAGTTAAGCGGAATTGTCGATGAAATTAAGATACGAAAGACAGAAGTTGAATCTAACGAAATTTTTTAACCCCGTATATATAAGTATCCTTTCAGGAACGGTCAGACCGCATGACCCTAAATCAATTTATCGACATCCGGACACTATGATTAGGATTGCAATGAGGGAAATATCTAAACTTAAATTATTATTTCAGACAAAAGGAATTCCCTGCCGATCCCAAAGACCCATGGAACGATGAGGCTTTTATGGCTGATTGTTATTCTATTTAGTGTAGTCTATGCAACCTCATCTATTAAGGAAAATGTTGTTTTCGAGAAAATTAATGAAACACAACCACGCATTCTCAATAGCTTGTCTCCTTTATTATTGATACTAACCCCTACAGAGGATTTTTAAACTGAATAACGGACATTTTAACAGGGATTTAAAAAAAAGACATTGGCCTATACAATAATGAGAAATACTGAGATAAGTCAAGCTTTAATACTCTACTGGCTAAAGCGAAATTAGGGAATATGATTAATTTGGTTTCCCTTGAAACTAGAAGCTTAGAACATTCTAAGGACTTTCTGGTACAAGAACTTGACGAAATTTAGTCTATTCACGCGACCAGGTATAAACGCTCATTATTACCATTTGAGGGAGATGCGTTATCATTCTTGTTCGGTACTCTATCGGAGTCTGATGTCAGGACGATTGAAACTAATATTAAACGTTTGGCTAAAGGTCAAAAACGTTAAAACATGTAATGATTTCTCCTTCTGAGTTAAGGAAGTGCTTGTGGATATTAGGAACCATTTAGACACACAATTTCGGTTGCCGTTCGATGCTGGGAGAGACTTTTTATAGGATACTGACCTGTACGACTATTCTTTCTACTTGATAATGCAAATACATTTGACGTTGTTCGTGCGCATAACGTGTCTGTACCTAGAAGTGATTCTAATCAGACTTCAATTTTAGCAAAATTTTACATAGAGGCAGAAGCCAATGCAGTGAACAAGCGTAAAACACAGTTCGAATTATTAACTTCTAGCGATATCTTAGGCTGTTCTAACCCCTTGAAACTCTCGTGTTCAGAAGCCCCGTTCACTCCGTTCTTTCATCCCATTCATGTTTGATAAGTTTGTTTTCAGGTCACCAAGACAAGGTCAAGCAATATTTTAAAACCCGATTAGTAACGAATGTCCCAAGTCCTCAGGCCACCTATCTGACCAATGGCCACTGGGTACTTACATCCAAGGCACCTTTGGAATTTAATTTAATATGTAATGCATCCTCAACTTCAGGCACTCTCGTTGTTAGGACCTCGCCCCCTAACGACATATTATCGTTAGGTTTGTCGTGCTAGGTTTTAAAAACATATATAATACTTAGACCATATTTAAAAAAAGGACAGTACATATAATATTACTAATCATTTTAAAGAATTTCTCCAAAACTATCACTTTGGTTTATTAACTGTCTGGAAAGACTTTCGGTACATTTTTCCCAAAAAGATCAAAATTCCGCCTAAACTTCAGAAGAAAGAGGAAATTCCGATAGATCTTTTAGTAAAAGAGTTAGAAGATAGTAAGGTTTTTTAAAAGAAGACACCCCCTTTTGGATATTTTTTGTATATTGTGTAGTAATCGTACTCTTTTTTGGCAATACTTTGGATATTTTGGACCAGGCTTCAAAATTGTTTTTGTAAATTCCAAATTTATAATTAACCGGTCAATAAAGGAAACAAGACAATAAAGGAAACAAGAAGAAGTCAACAGGAAAGAAACATGATGAGATATCTGAAAGGGTAACCTTTGTGAAGGACGGATCGGAAGACAATGTAGAAATTCGGACTAAATCGATGACCCGTAGTATCCCAGCCAAAGCATTGCCATTCGATGCAGAAGCAGTTAACGACATCCAATCAGCGGAGCGATCCTTCAAAAATCAAAACTTGCACAATGAGCTTGAAGATACCCCCATGCCACTACCCTCAACAGTAGTCAACGCCAAGAGTAAAATATGTGAATCTGGGTCATTTTCATGTATGAGAAACCAGAATATCCAAAGTTGTCAGGGTATTCAAACACTAACTCCCGAAAATAAAGTGGTGTTAACCAGACCGGTTGACTACGGTCACCACGTGGAGGTCGTTACTATGACTTCACCACAGATACGGTCTAATACAGAGACATTGGCACTGTCCAATTCAGCATCGGTATATCCGGACTTGAATAAACTGAAGTTAGAGCTGAAATCCAGTCCATCCCCCTAAGTGTGCAAGGAATAGATCATAGCAGAAGAATCAACATGATGAACATTAGCAATATATCTCTATGGAAGAGGAAACTTTGATACTTTATCTCAATTCGGACCCATTGAAAATTATCGCAATCCAAATCCGAGTAACACCGGGATCAAGGAATAAGTTTGTGTATTCTGGATGTGCCCCTGGGATCGGCAGTGTAAAGAGTTAATGATAATGCCCGTCCACCTCTGATGTTCAATGCCATTTTATCATTGTTAAATGTCTTACTGTAATTAAGTTACATATTGCATACAAGTTAAAAAGGACCTTTAAAACCTGTGAAAATTCAGGATGTGTGAATGGAGTGGACAGTGTCAGGTTTAATCATAATGCCCGTCCACTCTAAGAACATCTAAGATGATCAAAGGTTTATATTACCATTTTCAATTACTTGTTTTAATTAGAATGATTATGAATTTATTGCATTAGTTTCCACAAGGTAGTTAACTGCCTGGAGGTATAGTCGGTGCGTGGATGGTTAAAGTGTATCACAGCACGGAACACCCATCGGTTTGTAGGCGCAGGGAACTAACCATTTGAGGACCGCCGATTGAAATTGAGATAGCACTTTAAACCCACGTCACCACTAAAGTAACACTATATTAAAGTTGAAGTACGGGGCACATAGCTTATTTTGCACTGTTGAAATGCATATTGTTTTACGCTTTCTTTTGATTTCTATGTGAATTGAGTAGAGGCCCGTCCAGCCGGTGACAATCAATGAATATACAGGTGACTAGGTATATATTACAATATCACTTAGTCTCTAGTATCTAGTTGAGTATTCAGTGGAGTATATATCATTATACTCCAGGGTATACAGAGCGGACTCCATTTAATACGAAAATGGAGAACATATTTACGTAACAATATTTTCTATTGGCGAGGGATGAATGTGACCCTATAACCTCCCAGACGTTAAATGTCGTCCAGCAATATTAGTGTCGTAGTATATTTGTTAATATTCGATGAGTCTTAATTGTCACAATTCTTGGATATTCCGTTGAAGTTCAATATCCTGATAGCTCTTTACGATTAAACCTGCATTTGAAAGAGCATTTGCAGTGGCATCCCTAAAGTTAATGATAAGGTTGACACTTTAGATAGATATGGTGCACATACGGATTGGGCGTATTACATAAAAAATAGTATGCATACTGCTTTGTAATTAGATAAAATTCAGAAGGAATGTGATTTAACATCTATGATATTGAATTTAACGATATATAGTCTCTTATTCAGAACTGTTTCGTTTATGATATATTATCTTAGTTTGTGTATTTGACTTTATCACTGTCAAAGATAGCTGTTGCACTAATTAAAATAAACATTCGAAAACACAACGCAAGATTTGTCACTATAGAATAACGAACACAGACCAAGAGAAAAGGACAACAATGGTGATTATCTTAAAAAATGATTTATGCATCTAATAAAATAAAGGTTAAATGATAAAAATAGGGAAAAGAGGCAAAAGAAGGGGGATTAAAGTATATCTCAGGACTAAAGTATATGGTTACCATCATCATAGACACAAGAAATCTAATAGTGATTAATTATCTTTATATACGACTGTATCAGTATTCTGACGTCAACACAGAAACGTTAGGCACATATGATGTAAATAAGTGTTCATAGAAAAATTTACAAAAAATTAAAAATCAATCTGCAATCTTAAGGTTTGCAAATTTTGTAGGTGAATTAAGGAGGAATTAAACACTATCCGAATATAGCGCCGTTCGGAATGCATCGGTTGATAAAAATGACGTAAGATTGTTTACATTCGATACAAAGCGCTAGAAGAGCAGAAGACACGATTGAGGCGAATATTGAAAGTTAAGATGAGTAAAAAAGAAAATCATGGGGTAAATTTGTTTCTGATAATCAAATATCTTAATCAAAAATGGAAGAGGGAGCATTTAAAATCGAAAAGTAGATCGGAACTAGCGTACGCGTACAAAAACCAACCTGCACACGTGTACCCGAGTTAGCAGAGAGTAGTTGAACGAAGTTGATGGAGATTTTTGTTGGAATACAGGAAGAAGAATTGTTGAGGTACGATTTTTTAGCTCAACCTACTGATGATACATAAATGCTGTTTGTGTGACTCGTCTAAATTTATCGTATACAGTACGGGTAAAGCAGAGGTAAACAATCCAGTGGCGGATCATGTGTATTAGCCAAACTACTCGGTCATTTTTTATGCCAAATCTGAATTTTTACATGTAAATATGTGGCAAAAAAGGACCCAGGGACCTCTAAATCTGCCACTACATTCGTATTTCAAACCCAAGACCATGTATCCTGTATTTATGTACAAGTAATCAGTAGTTCTGTTTATAATTTACAATAATACTGTACTGAGTGAGAAAATATGAAATATATTAAGGTTCTTAACAAACAATTCAACTAAAATTTTATGATGCAAATATTTTCAAATAGTGGGAGGTGTTTTGCCATCCTGTTTACCATTCTCTATCAGAGTTCTGGGTAGAGAATGCCTGTTTATTTGAAAAAATCTAGGTCCTCAGTTGAAAATAATCATGAAATGTCATGACTATACTGTAGTATGTGTTTTTAGGAATGCATTAATTGCTATTACATAACACATATATAATAATCAGCTAATATAAGTATTAATCAATTACAATGTAACATATATAGTACACTTAGTATGTAATGGAAGAAGAAGAATCTTCTTGTCAATAAAGATCAAGTATCTGATTTTGAAAATGAGGCATTATCATCCATTCTTTTATATTTTCATTAAGATATGGCCTGGGAAGCATATTGCATATGAAGTGCACAAATTCTGGATGCAGTGTGGTGACATGTCAAGTTTCAACTGGAAAAGGGATCTACTGGTGCATTTGATATTATTATTCTGTATTTCACTAAGATGACTCATGATAAATATAAATAATAACATGATCTGATTTCAGAAATACTTGTAATTGCATTGAAATATTATATGTCTTTGATGTTTCTAATGCTAGTGAAGTCATTCTTTGTATACCAACATATTTGAAGTTTTTCTTACACAGTTCAAAGGCTTCATGAGTGAGTTATATTCACAATTTTGTGACAGTTGTCACTGTTGACTTTCACACTTTCAATTTTATTCTGAAGTGTCAAGATAAAAGTCCCTGCACTACTATTAATTTTGTGTGTTTTTTATCCTTCCATCAACCAAGATAGCTGCCAAGAGGGCAATGTCTGTGATTGGCTGTCCTTTTTATTTCATGACATTTTTTTTATGATTGCCCAGGCTGCTTTAAACTACATCTGTATCAAAACTTTCAGGAGTAATAATCAATCAAGTAATTTTACTGAGTATGCATATTTGTTGCATATACAGAGCAGCAGCATTTTGTGACATTCACATTCTAAGGGATTTATATTCAGATTCTGAATTTTAAAGGTGTTTGCACTAAATCTTCTTAGTTGAGAATATGTACTTTTCATCGATTTCTTTAACTTCATATTTATTGTTAAAAAATAACTAATTCTTATCCAGATATCTTTGGGAGATTGAGACCAAGTTACTGAAAAAGGAAAATTTTTAAAGTTATATACATGTATATTTTTTCTCGGATTAAATTAAGATCCTTTGCAATGTATTATTTCAGGTTATGCTACAATGATGTGGGTAGTTACAGATTAAGCTGGAATCTGATCATGGTTAACCTACCGGGTACTTTTGAATAAATTATTTCCTTGTCAGGAGGAGACTGCATTATAAACAGAATGGAATTTGTGCTTTGCTCACCAAATTGGAAGACCAGGGTTCAACTGAGCTACAGTGTATTGTCAAAGTGATCATATGTGGTCCTACTGTCAACAATCTGTAAACATTTTACCTTTTAATTTCTCTGCAAAAAGTAGATCTGAGCCATAACTTTTGAATGATAAGTGATGAGGTTTATATTCAAAATATGAATTCCATGTGGAAAGACTTTTTTAAGGTCAGATTTAGAGTCAGTTTGACTTAGATTTTGGGTTTTGATCTACTGTTAATTTAAAAAAAATCCTTAATTATCAACATATAACTTTTCAATGGTGAAAGGGCTTTCATATTTCTTAATATATATTTGCTTTGGGCCAAGAAAATCCCTTACCATTTCACAGACTTTTTTCTTTCACAAACACATTTGGTTGAAGTTTGATGTTATTATATGGTAGATCAAAGTGACACATTTTTCAATACCCTTTGTGGTAATTAATTTATATGCAGGTTATGTACTATAAATCAGTGTTTTTACAATGTAATTATAAATGACATAATAAATCTGAAAAATTGAATCAAGAATTGTGTTTTTCTAGTGGTTAATTAAGGTAAGGAAAGGGGTTAGTTGATGACTATTTGAATAGTTACATTGGAATTCAAATTGTAGCCTTTTAGTTTAATTTTGCTCACCAAAGCCAGTAATACCTTTTGCATTCTTATAATTAATCCTCCAAACACATACCTGATAAAATTTGTTAAGATTGTACTATAGTCTAGATTTATCAGTAGGTGGTGCAACAATTGAGAATATTGTTTGTCACCAAATATTCTCTGCCTTTGTTTACATTTTTCTTTATTTATGCATAAGTGATATATAGGGATCTATTTCAAACATTTTAGATTACATCTTATTCTAGAATTTCATTTCATTACAATTTTGACATCATTTGTCTTGGTCATTTTCATATGTAACATTGGGACTTTGGTGAGCAATTTTGACCTTCTCGGGCCTCTTTTTTAATTTTTCAATTTAGAAATTGATCATAAAATGTGTTGAAATATATGATATATTGTTCTCATTCAAAATCAATTAAAATTAAATTAATTTTAAATGTTTATATGTGTTTCATGTTTATATTTATATGACGGTTCCCAAATTGGACAATTTTCTGACATGTCAAAATAGCCAAGATTTGGTGACCATATTTTCTATTCCTGTGGATAAATTTTCTTCATACTCATAATGTTGTGCAATTGGACACTAAGGATTATAGATATAATTTTTCTTGAAAATTGAATTTGAAGATTTTTGTAAAATGGTGTTTTTAGGGGAGAAAATAGGGGATTTTTGTACTGATTTTGTATATTTACTGAAACCTTTCTAGCACAGATATTGAAATAAGTTCTTTCAAAACAGTTTCTCCTTGGAAATTCTACTAAAACATTACTCCTTTTCTGATTTTCTGTTTTTGATATATATTTACATTTGGTAAAGTTAAAAGATATTAAATTGACCTTGTAGTACCTTTCAAGGGAACTCCAAATATGCCTCAAAGGGAGCTTATTCAAAGTCAAATTTTTCAGAACTGTGTGGATAAATTTTTTTCATACTTTGCAATTTAGTAGATATCATATTCAAATACTAATTACGAAAAAATGAAGAAAATTGAATTCGGGAGTCAAGTGATTAATTCCTCCTTAAGGTCACAGTCGGCTCGCAAAACTTTTATATCGTTGCACTAAAGAGTTCCTGAAATCAAATGCGGAAAGATAACTCTGATGTAGTTATCAATAAGGCTGTAAAATTGCCAGGAATATTGCAAATACAGATTTTCATAGAAGGGTTTATATGGGAAGGTTTCTATTCATATAATTTGTTCAGGTGATTACGTATCCAATATATTTAATTTCAAATATGACGACAAAAGATCCACCAGAAAAGAAGATTGAGTAATGTGTTGTTTTTGCCTATACATATCTTCGTATTGGAAGAAGAAGAAGAAGACATGACAATGCAAAATGTCTGAATCTGTCAATCAATGAAGATGAAAAACTCCAAATTCCTGTTTGGTAACCACATCAGACGTCACTACGAGTCTCTATGATAGACCATAAGAAGAAACTGGCTCAGTTTTGAAGAAAATCTATCCTAAAACTGAATGAGTAGGATATGACCTTAATAGTTCGATATAATTCGATACATCTGTACAAATACATATCCAAACATTGTTTTGTCAATTGAATATATTTAGGTCAGACAATAACTTGGTTTCAGTGGTAGAGTTCACGAAAACATAATGACAAGAAGGTAGTACCAGTGCCAATGCTAAGACAAAATGATGTCCACAAAGGTCAGAATTAATAACTGACTGTTTACATGTTTTATTTTTATTATTTATTTTAATTACTACTACTTATTGTTGTAGTATCTGATTTAACAGTTTTGATATTACAAATCCAATTCATTGTGTGTATGTCATTTGGAATCAAATAAAATCCACTTCAACAAATCAACCATAAATTACGATAGCCATGCTTTCTATATACATTTTTAAATGAAGTTCTTAGCAAGACTGTGCTCCATAATAGTTCCTTTGTTATATATCATCAAGTAAAATTTTGTTTATTGAAGGAGAATCACGGAAACACACGTTTAATAGAGGAAATAAATACATAGCGGGCTGAGTGGTCATGATATGATGCATGCGAAAACTTGTCACAAATCGTCATTCATTTTTACAACTCCAGTCCTTTTCCAGTTCGTTCGAATTTAATACTCATGAATCCACTAGTGATCATGTATGGACATTTTGAAATTCATGACCTTAAAGTTTTACATTACATTATTATGGCAACTTCTTTCAACAATGTTTCTCATAACCATTACTACCGTCATCATTATTATTGTCATGCTTCTCATCATCATCATCATCATCGTTTTTCTCATTCCTTTCACCCTACTTCTCATCTTCAAAAATACTACCACCAACACCACCATTATCATCATCATCATTATCATCGTCAGTATCATCATCATCATCATCATCATCATCATCATCATTATCATCTTCAGCATTATATACCACCTTTATCGACCGTGATATCATTTTCAGGTATGACTGATCGTTGCACTTCCAGGTCATTGATGCATTCGTACACATTAACGTCATCAATCACCACTACATGCGAGGTAGGTTCCACCTTCTTCTTTTTCCTAGGTCTTTTTCTTCTAAAATGTAAAAATGATCCGAATATATCAAGAAATTATTTGTTTGTTTCAATAATAGCTACATTGGAAGGTATAACGTCAAAAGAATAAGACATGATAGATAGATAGATAGATAGATAGATAGATAGATAGACAGACAGACAGATAGATAGATAGATAGATAGATAGATAGATAGATAGATAGATAGATAGATAGATAGATAGATAGATAGATAGATAGATATAAACTGAATATTTGAAAAGCTTACTCCCGTATACGTTTCATGTAAAATGCGGCAATGATCTTCACGTGTACTGATGCAATCAAAATGAGAGCCACTGCAATATAATATCTAGTCAGTTAATATTGGAAAAACTATCCGTTGCATGTTTATACTCCAACAGAGTAGGCTTTAACGTAGTTTAGAAAAAGATGGCACTATTTTTATTAGTATGAGATAGTCAACAGTAGATCCAAAGCAAACACATCACAGAATCCACTTCAGCAAATATGGAACTAATATTGAAGAAACAACGCTTATAGGATATTAAGTAGTTTTAAAAATGTGGGGTTACTGTCAAACAATAAGTGCCGTTAACCACTTTGTGGTCTTTGTCATGTTACTTAACTTAAAAAATCAAAAGTTATTATGAATAAATCAATAAATGAAATTCACATTCAATAATAATATGTTATGACTTTCCTACAGCGACATTTATATGACATGGTAGCTATAGTAATTTCGCTGTGCACATTTTACAAAGAAATTGATGTTGTGTAACTGTATAACTTTTGGCAGTGTTAACGGGACATAGTGGAGCAAAATAGGTTTCACAATTCTTAATTGTTTTTTTTTTTACATAAGAAACATTTATCGTAGGCCTAGCCCGTTATTCCATACTAAATCCTTTTGTTTTGTCGACAAATTCTTAGTAACACCATTTGGGCTTCATGCCCGCAAATAGAAACTTTATAACATGCTTCTGTTTTGTGCCAAAATTGGCAAATATGGTAATTTTCTGAACTCAGTGTTGTACAGTAATTGAAAGTCCAAGGAAAAAGTTTCCAATGACATACTGTGTAGTTGTTTCTTAACTGTTCTTATTTTACTTCTTGTCATGTCTGTGGCTAATTTCTGTCGGGTAGGCATCTCTTGTTTATTTCTTAACGTTCGTTTAAGACGAAAAATAAAAGATAAAGTGTTAACAATATATTTGAGTTCATTATCATAAATACGACAGTAAAACGTGTCATAATTGTGGCAATCACAAGTTCCATAATGAACTTTTCAGTCATTGATGAGACCGTACTCCCAGAAGAAATAGGCGTCTGTAAATTTTAGACGAGCTCCACGTTTCAAAAAGATCAAAAGTATGAAATACAACATAAAGTAGTGTAATGCTATTGTTGTAGTCCCAATGTTTTGCATTGTCATTTTAGGATTCCTGACAATCAAGTGTAATCAACAGTAACATTGACATACATTGAATTCTGAAAATATCTATTAACAACAATATGAGTTTTATGAATGTTAAATATTACAAGTGTTCAATAAAGCTGTTTACCGATTATCTTTGAAATGCTGACACCATTCAATAAAACAGCATTTGATCCTGAAATAGAATGATATATGGTCGGGTAAAAATATATTCAAATAAATTAAAGGAATAAAAGGAGTTACATAAATGCACTAAGATTAAAAGTTTGCTATACACTACATAACTATATTACCATAGTATTTCATATATTTGCTTGAGGGTTGTTCAATGCTCATATATAAATTGCCTGAAGCATAACTAGATGTCCCAGTGGTTGTTCGGTTGCTATTATTCTTTGAGACTTGGGTGGATTGAGGTGTTGTTGCTGACGCTTTACTGAAATAGAAATAATTTCATTATTGGTATTAAAACAAGATCTCCCTTGATAGAGAATAAGACAAGATAACACTCAAAATAGGAGTAGCAATGGTAGTAAACATAAAGAAGTCAACGTTTCAAAAATTACTCACGTTGAAACAGTATGCAGTTCCTCTCCCAGGAAACAAAGGGGGTCTTTAAAATAAAAAAAAAAACTATAAAATCGTAAATTACATTTAGATCATATGAACTGCACATTTATACACTCTAAATACTCTTTAGAATGCAGCTTATATCAACAAATGATACGATCGTGAACTAATACAAGAGTTCTGTCTACTATCGTTCTCTTATGAAATACCATGAGCTATTTCCGATCACAAAGGATTATTTATGCACATACACTTTGAAAGAGCCATCGAGTACATTACGCACTTATAACAAAAATAGAAGTATATTGTTCTCATCCAATCATTGTAAGAATAGTTTCCCTTCAGTTCATGTTACGGTATTTTCAATTATCCATTTATTCCATGCTGTACGTAACAAAATAAAATAGGTAAGGTACAGGAGAATAATTAATTATTTCCACATTGACCATATAACACATATACATACGCATGGAGCCAAATTTAGTCTATATTTGTATAGACGATGTCCCTTTAATTAACACATAATCGGAGCCGTACGTACTGTATAGATCTATGTATCGAGCGATTTCTGACTGAATAGGATGTCGGTTTTAAATTCAATGAAATAAAAATTTAAAATAATCTCTGTTTCTTCTATTCAATTCATGGTGTACTTTTTATCTTATACCTATAGCATCTTTATTATTGATGTTGCCGCCATCAGATCGCGATTCTGATTGGCCAACGTAAGACAGATGTGCGAAATTGTAATTTATCAGTTTCGAATGAAAGATATTATTGTTCTTGAAAAAAAGTCTTTATTTTGAAAAAGCTGTAATTAGATGATAAGGAATGACTAATTTTTTTCTTTTTATCGATGTGTAGACAATAGGTGATGTATAGATTTATTATAAATCTGCTTCCCGGATTTATAATCTTATATAATCCGCTTAGCGGATTATAATTGCATGATCAGATACAGCTTTTGACATTTTCAGTAGCATTGTTTACCTTACGTTTACATACAAAGTGTAGTGCATGATGTAGATTATGTAAGTGTCAATGAATTATCAATGCATGATTCAAATGCAAAAAGTATGTAGAATGTAGAAAACTTACATTGGTATAGCATGTGAGTTTTTATATTCTTTTCAGGCAGTTGTTCTTGATTGCATTGTTCGGTCATCACAGGTACATTGTGCGTACAATTCCAAAGTTTCACATCTATCGCTGTGTTGACATCAAAAACTTCAAAAGAAGGGCAATCTGAAAGACAAATATGTTGAATTTTTTTTTAATGAATTGTCATGCTTTATGTAAACAGACAGTAAAACTCCCCATCACCGTTGTCTTGTCTCGTTCTGAGAAGAAGTGTGATGCTGAACAATGAAGTTTATAACTCAAAATAAAAATATGGAAATAAACAATACATAGTCTAATTGGGTATTTACGCCAAACTAAACCTACGTACGCTAGGCGTATATAGATTTAGATATGGATATAGATTTACTCCAAACTCTACGCCAACCTCCTACCTCTGTTGGCGTAAATCAAGATAATTACTTCTAGTTTACATAAATGTTTCCATTTAGTAAATAATACAATACACTATCCACATTTAATCAGACACATAGTTTACCTTACATAGATTTGCTAATTTTATTTAGGGGGACTTGAGGAGGGTGTTCGTCGTCGTCTGTATTAATACATTATTATAATAGATTGGCAAAAAGGGAATGGGATTCTCTTATTCTTTTCCGTAATCAGCCTGACTTTATAGATACATATGGACACATATGTGCTTATCTGTGAATCTCTGTCATTTGATGACGTATTTTCAAGTATTGCATACGATTTCATGACTTCACTACATCGGTCCATATTTTCCAGCGCATCGTGTGTACTGTAGCTCAATGTAAGTGTGTGTTGCAAAATAAATGTGTTTTAAGTTAAACATCTGTAAGATGTAAACTTGGACTGATGAAAAGTAATATTTCATTATATTTAATGCATGGATTTGTACTGCGTAAAGTTAGTCAACTCACTAGTCGGATCCTTACATACGTACACACAGTGCTTGATGAAACACACTTTTCGTTGAACTAAGAAAGTACGTAAGTAGACTTACGCCATTGGCGTAAGTTTTGTTAGTCGAAAATTTACACGTTGTGATGAATCGGGCGCCTGATATTTTCTTATTTTACTTATAATATCTACATGATACAGCTTCAGTGTCACAGACAAGAAGAAAACACATAATTTACAACAGCGATTTTATTCTTACATATCGTTTACATGGATATGAAGGTGAATGTCGAAAAAGGTAAAATAATAGTCCCAATATCTGAAATATAACGATGCAGATGACATTGGATCTTTTGAAACATTTTACTGAACAATTATGATAGTTTGTTCCTGTGACATTTACAAAGTTGTTCACATTCATTTCTTGACTTTACGTGTTTCCATGTCCCTTCAGATGAACAAAATCACAAAAATAAAAAGCAATACCATCATAATACTCCTGTGTAAATTAAAACATAGAAATGAATCTATTTTGAAGTTTAGTGTCATCTTCAATTACATCATAGTTCTTTATAACTTATCGCTAAAATATATGCGATGGTACCCAAATCAAATCAAATACTTGATTTTGAATATTCAATCATATTTTGAACATTTTAATATATACAATATATACTAGTATACTAAAAGAAAATTCAAAAATATAAAATTTAAAATAAATAAATTTACAAAAATTCGACATGAATAACACAATAAGCACATGAAATGACAACTTAAAAATAGTCCATTGTAAAGCAGTTGTGGTATCGACACATGATGGCCAAATAAAATTAATTTGTAAATTACCTTCCACCCATGTTTTATTGATTATCTTGGTTGTATTGCGTGAAAACTGAAATATCTATTGGGAAGTTTAGTTCTATTAGATATTTCGAACTACATTTTGCGCAAAAATGTAAATAAAAATCCAAATTAGATTTTGTTTACAAATTCATCCATAGCCTTGATATTACAGTATGCTGCCCATATCACATTTTATTTTCCCAATATATTTTCATGCACGTCTTTTTTTTTTTTTTTTGTTTTTTTTTTTTTTGTTTAGTTATTGCCTTCCGGTTGGATTTAACCAGCGTAATTTTAATGATAAAACACTTGTTTCGTGACCGGCGGCGTCCGTTCATTCTGATAAAAGGGGAAAGGAGATTCCTTGTCACAACAGACGTACCATTTAAAATATTTAATTTGGCGTCGGGTAAATTCGTTACATAAGTCTGTGCAAGGCATCAGGCAAAGGCTGTCAGAAAGTGTGAAAATTAATCTTGATGTGAAAAAAATATCAATTTTGATTTATACCCGCACTCACCCAGAATTATTCTAAAGTGATTTATTTGGGTTTTTGTTTTTAAATATTTATTTATTTAATTATTTAATAATTATTATTTAAGAGACGGTTTATGTGTGGTGTGAAGGTATACTGTGACAAGTAAATTATATATCAACCACAAAATTGCCCTTTTCACTAATCAAACCTTGGTTGTTTGGTTAAATAATATATAAGTGCACTATAACCTTAGTCTTAATTAAATCAGTTTAATGTATTGGAACATAAATACTTAATAAGTTTGTGTAGCAAACGCGCATTTCGATAACATATATCTCTTCGGTGAAGGTCATGACCGAAAGATACTATTAGAGTTCTAAGATTTTAATATAGAACATATTCAGAAAATGTTAGCTCACTTTTCGGCCAGATTTGTTTTGATTTTGATATATATCAGTCAAAATAAAAATTACTTACACTTTAAATGCACGTGGTTGTAAACACAATTCCATTAGGCCATAGTTGGTAAATCCACAGTGGTATGTACCATTTGCACAGTGAAACGTTTGACTTCTTTCCATCCATGTTGCTTTGTCCTTTGGGCAGGGCGATACACGATTTACCATGAATAAGAAATAAGCACTCAATATATTAATCCTTCCATATATTTTCATTTTTAACCATACGTATTCCCGTTCCCTTAACAATCTGTAATTCCCAACAAGCAACACTATTTGTAGACATGAAAGTGACGATACTAGGAAATACGAGCAAATATTTTAAAAAGTTAATTGATTTTAAAATCAAGGACTTTCCTGTAGGTCTTTCCAAGTGCCTGTTGTTACATAGGACAATATGGTTTTTTTTGCAGAGCCGTGAAATGAGTATATGTCAGATAAAGGGGGGGGGGGTCATTTCAATACATATCTCAGATATATTCCGATCATCGGACTGGTGGTAAGAGTAAGTTTTAGAGAACATAATCGTCATATTATCGATGACCTTTCAGTAACAAAGGTTTTCCATCGTTTACCGGCCGATGTTCTGGTTTCAAACACGATGAAAGAAACTCATTTTGTTTTCCTTTTGACAGAAAATTAAATTGAAATTTGGCATGGCAGAAATGTTGTCCAAACCATGCTATTTACGGACTTAGAAATTTATCTTAACTTTCTTTTTGGAGAGAGGACAAGGGACATCTGACCAAGTCGTATAACACCAATCATCAAGGACATGTGCATTGAAGATGATAATAGTCAAAGAAACACAGAAATAATCAATTGAACTGCTGTTAAGACACCGACTTAAGGCGGTCAGTGAAAAACGTGATTCATTTGCTGTGATTAATCTGTTTACGAGCGCCAACCTTCCCACTCATCAACCAAGCCGCACAATCACAGGACACACATTTGAAAAATCTATAAATACATTTTAAAACAACTCTGCATACACTATGAGTTAATTTAGTCGGATAAATTTTCGACTTTCACTGGCATTCAGATGCACATTTCAACATAACAACAAATGTGCTATGCAACATGCTATTGTCTTAAAAGAACTACATGATTGTATTGAAAGATATAGCCCATTCCATAATTTGTAAGGCATTCTAATGCAACTTTAACCACATAAAATCTGTATTCATGACTCATTCTCATTATAAAAAAGGTTCGCGGATGACGATTTTGTAAGTAACGCGCAACTTGAACTGTCGTAGTTCGTTGTGACAGTCGTATTTAACGTACCAGCCCAAAACAAGACATTTGTGACAAAATAACATTTACGTATTGCTATGAAATATTTTCAAGTATTGTTAATGCTGATATTTAGTTTGAAAGCAAATTAAAAAAAATGTTAACGTATTACGACATGCTGTCGTCTGTTGAAAGCAATTCCGGTAAATGCCAAATGTAAACATCATTTAAAATACAGTGTTCCATCATTACGTAACTGTTTAAAATCAAGCAGTGGTAAGGGCTTTTGCATACGCTAAAAAGGAAATCGGCGACAAAAACTATCCTATGCAGCTAAACAGAATGGTACGCGAAAGGAGTGGACCATAAAGTGAAAGTGACCATAATTACGGAAATGTCGATCTCGTGTTGTAATATTACGATGTAGAACATTCCAATTAACCGGCGTTGCACATGATGTCATCATTGAAAATGAAAATGAATGGTTTGCAGGACGAATGATATTTGAGCTGAAGCTGCTAGCACGGGTCCCTCTGCCTGTAAGGAATGTGGAGTCATGTTACCGCCATTCGAATTTTACATTTCTTATAAATTGATAATTGATGTTATATTATACATATAACTTCAAATTCTTTTGTCAACATTTTTTCTGCTATATGATATAGTCACTCTTCGCTGTAGGAAAGCCTCAATGATACCATTGGCAGATTTAGGGTCGAGGGTTGCAGGGGTTGCACCCCGCCCCGTTTGATGTGAAAATTTTACACCCCAAAAGGGTATTTTTGATCAGTGTTATGCTAGGTGACATAGCTTTAATATTTCACATTTGCATGTATTGCGGGAATATCTTTCCACTAGTACAAAAAAGTTTTGATCTTCGGACCTAATTCGCAGTTGTGTTAAGGCAATACACAATTATATAATATTGCAGAAAACCCGCCAAAACTTAACATGACATCATTGTGACGTCACTATGGCCCAGTGCATTATATGAAGCGGGTGACACTGCAGCAATGAACATACCAAGAAAAAACGCTGTAGCGTAACCTTTTCCTCACCTCTGTTTGTTGTGTAATTTTACATAAAGACTGTTCTATATCTATTTGAAAAGCGTCTTGCTGGGCCTAACTTTTAGATTATAAAATATCAACAGAATTTCAATTTAATTAGACAATGTCTTATAAGACTATACCATTCAACAATTCCATCGCAGTATTTATACGCAATTACGCCTTTTAGAATTTGGGCACAGCTATATATATTATTGATAGGTTTCCATTTATTATTTACAACAAAATTTTATTACCAAATTGGGCAATATCCCCTTGCATTTGTTGAATGTGTGTTGTTAACACTACATGTGCTATATATAGCAGTCACGTGATTGCAAACAACTAGGGATAATATTCCTGTGTGAAAAAGTAAACTTGTTCAACAATTTGCATTTTTACAATTTTTGCATAAATAATTTATTCTATTTTTAATGCGATTTTCAATATAGACTATATAATATCAATCACATTGTGTAGTGCCTTATTGTTACTGCGTTCTTGGAGTTTTGCCTAAATTTAGGGAATAATTCATGCTTAAAGTTTTGAATGGTACGTGACAGGACTTTAATATTTCACATGCGTATCCATTCTGACAAGATCTTTCCCCCGGTACCAGATTGTTGAACTCTTGACCTTAACCGTATCCTACATTTCAAAAACAATAACATTGGTTATAATGCTTGATTCGTAAGAGGTATTGCTTTCATATTTCGCATGCATGTTCCTTGAAAAAACCTTTCCGTTGAAACAATTATTTTTTATCTAAGACGTGACATTTGATCTACATTTCAAAAGCTTTAACATTGGTTATAACAATTTAAACTTAAGAGGTAGGGCTTTTGTGTTTCAAATGTGTATTCAATGTGAGAAGACCTTTCCTTCAGAACATTTTTAAGTTCGCCAGTATGGAAGTCTGGAGAGCAAATGTCATACCCTTGGCGTCTTCTCCGTTGTTGTCGTCGTCGTCATCGTTGTCGGCGTCGGTAAACAACAAAAAAAAATTAATAATAATAACCTGAGGTAAAACAAAGAGTGGTAGTTCCTTGAAACTTCACACATGGATATATTGTGGAAACAGCTTTCATTACTTTGCGGAAAACCCTTTCATGTGGGGTCATAATATTTGACCTTTTGACCATGGCTTTCTTCTTTTACAAAAACTAAACTTAGCTATAACTTCTGAATTAAAAGGTATAGAGTTTTAAAACTCCACACCTTGATACCCTTTCATATGAGACCATAATCTTTGACCTTACAGTGTGAGCTCTTTTCAATAACTTTAACATTGGCTACTACATTTGCATAAGAGGGGTAGGGCTTTGAAACTTCACACATAGGTTCCTCATATCAAAACCGTTCATTTTAAACCATGGCGTTTGACTTTTTGGCCTTGACTTTGGACTCTGTCCTTCTTTTCAACAACGTTTACGTTGGCTTTTTTTCTTTTGAAATATTAGGAAAAGCATTTCAGATGTATATTCATAAGCTTAGCATTTGACCTTTACTTTGGACTTGATCTTTAATTATTAAAAGGACATCGATAATACTTGCTGTCCGTCTGATTATGCCCCTCCGGTCATCTCTGTTAGTTTCTGACAACTCTTGTACAGCTTGACCGTGACCTTTGACTTTGAGAGCTTTGATATCGGTTATAACATGAATTGTAAGAGGTATTTTAGTCTTTTCTACTGGGTATATGTGACAGGTGTTGCTAGCGCAAGCAGGAGATGCTCAGTCACCCCTGGCACTTTATCCAACTCCATCAAGGGGTTCACATACGCTCTTCAAATAGACATCTTTTGCTACTTTCTATTTGGTTTTTCTTTGCATTGATTATGTTTGTCCTCTGATTGGATGATTTTCGGAATTATGGTTTGGATATATCCCCCAAATGGCAAGCTAACATTGGCCCAACTTTGGGCCAATGTCATCTGTTACATTGGGCCAATGTTGGCAAATGACGTTGGCCCAATGCAATTTTGCTCATCGGCCCAATGTTGACAATCTTACAATGTTGAGCCAATGTTGGACCAACGTAGTGTTACCAACGAATCTCTGAACACGTGCGAGAAAGTGTGATGTTAACATTGGCCCAATGTTGGGCCAACGTTGTATGCCCAACGCCAATGGTCCTACCATTAGCCAATGTTGGCCCAACGTAGTCATGCTATCTGGATCCAACATCTTACATTTCATATTTCACATGTGTATTCCCATGTTGGGTGTTATCACGATATAGGACATAGTAAAATGTGCTTTATTTGAACTTGCAGCCGGAGCAATTTGTGTTTCACAAACATATTGTTTTACCTTTTCATTTCAGCTCGCCTGAACGAAAGTCCTTAAAGGTAATGTCGTACCTCCCGCGTTGTCGGCGACGTCCATAAACAAAACTTTATCGTTGGACAACGGTTTTGAACTGGAAAAGTCGGAGCTGTGATATTCCAAATATGGATTCCTCATGACCAGAGCTTTCATATTGTATAATGACTTTGGACACAGTACCTTGACCTTTGACTTCCTTTGATCTACTTCTCTAAAACTTTAACCTAGGTTATATCTTTTGAACCAAAAAGGTACAGGTGTGATATTCCACATATTAGTGCTTCATCAACAAAACTGTGAATTGGTTCCTAGCTTTCTGACCCAGCATCTTTGATCTTGGACTTCGATCCACTTTTACAATAATTAACGTATGTTTAGCATTATGACATGCTGAAAAATTCCTCATTCCATTTACTCTTCTGACTTAAATAAACTTTGTATTTAAACATCTTTGTAAAAGAGAAAATATAAGACATCAGACAAAGCTGTGTTAACCAAATCACCTGCACAGAAAAATGATAATAGTAGAATATATACGGATAAAATTACGAAAATATTGTGCTACAATACCGACTTTGGATGGTCAACTGAAGTAACAAACGTCACTCAATTGGTGTGGTTAACCGGTTTAAAGGCGCCCATCTTCCCACTTTCCGCAAAAGCAGCACAATCAAAGGACACACTTTAAAAAATTAAAATGATTCTCCAAATTGAGAGCAAGGATCAACAGGTCTCCAAGAAGAGAAGTCATAAAAATTTAATATACACGAAACGTTTATAAAATAATATGCTTTGAGTCTAACTTTTGTAAACCTTTTCAAAAATTTCAATCATCTGAACAAGAAACTGTTAATATTTCATTTCTGTATAAAAGTACAAACATGTTGGTCATGGGTATAGAATGAGCCCTATTCAAGGTCAAAGTCAATGGACAATGTAAGAACAAGCTTGTCAAAAGTACAGAAGAAAACCTTATTGTAGAGTATAAAACTACACAGATGTTGGCTATGGTAAGATAACGAAAGATTGATTTTTAAGCCTGAGATATTTTGGTTCATAATTTATTTATCTGTATGAGGTAGAGAAAACAAATTACCTTAATAATCTGCTTCTCGATTTAACTCTGTTTAAAAATAGACAGCTATTTCTTGTGAGATTTGTTGTTGTTGTTGTTCTTTTTTTTTTTTTTGGCTTTTTGTTTGTTTGGTTTTTTTGGACAGCTTTTCTAGTCTGCTTTCAGATAATTCTTAAATTTAGGTCCTTCATAATGCATTCATTTTGTTTAAGTAAGTGCAATATAGAAAGATAATTTAGGGTTTTATTTTTTGCAAAGTTTAGTGCTTTTCTGCTCTTGTGCATTTTTTTCTGGCCATTTAGCTCACCTGAGCCAAAGGCGCAAGCGAATTATTGTCATAGCGTGTCATCCGGTGTCTGTCCCTCCGTCCGTTCTTGTAAACTTCACATTTTCGACTTCTTCACAACCACTGGAAGATTTTTCATAGAACTAGTACTCATGGTTCCCGACAAGTGTTGTTTTCGAGTGGCGCCACCAAAGACAAAAGTGTGTCACGGAGAGTACCCTTCTTTGACAAACTTCCCCTGATGATGATGACCGGCTGCTTACAGGGACAAACTGAATCGTAGGAATCACGTAGCTGGATGGAGTTTGGCTTTATTTGGTTTCTTTTCATAATTTTGAAAAATCTCGATATAATAAGGAATGCAAGTGTGTCAATATGTGGATTTTTTTATGAAGTTTTTGCGACGGACAAAAGCAAAATGTGGGGAGGGGGATTTTTCCACATTTTCAATTTCTTTTTCAGATCCACTCAAATCATTTTAATGAGACCTAGTAGAAATGGAATACTGGTTCTATACATAAATCGAATTTCTAACGTATTTTGAAATTTGTTTGTTTCTTGACTTAATGATTTGAATGCAGGAAAGTGCAACTTTTCTCCATTGGGTTATAATGAAGCTTTAATTTGGTTTCTTTTAATCATAATTATGCGAAAGAATGTACTGAAAGAATGTTGTCAACATGTCAATTTTTCTATTTTTTGATGATTTTTTAAGACTTTATAATAACTGGGAAGGGTTTTGATTATATATTATGTGAATGAAGTACTGACGGTTTCTCGCAAGTGTTGATGTTTTTCATCCAGATATGTCAACAAGTTTTTCAGCATTCATTTGTTGTAAATTATTATAAATTTAAGAGACATAAATTGTAATCTGGTGCTTAATGCTGAGGATGATTAAATTTTTTCACATCTTTTTTCACAACAAAAATGCAGTGACAACACAATAAGACATCAGAAAATATACATTTATCTGCATTTTCCCCAAGCTATCAGTTGAACATGGAAATCGTGTTGAGGTGATGAACTTGGGCCCACTTGGGCGTCTTGTTTTATTATTATTGTTATTATTATTATTATTATTATTATTATTATTATTATTATTATTATTATTATTATTATTATTATTATTATTATTATTGTTGTTGTTGTTGTTGGTTTTTTTTTCATTTTTTAATACTTTATTTTTCATCCCACATCACACAATACAATATTTATATAATATAGAAATGAAAAAGCTCTATTCAAAATCAATACAATATAGACATTCTATAATTATTATGCATTCTGATTATTCGAAAATTGAATAAATAAATGGAAAGCATGTAGAAAAAATTGTTTTCGAATATTAACATATGCACTGTTAAAAGAGTAATATATTACACTCTTTGTTTTTACTAGAATCAGACTATAGTATTGATATATAATGAAGGAAGGAGGAATCTCATTTCAGGGGGTTTTTTTTCATAATATAAACTTTGAAATACAAAATGATTAGAAGATATTTATCCATTCACTCCACTCTTTATTAAAGCAACTAAGTTTGTCAATTTTTGCTGCTATAAATTTTTCACTTACTATATGGTTCTTTAATTTTACACTTAAGGCATTAATGTTTAAAATTCTTTCATGCATTTTACATTTAAAAATGTAAATCTTGTGATTAGTAGGATTAAATTTTTAGGAGTTTTACTTTGTTTAAAATCTTTACCAAATAAAGCAGTTTTCATGTTTATCTCCAGTAAGATATTGGTGTTGTCATATATATATTTGATCACTTCGTCCCAAAATTCAGAAACTACAGGACAAAAATAAAAAAAAGATGGCTAATAGTTTCAGGAGATGCTCTGCAAAAATGGCATTCTTCATTATTATTGATTCCCAATTTTTTTAAGTATACGTTTGTACCTAATATTCTATGATTGATTCTATATTGAAACCACTGCAAATTTTATGAAGTATTGGTTTTAAATAGCATATCATAAATATAATTCCATTCTGTTTCATTAAAAGCCATTATTTCATTCTATTTAGCCTTACTACTAGGCATACATTTACTTTCAGTAGGCAACGAGTAATAATATTTACAACCTTTCTTTTTATTGAAGAAGAATTTAATTGTAAGAGGTAGTGACATATTCTCTAAAACACATATACAATTATCAATGATGGATTCATATCAAAATAGACATTGACATGTTTGATATTGTTGTATTCAACGAAATTTGTCTTCAAATTAAACTTATTTTGTACATCTCTTAGGCTTAATATGTAAAATTTGTCATTTATGATATCCTTGATAGTAAAAATATTCGAGTTAAACCAATTTTTAAAATAAATAGGTTTCTTTGCAATACACAAATCACTATTATTCCAAAGAGGAGTATTAAGAATATCTTCAATGGATTTTATTTTGATATTTTTTCTGAAGATATTCCAACATTTTAATGTATGTACCCAAAACATATTCTCAGGTTTTTTTGTATTAAATAGTCAAGATAATTGTCTCCCTTGTATATTAAATCATGTATTTTACCAATTGTGCTTTCAAAAAAATTGTACATATTCTGTTTTCTTGGTTAATAATCTCCTTATCCATCTTACTTTTATTGCCACAATATGTTTCTGAATATCTCTCATTTTAAGACAACCATGATTGTAATTTTGCACCAATATCTTTCTCTTAATTTAATCAGGCTTATTGCTCCAAATAAAATAATAAAATATTGTGTTTATTTCTCTAATAGTGTGTTGTAGGCGGTTTGGTAATAATGAAAATAAATGGTTCATTTTAGACAAAAATAGGGATTTAATTAATGCAATTTTCCAGGTGATGTTACATTTCTCTGTTTCCATTTACGTGTTTCATTTCTAATGTATTCAATTGTATGGTCATAATTTATTCAAGATTGATAGAAAATTTAATACCTAACACATCAAAATCTTGTGGAGACCAATCTAACTTCAGTCTATGATGGAAAACTTCTTTATTATATTTTTTACTTCCAATCCAAATAGCTTGGGTTTTTGTGTCGTTTAGTTTTAGACCTGAAATTGAGGAAAAGCTTTCTGAAGTATTCATAGTTGCATTTAAACAGTCATTCGTACCATCTATCATCAATGAAGTGTCATTTGCAAATTGAGATATTAAGTAATTCACATTATTGATGTTTATACCACGTATATTTTGATTACTTTTAATCATTTATGCCAATATTTCAACACAAAGTTAAAATATATAAGAAGAAATGGGATCACCCTGTCTACAGCCAAGGCCAATCCTGAAAAATTCTGACAGGAGACCACACTGAGTAATTGCAGTATATATATTTGTATTAAAAAGGTTGATCCATCTTTTCATTTGATGTTTGAATTGGAAAAAATCCAAGACATAATTAATAAAATTCCAGGATACTGAATCATATGCTTTTTCAAAATCTAATAATAATATGAGTCCTGGAATGTTCTTAATCTGGGTATGTTTAATTACATCATATATTAATCGCGTAATCTCTCCAATGAATCTGCCCTTAATAAATCCTATTTGATTTTCAGAAATTATTTCATCCAGAACCGTTTTAAGACTTTCAGCTCTGCAGGAGGAACCTATTTTATAAATAACATTTAGTAAGGTTAAAGGTCTCCAATTTTCAAATATGGCTTAGATTTATTTCCTTTTGGAATACATATAATTATTCCTTCTCTCTGTGTTCGAGACAACTGTTTAGTTTGGAAACCATAATTAAAAGATCTTAAGATAAAGTCGTCAAAATCGTTTATAAAAAACTTAAAGAATTCTGCAGTATAACAAGACTCTTATTGTTTTTCATCCTTTTTAATGCCAAAAGTATTTCTGATTTTGTAAGCTTACCTTCAAGATTTAATGCCTGATGTTTATTTAGTTTTGGTACCTTAAAGTTAGGTAGTAAGGCATTTAGATCAATTTGTGATATTTCCCTTTCTGTATACAAGTTTTGATAAAATCATTTAACTTCATTAAGAATTCCGTTTTGGTTTCTTATAATAGTTCCTTCATCATTATATTAAAATGGAATTGTCTTATTGAAATAATTTCAATTTTCCAGATTTAAGAAGTATTGTGGCGATTTTTCGTCTTCTTCCATTATTTGTGCTTTTGAACGTAAAATTATACCTGGTATCTTCTCCTTGCGAACATCCTCAAGTTGTTTTTTCTTAGCTTCGATAATCTCATAAAAATTCCCGTACATCATTTTTACTTTCTAGCTCTTCGATACTTTTAATTAATTCGTTTTCTTCAATGTTAGTTTTCTTTTATTTCTATATGAGGCATATGAAATTGTTTGACCTCTTATTTCCAAAAGTAGAGCTTCCAAGAATAATTGGTCAGAAATAGTAAACTGTATTATACTGTTATCCATGCTTTCAATGTTATCGTAGTTATATATTGGAACACAATATTGTAATTTTATCTATCTTATCGAATCTTTAACCACCTTAATATAATCCTCATCTCTAAGTAAGCTGTTGTTGAATTTCCATACACCTTTTCCTCTTTTAAATTCATTAAAGCATAAAGACAAAATAACTGGAGTATGATCTGATCTGTAACTAGGCAGTATCTTAATCTTATTTATATACCATAGGATAGTGTCAAAAATTAAAAAGAAATCCAATGTGGCTTTCTTTACAGTGTTTGTTCTTTTCCACGTAAAGGAGTTTTCCCTTGATTTAATTCTCTAAAAGGGTTTACTAGATTGTTTGCCTCCTTAATTGCCCCCACTTTTCTTTTTGCATTACTATAATTGTATGTATCCGGAGCTTGATCCTGAACCAGATTAAAGTCACCACATATTATGATATTATGATTATTGTACTCAGTACAAATGTTATCGATACTGTTATAAAACACAGGGTTGTCTCATTAGGACCATATAACGTAATAATTGTGATTCGCTGTTCATCAATTGTGATATATATTCAAATATGTCAGCCTTTTTTTCAAAATCTCTTAAACCTCTACAATTCAACGTTAAAATCTTAACATCTATCATCATGATGATAATCAAGCATAAGATATCTATCAAAGTACATAACATACCATGTAGGTATTGAGAAGCCAATAATATCCCGCAGTATAATACATTTGACATAAATAGTGAAGAAAATAGCCAGAAAGGTTCACGGTATATAATAACATATTACACGATTATGACGTGTATGAACAATGGAAGTATGGGTTTTATAAGCCTGAGGCTAAATCGAAAAAGACGAATTAATAAACATTTGCCAAATACGCGGACTTATGTATAAGCGTATAGTGTCATTACCTTCGTGACAGAGTAGACGGATATGGGAGAGAGAAAAAGAGAAGAAAATAACAAATCGTGTTATGTCAAAACCGGAAAAATATACACAATACTAAGAAAAGGACCTGTAACGGTTTGGCGATTTCCGGTTTATACATCTGGTCTTATTTGTTTGCACATGATGTTGTGATACACTGTAATTTTAATATAACACAGCACTGCACGTATTATTGTATTATTGGAATCATGTATTGCTTTAACGCAGCATATTTTGCATGAGCGATTACACACTAGCCGTTATATGGCTGAAGCGTACTTGTTGGAGGACGCGTATCTAGAAACGGATACGAGTACATCAAGGTCTCCGCGCTCTTTCAGACTCCTGAGAATATGCTGGCCCGTTCCATGTTCGCCGTCATCGTCGTGTCCCTCGTGAACTTTGCCATTCTCATCTTTGAATCGATAGGCCGTGATATTATGTGCCGCCTTCATCACCTTGGGATCGCGCATGAGTTGCTTTAACGCATAGCGGGCTTGGTTGTAACTAATTACACTGGTAGTTCGTGCGAGAAATTATTATTGTTGTTGTTGTTGTTATTGTCACGGACGGACGAGCAGCGATCAGCAATATTAACAGAGTCTAAGTGTTGAATTTGAAACTTTAAACTATTCTAAAAATAATAGATAAATACAAATACTTTTATACAATTTACTACTTTACAACAGCAAACATTTTATTACTTTACACCAGCATACATAAAGCAATGACACTTAATATAGTATACAACTGTCACTCAGTCTGGTAAGACATGGCACGTTGGCGGTTCACACGGAAATATGGCGACTTCACGTGGAAAGATGGCGGATTTACACGTAGACTTTCATATGCTCAGGAAATGATGGTTACGTTATCGATATTATAGGTCAGCACAGGTAGCAATGCCTGATAAATAAGACAGACTTATAAATATAATGTATATAAACCTCATACAAAATAAATACTTTAAATACACAAGAATTCTTCACTATGCAGCATAGTACACGCACTTTACTATATGTGTGAACATACACCGTACTATGCGAACACTATGATACATTTCATATACATGATAGGTATAATTGCATAGGAATACACAGGATTATACTCGATATACAGTAGTATACTTCAAACATGATATTTTTACTTTACTATACTGACGAAAATATGAAATACACACTTTCTACTTTATATGAGGTATATGCATAATATATATATGAAAAATTATAGACTGCTGACAGCAAGCATGCTAAATAGTTGAATACAGAATATATAATTAAATACAATAACTTACCTCGGTCTTGCGAGTATGTGCTACAGATTTAAGTACGAAACAGGATGGCAAAATAGCTAAGATACTGATTAGAGGAAAAGTACAACCTATTAATACGAGAGACACCGCCTAACTGAAGTGGTCAAATCAAGGACCTAATGCAAGTAAACTTTAAAAAATAGAACACCGGTTTGACCACTACACGGTGCATTGAAGCGAGGTACTTCAAGGTGTATTAAAATAAACACAAGGCGAACACAAATGAGGGTCAACACAGGTAAATACAAACATTGGATTACTAATAAAGACAGAACATAATGACATAAATGAAATACGATAAATTGACAAAATCTCCCATATTGTGGAAAGTATGAAATACTTTTAAACAATTATTCAATTTTTTTACGTAACATGAGTATAAAAACATTTATAAAACAGACTATAATACAAGTTGACTTAGATACGACTGATGTAATCAGCGCCTACATTGTTTTTGCCTTTCATTGAGACAATGCGAAACCGATAGGGTTGTAGAATGAGAGCCCATCTTATAAGCCTTGTACTATTGAGTTTTGCTTTGTTCAAGTAAATGAGAGGCTTGTGATTAGTGTCAATTATTAATTCATTTCCGTACAAGTACCGTTGGAATTTTTGTACTGCCCATACAATAGCAAGACACTCTTTTTCAACTGTGGCATAAAAACATTCTGCATTTTTGAGTTAACGGCTCGCGTACGCCTCCGGATGTTTCTTACCTTGCTCTTCTTGTAAGAATACTGCACCGATACAGCTGATGCGTCGGTCTGAAGCACAAACTGCTCCCTGAGTTTAGGAAGTTTAAGGATTGGATATTTAATAAGTGCGTTCCGGAGGGCATTAAAGGCATTGTCAGCAGAATCAGATCAAAGAAGTTTATTTGGCAAACCTTTCCGTGTCATGTCAGTAAGCGGTAAAGCTACAAGTGAAAAGTTAGATATAAATTTACGATAAAACCCTACTTAACCCAGAAAGGATCTTAATTGCTTTTTCGTAATAGGACGATTAGCTTGCTGTATGGCTAACACTTTGTCGACATTGGGGCCCAATCCATCAATTCCCACCATATGACCATTCGACTTTGTCAAAAGCTATAGTGCATTTACTTGGTTTGGCTGTCAAATTGGCGTTGCGCAACCTAGACAAATCTCTTCAAGAACTTTAATATGCTCATCAAATGTGGTAGGATACAGTAGGATATCGTCGATAAAACTATCGATATTCTGCATACCGCTAAGTAAAAATCGCATTTAGCGAGAAAACGTTGCACTAGCAGTAACTAAACCGAAAGGCATGAATTGAAATAATATTTTGGGCGTTTGAAAAGCGGTAAGCGTTTTCAAATTTTTAGAAAGGGAAACCTGCCAATATCCCTTACAAAGATCTAATTTGGAGAAGTATTTGTGATTTCCAGGTTTAGAAACAAATTCATCCGCATCGGGCATTGGTTCAGCATCAAACACAGAAGCGATTAGTACCATCTTTTTTTAACGAGAACAATTGGAGAACTGTTAGGACTGACTGAGGGTTCTATAACATTCAGAGAAAGCATTTTATCTACCTCCTCATTCACGACATCTAACATTGGATAAGGCACCGGTCTTGAATTGGTTCTTACGGGCACGTTACACACTAGATTACTCGTGTGCTGTAAAAGGTTTGTTCTACCGGGAAAATCACTGAGGACATCAGGGAAAGAATTAAGAATTTCTTACAACCTTTCAGTTTGCTCTCGCGATAACTGAGAACCAATCTCAACATAATCAGGTTGTTCTTTGGATTTACATAGAGGCAATTCGGGTATCTCACCATGATGTTTGTCTATAAGAGACACACTGATATAATCAAGAGGAGTAGCATTTTGTATCGCAGATACCTTATTTTCATGAGGCATTCTCTCGTTGTAAAGTTTCAAGAGATTGGCATGAAATGTCTTGATTTTCCCATTCATATTAATTTGATAGTCGACCTTATTGACCTTTTTCACAACTTTGAAGGGACTTTTCCACTGCATAAGCAATTTGTTGTTATCAGTAGCCAACAAAACTAAAACTAAATCGCCTTCTTTCATAGACCTTGACCTTGCTTTTCTATCATAAGATTTATGACGTTTACTCGATTTCGCCAAATTTTCTTTCACTAAGCGACACGTGGAATTTAAACGTTCGCGTAAATCTATATGATGTACTGATACGTACTTAGGACCTGAGGATCTTTAATTCTTTTAGTCCACAATTCCTTCAGTATCATCATTGGACCGCGGACAGACCTACCGTAGATCTATTCAAAAGGCGAGAAGCCTAAACTCTCTTGGGGAACTTCCCTATATGCAAAAAGTGCGGTGTTAAGATATCTGTCCCAATCCTTGGGTCTTTCGGCACACATGCGTTTTAACATTTGCTTCAATATGCTGTTTAATCGCTCTACAAGGCCATTGCACATGGGGTGATAAGGAGTAGTTGTAAGTTGTTTGAACGAAATAAGTCTGCTAACTTCTGACAAAAGAGTAGATGTAAACTGAGCACCCAATTGGTAAGGACTTCACGTGGGACACCAATGCGTGAAAATGTGTGAACTAGAGGTTCAATAACTCGTTTAGTTTCTATACTGGGCAAAGCAACGGCCTCAGGATATCTTGTGGCGTACTTAACTGAGGTTAAGATATACCTGTTACCTTTATCAGTAGGAAGATGTAAGGGACCAACCAAGTCAACTGCAACGCGGGAAAATAGTTTTTCAATTAACAGCATTTGTTCTAAAGGATTTTGCCCTTAGCAACAGTTTTTTGACATACATCACATGATTGACAGAAGCGTTTAACATCAGACTGAACACCGGGCCAGTAAAATTCTGAAAGAACTCTAGATACCGATCTTTATGTGGCTGGATGGCCAGACATGATTGATTCATGTGCTAGTTTCATAACAACTTCTCTCAGAGATATAGGGACCACTAACTGAGATGTGACATCACCGTTCATAGAAATGAATTTTCTGTATAGCATTCCATTTCTCAATAACCATTTAACTTGACCTTTCTTTGATCTATGAATGAGCCAAGTTCCAAAGTTTCACCAATGACTCATCCTCTTCCTGCGCCTTTATTATCTCAGCTGGAGATGGTACATTTTGAGCAATCTCGGAAACCTTGTGTTTTGACAAAGATATATTTTTTTGCATTACCTGTTGCCTTGTTTGGATTGCATAAACTGCTTTCAATTTTGCATCTGGGTCACCTGGAGATCTTACATCTTTTACGTTACCAAGTGTGAGGTCATAAACAGGAGATTGCAAGCCTCATACGTACCAGGTAGATAAGGAGTATCAATGGTAATTAAAGCCACAGGGACCTTAAGTTTGGTTCCATCCGCTAAAATGCAAGTTTGAAATGAACCTGTCAAATTTGATAGATCAATCTTACTTAGACGAACCACTATACCACTGCATCCTGAGCCTCTAAGGACGCTTACAGGGTTGTCATCCACGAATCCCGAACAGACTGGCATGGCAGATGACTTGCACTCACATGATGATATAAGAGTAGTACCAAAGTCAGACAACATAGCTTCAGTGCCAATGATACTATCAGAGGGAGTGACAAATGCACCACAGATCTTAGGGGCAGGCTTGGTGTAGTGGTTAAGCGCTTGGCTTGCGGCGCCGACGATCCGGGTTCGATTCCCGGGTTGCGCCACTATATTTAAAAGGTTGGTAACCTGCTGCTTCCATGTCGCGATATAACTGAAATATTGTTGAAAGCGACGTAAAACAC
Source organism: Pteria penguin (assembly GCA_035048485.1). NCBI lineage: Eukaryota > Metazoa > Mollusca > Bivalvia > Pterioida > Pteriidae > Pteria > Pteria penguin. The sequence goes on from CM068584.1 coordinate 33,627,901, forward strand.
CAATCAACCAACCAACCAACCACAGATCTTGGGTTCCTCTAGTAATAATTTTCATAATTTCATTATCAATTTTTGACTCAATTTGCTCGGAAACAATAGCATGGATTCTTGGTTTAGGATTGCATTCAGATGCTATATGACCAATTTTCACACACTTATAACACTGTCGTTCAGACTTGGGCACGAATGGTGTCTTTTCAGAGAGCTTAGTCAAGTCCTGTTATGACTTGTTAACCTGCGGAGAAGTTTTATTAGCAGACTGTGAAGACCTTGATTGTAGGGATTTCGCTGTAAGTGATGACGCGTTTGTCCAACGAGCTTCGCGAAATTGATCGGGTAAGTTCGCCATTTCTGCAATTGATAAAGGAATACGTTCTTTTAAAATAACGATAACACTTTATTACAAATGTGCAGAAATTGATCTCGCATGGCTAGATCAAATAGGCCATCAAAAGTTTTACTAAATTTTGACATATCTATCCAAGTCTGACAGAGAACCGCGCCTTCTGGCCTACATACGCGAAATTTACATTTAAAACCGTCTTTAGTAAGGTCAAAACGTTTCAACAGCGCAGTAACAGCTTGGTAATCTAACGCTTGATAAGGGAATAAGAGCGCGTATACGTCATGCAACAACCTAAAATATCTATAAAAATTATTAAAAACCCATGTCTTACACTTGTTCCCTGAAATGGTGTATCCATCTTAGTAAAACTTCGCCAGAATCGAAGACTTGATTTTAACCAGTTCTGGATACGTACATGCTAGGCAAGCTAGAAGCGAAACGTCAAACAACTCTATTATCATGTACAAATGATAGAATTACTACTAGCGTGTTTTAAGTGAATGTCCTTAAGAGGTCTAAATGTTTCTCATGATGATAAATAATAATAGTAATGTCGTGTATAAATGGTTTTTATGTCAAAATTCAAATGTCAATCAAGAGGATAAATCACCGAAGGTAATAAGTGGCCTAAATATCACACATTAAGCCTTAGATCTGATGTCTGATCACAGGCATCATGCAGCTGTTTTAACGCAATACACAATGCAAAAAAAAAAAAAAAAAAATCTGCAAAACACAACATGGCGTTATTGTGACGTTAAAATTGCCCATTCAATTACAAGTATATGAAGCTGCCTAAATTGCAACAGCCAACATGCCAAAAAAAAATGTTGTAGTGCAACCTTTTCCTCAGGTGCATTTCTTGTGCAATTTCACATGTTTTACATGTATTTGAAATGCGTCTCGTTGGGCCTTACTTTTAGATATTAAAATATTAGCAGAATTTCAACTGAAGTATTATCCATCCCTAAAGAAATCCTTGTGAAAAATACGTGCTTTTTCAAAAATTCTATTTTGATTTGAAAAAATTGAAGACACAAATGAATTGGTAGTGTTAAAACATTACAGACCAAAATTTTTTTCTTGAGGAAGAAATCAAAATTATGGAGTCTTAACATGCTTAAATCAAATTTTTGTTGATTGCAGAGTTAAACTTATCATCTATTAGTTTGCATTGCGTGACCAATTCTATGTATATCAGCAGATTATAAACGCTTCTTATTTGTTGTGTAATATCTTTCCTTCATGGTTCATTATAAACTTTTAATCCCGTATGTGCTTAATGATAGAAAAGGTTGTTTTCTCTCACTGGTTGCTATTATTTTCCCCCGTACAAAAGCATCAAAATGTGCTATTTAGAGTGCTGATAATGTAAAAATATCTGTCGTCTGAAGGCTGCACACACCTTTTCCAAACCTGTGTAAAATTTGCCGGTTTGTTTATACGTAGTCTGAATCATCCGCTTGTTTGATTCTTCTACCGAGAGGCAATTACGCAAAGGTGAGGACGACTCAGACTACATATAAACAAAACGGCAAATTTGATACAGGTTGTGAAAAATCTGTGTGGAGCCTTTAGACAATAGATCGTTGGTAACTTATTATTGTCGATCGTTTGCTTATTGTTTACATATGTTAGATATGTGCTCCATTTGATCCCGAAATGCGTAGAATCGTGTCGGCCATTCCGTTTATCAAAATTGCAAGTGTATGCAACGTAAGGAATTGTGACCCTCTCACAACTCCCAGCTAACTTTGGAACTATTACTGGGTTTAATTGTTCTTCAGCATGAACGGTTCGACTCTGTCAGAACTTCCTGTTCGCCTGCAAATTTCATTTAATAGAATGCGATCTTAGTCAGACAAGTCTCCCCTATTATATTGCTCGTATCTCACGATTTTGTCTTATGGAGTTTCTTCAGCGTCTGACTTTTTGTTTTCATTTTCTTCTGGGGGAACGACATATGTATATTTCCCCTCATCATGTTTCCTACGGAGTCCCTGGAATCCTCCATTCTTCTATTAGGGCTCATCTCTTGTGTCTTGGTAGTTAGTTGATCCATCTAATTTGCTATCGAGTTTGTCGAGAATGCTGTTGTTCCGTAAGTAAACTGTCTCCTATCGAAAAGGTCTCTTCTATTGCGTACCATCACAATATTCTTTCTGATGTTGATCTTCACCCATGTATGTCCTTTTTGATTTCAGTATCCAATCCAATCAGCATCCACTGGTAATATAACATTTATGTTGTATAAATGTTGTAAAGTAAGTAGAATGGTGAAATGATAGTTGATTGTTTTGTATGGAAACGAATAGCTGCTAAGATTTGATTTAGATATCGATCTGGTCTGAACTTTCCTCAGTTAGCATTTCAGACATGACGTCTTGAAGTGTTCGGTGAAATCTCTACCTTACTATTACAGAGAGAACTATAAAAGGACGGTAGTGCACGTTTAATTCTTCCAATTTAACTTTCTTGTTGATATTCTTAGTTCCGTTGCCTGTCACTACCTCTACAGGGGGGGGGGGGGGGCACAAAATTTTTGGAATATTTAATCCTGAGTATAAATCTAGAAATGATGTCATGTATCTCTTTCCTAATAAAGTCGTCCGGTACGGTCCTGAAAGATCTAAATCAATATTGACCAACGGATACGGTCTGGTCATTATATTGACAGAGCCTGCATCAATCTGCTATACAGATAATGAATTTTATCATAATCACATACATAATATTTAGAAAAATATACCTTTTTATGCCAAACCACACAAATACTACTAATATGGTCTTTTTAACAAATGTGACTTATGACGTTGATTTTTACATTATCGAAGTCGCGGAGAGTGAAAAGTGCCGTCAATGGTTATATGTTTTCTTCGTGGGCATGTTTAAATTAAGATGGATTTTTTTTAAATGTGTGTCAAAGCCATTTAGTGAATAATTCTTATGGTCAAGGGCATAAAATACCTGTGTGACCTGCACAGCAATCCAGAAATATTTTTTTCTATCCTTCCACACAGTAATTTGTTATTGCCAGGACGCATTTTAACCATTCTGTGAAATGATATCATGCAAAATGCGACAATGGTTGAATAAATCAATGAATACAATACACGGTTACAAAGTTCTGGCCCGGACAAGATTTGTCTAATCTTATGCATTTCACCTTGAGCTTGGATTTGATCAAAACCCACCCCGGATAAAAGGCATCAATTTGTGAAATATTATTCAAATAAGTGGATGCAGTAAACAGTTAAGTCACGGACAGGATTTTCACTCCCACATGGACTTTTATCTTGACCTAAGAGGTTATGGGCAACAAATCTTATCAAAATTACGCAGGCGGTTAGAAGAATATGCTCCAGAGGAGATTTACCGTCGTTTACACTGCGACCTTGACATTATATGTATAACATTGGGCCAACATTATTATCTGAAGTAATTATATAAGAAATATTATTCATAACCGACCAGGCAGTAAACGGGTATGACCCTCATAATAGTTTACCTACCAGATCTTCTGTGACTTTGACTTAAGAACACATCATACCCTTGGGCCAGGCACAACAGTTTAGTTAAATATTATTCAAATTACTGAACACCTTAAATAGTTATGGCATGGACAAGACTTTACCAAACATATGCGCTTTTACCTTGACCTAAGGGTATCATGACACACTCTTTGGTAATGTGCACTGACTCTGGAAATATTCAAATCCATAATCACAGTCAAAAATATGGCCCGGAGAGGATTAAAAATACAAGACAAACATATACATCGTTACTTTGACCTTTGAGGTATGGTTTGGGTCAAAATTATGGCACACCCTTGCGTCATTGGCATCAATTCTGGGAAATATTATTTAACTTCATGCTGACAGTAAAAAGGACATGCTGTTATTGGACAGTTAATGTTTAGCTACTTTACATGCAAAAAGCAAATTGTAGATGATACCATAAAACCAATGTAAGATGTAAATCAGGTGGGGATCAGGTGTTTAACATAGAAAGAGCTCGTTGATAGAAACGCCTTACAAATAACCATTTTAAGTCAAAAACTAGGCACAGCAGGGAGGGAACAAGCTACAACGTTGAACAATTTTAACATCGGTAAAACTCTTTTTAGTCTACGGGTGACCAATTAATGGAAAAGCTACCCGGCTGTGCGTCTGTTTAAAATAAAATACGAAAATAACCGGTGTAACGTGACTGTCGCAATAACAACAATGTACCCTAGTGGACATTCACGGATCCCTAAAATTGAGGTGAGATCAGGTGCCCAGTAGGGGTGAGCGTCTTCTGTTTGGCTAGTCACACCCGCCGAGAATGTCATGACATACAGAGCAGTGCCTTTCAGTGCTTTTGTAATGACATGAATATATACCTAAAATTTTCAGTCATGAAATTTTGTAAATCACTCTAACACTAAGGAGCATCTCCGTTATGCATAGCTCTGTCCTTAGATTGAATCTTAGTCCACTTTTTTGGTCGTTTTGGTTTAAACACTGCTCTTCAAATAATTATATATTAAGGGAATTCCAACCATTCGGCCACCATAATCAATGAAGAGACGCAAGTTGTCGAAATGCACATCTGGTGCACAAAATTATAATGTATATAGGCTCTATATTTATCATACAGTATTTCCTTTTGTTTGAAAATAAAGTCTTGTAGAATTGCATGCCCATATGTGTAAATTAACTGTGTCTTTGCCATTGAATTCGAATGACAAAACAAGGAGATTCCCATGGCTAGAAATAGATTTTGAGCAATAATTAAATATTTTGATTATTCTAAATAATGTAGAAGACGACAAAGAGCTAATGAACATACCTCCTATGTAACAGAAACACAATATTCAAATCTAATATGATAGCCGTTAAGCAAAAGCGGACAATTAAGCTGTGGAACTAACTTCATGCTGATTTCCGTTTTTCATCAATCACATCTCATTTCTTCTTTTACTTTTCAGTGAATATTACTAGGATGGTCAGTTGTCATTCTCTAATTATAGAAGGATCACATTAGATTTTCATTCTCAGCTGCGTGAATCAAATTCTTAAGGTAGCGAGGTTTCAAAGATATGGTAAATATTGGAATCATGCAAAACGATAAGAATTACAAAAAACACAGATTTTAAATTTGTGTCAAATTATTGCAGATTCAGATTTTAACTCGGATGTCAAGTACGTCAATTATTACTTTGCAAATGTCACTAGATAACTGACTTTTCTCATATTGTTTTCTTTATTTACAGCTGAATCTCCGGAATATATTTAGATTTTCATGTAAAATACTCGATAAGAAACACACAAGCGAGATATACAGTATGCATTACAAACGTTTGTATATTGTGTTGTAAAAATTTTCGTTTAGAAGTAGCTGATATTTATAGAAACACTTTGATACAAATGAAGTTTGCCCTTCTGCAATTGTTTAACATTATCCAAAAATCTTGTTAAAAATTTCTGTCATAGATAAGAATCGTAGCATTCAGGTCACAACAACTAAACCCTATTCTGTTCCCAGCCGAGGTTTTGTAACAGACACATATGCCGTGTATTATCCTTTAACATTGTGATTTTTATTCCAATTTCCCTCTTGTGGAAACTTCTACATTATCCTCTCGGGAGTACACCCTGATACCATATTTATAAAGATATAAAATATAAAGTTCGTTTGCTTTATGTTGTATTAATCCTTTCTCTTTATTTCCAATATGCTATATTAAATAACCTGACATGCCATTTAAAACTTAGATTTAACACGTCAGACTACGCATAACTGATTGTGACGTCATACTTGGTAGACACTTGGAGGTTAAGATAATATTATTATGTCGGAAATAAAATATCGTCAAAGTAAGCAATGTCTGTAGTTTGGATGTAACTCGGAAATAGTCTATTCGGATCCATTTCTGCACTTGTTTATTTAGTGTCCGATCTTCGTTGACATCCATGACGTCATAAGTTTAATATATTTATCAGGGTTAAATCTATTGATACGTCCTCAGATATTGTTTCGGAATCAATCATTTCGTCGATCTCACGAATGTATTCTTCTGATATAACCTCGTCTCATGTCTTTGAGAATGAATAGTGCATTCTGGACCAAAATATATGAAAAATCCCTCATAGAATAAAAAGCTGCATAATGAATTGCAGAACTTCTGTTTGTGCTTTCTATGTTAATTATAGATTAGGTTATTGTGTTGTAAATAACAATACATTCACTATTATTTCACAGAAATATACGGTGACTTCCTTTTTTTTTCATTTGTTGACATTTCAATATTAAATGACAAGCCCCTACATTATTATTTCGAAAAATAAATTCATAAAACAGATCTTAGGGAAAACGACGTTATTTTATGTATAAAACGTAAAATTAGGAAAAATGAATTTATCGTATGCTTCAATGAAGCAACTACAAAGCGGCAATACACAAAAACATGTGAACTTCATGGGCAACAATCTTCAACTTTTCGGCATTTCAGATATACATATAACATACTTAAAATGAAAGAAGTTCCTGGATGCACATTGAAATGAAATTCTTGGTTGTGCCCCTTTATATTCCCTTTATACTACAGCCTCAAGTACAATATTATTATTACAAAAATAACGGAAATAGTCGTTTGACGAGGAAATAGAAATAAGTATGAATTCTCGGTCACGATATTTAAGTAAACTGAAGTTAGTGGATGGTTAACTGAAAGGTCATTTTAAATGCAAACAAGTATTTTTCGGGTACTTTTTTCTCGTAGCTCCAGTAGTTTAAACGCATTAAAAACTTTTTTCATATTTTCTTAAATCTCTGTTTCAATTCATTGTTCGTCGTCATTTTGTACATCTTCACAAACATCAACATCATTATCTGTTTCGTTATCATCATCACTATCACCATCATCATTATCATTATTTTCATCTTTATAATCATCACAATGAACAAAACAATTACTACCACCACTAAAACCATCATCGTTGTTTTCATTATTATCATCTTCAGATTGTCCATCACCACTGGTGGTGCTTTGTTTGTCGGATATCACAGATCTTTGCAGCTTCAGATCATCGATGAATTCGTACATATTGACTTCATCTATCGATACTATGTGCGAAGCAGATGCTACATTCTTCTTTTGCTTTGGCCTTTTTCTTCTATAAAACCACAATGAATCAATTAATACATTAATTGTAAGAAGTCTCAATGATTTCGAAAATTAATGAAATGGAGGTTATATTATCAGCATTATCGAACATGATATAAATACAACATCAACATCAACAACAATGATAAGTTCTATTATTTCTTCTATTAGCATCAAATATTAAAGAAGTGATTAGTCTGAAATGCAAACATAATATTGGGTGTTTTAAAATAGTATGCTATATCTAATTAAGTATCTAGGTTATCTAGGCATTTTATGAATATCATGATGGTTAACAAAAAGCTAAGTGATGGACTTACCGCATTACACGTTTCATGTAAAGGGCGGCAATGATGTTTACGGGTACTGATGTAATCAAGAAGGCCACTGCAACAGAACTATTAGTCACTTAATATTGTTACCAGTAATCTTAGCTTATACATATTCAATGAGAATAGACTTTTACGAATGTAAGACATGGTTGGCATTTTACCGGCTGGTATCCAGTGAGAGATCTGACCCAATCACACGAAAGAGAAAACTGAAGACATCTGACAAAGCTGTATGACAAAAATCACCAAGGACATGAGCAAAAAAAAAAAAAAAAAACAATAAATAAAATAAAATAAAATAAAATAAATAAATAAATAAATAAATGAATAAATAAATAAATAAAATGATAAAAGTCGAATATAAAGAATCCATTCCAGCTGTTTGTCTGTTTCATTACAGATCAGCACACTTAGTTAACTTCCTCAATGAAAATTCAATGTAAATGAAAGTACTTCTTACAATAATTTTTGCATTATATATATAGCTTATATATTTTTGAGTCTGTGTACTTTGGATATTCGTTACATGTGGAGAAAAAGGTAAGTTCAATCATGTATTGTGTCTTGTCTTTGATTTTAAAGAGTCCATGGATGACCACCGGAAATACATTATTTAAATGTAACAGTGATATGACATATGATGTATTGTAGTTTATATAGGCATATTCCATTATCTATGTATCAACATATTTTATCATAAAGGAAAACATCAAAATTATTGAAATTTATTTATAAAAGAAAAAAGAAAAACGTTTTATTACCAATAGCCTGCAGTACTTCATGTCTATTTGACACTCCAGTCGTTTCCGCTAAAAATATAACTTAAATAGACAAAATAGTTTATGCAAGAAACGTTATAATAACATACTATCGTACTGTATATCCACTATACGTATTATCCTGTGTCGAGGAACAGAGATGGCTGAATCCTATATTAATTACACTAAATCATTGGCATAAATGAAAATTACCAACGAAGCGCATGTCAAATAACAGGGACGTTCACATTTATGTACCTCGACAGGCCCATGAATCTCTACAGTTATATGAAATTACTTTTGTACTTTCATTTAAATACACAAACTGCGTCCATCTAGAATACATAGAGGACCACAGATTAGACCTAATCATTTTCCAGATACATTTATGTGGTTGTTTTCCTTATTTATATATGCCAAACAACATGCGAAAGATTTTCCTACACAGAAGACACCTACATATATACATTACCTGAATAATCTAATAGCGTATTTTAGCATAACCATCTGATAATTACTCAAGAATTACTGTAAGGTTTATAAATTTGGACCGAAGGAGTGTGCGAGTATTGTCCTTAATTTCTTACGAAAATATTAAAGCTAAACAGAATCTGCATACTCTGAGTAGTATATACCGAAGATTGATCTCAGAGTCAATCATTTGTTTACGAAAAGTTCTACACAATTAATTACTTAACCTTATGATTTCAATAATGATTTAGCAAATAACACATTACCATTTGTGGGGAAGTTATCAATAGATGTCTTCTCAGTGTTCGTAAATTGGGTGATAGTGGAATCATTAACAATCTCTTGCGTTGGCATAAGTGTAGACGTGCTTGAACATGCGCTTGATACCGGCAATGTAGAAAACATTATATATATCAAAGACACTGATATTTTTACCCCACACTTACTAACAAAGAAAACATAACGCAGGTAATATTGAAATTAGTATCTCGAGAGACAGTATGTCATTATCATTTGTATTGCAATCAGGTCGACCAGTCCTGATTTTATTGGTAATATTATTATATTCATGAAAGAGATGCTGCAAGGTATATCTTCGGCTGTCACATCCATACATTTATCTTAGATCCAAAAGACGTTTCTTTAGTGGGGAAGTCGTTTGACTTTTAAAAGCCCACCCACTCTGTAGCTCTTTTCCTCCTCAAGAAACTGATATTAGAAATTGTTGAACAACCGGAAAATATCATTGAATAAGTACATTTTATGGCAGTTTAAATGCGTTACCTTTTCTGACATTTTCCAGTCTTAATAGGATCGTGAAACATTAGAATATCATATACTTCATACATGTCCATTATCCTTAAATTGCTTTCATTAGTTGCAGCTTAATGGAAAACCCTTTCAAATACATATTTATCCTTTTATTTAGCATATGAAAAAAAAACCGAAAATCTAAAACTTTTTCCACAGTCCGAGTCTTTTCACTTCTAATATTTCTTTAAAATTGCAAAAAAAAAAAAAATAAATAAATAAATAAAATGAAATAAAATAAAAATGAAACAAAGACAAAAAAATAAATTTGAACCCAACCCATGGTAAAGCATTTAAGGAATCTGATTCCAATCCTTTGATTGGTGCTTAGGGAATGATCATAATATAAAGAAATACAAAGAATGGACTGATAGAAAGGATGCCAGATTGAAAAGGTAGTGATTAAAACGTTTTAAAACGGAGTAGGAAAGCGTTATATCAATGTAAAAAAAGTATGATATATTTCACTCACGTTTGCAATTTTCTGCCAAGGAAACAAACCGGATCTAAAACAAAATACCTAATAATGTGAATATTTATGTTTATTTCCTATATGTAATTGTGGAGTGGTTTACTGTTTCACTTCCTGAATATTTTGTTGTACATGACGATTCGGTATTTGAATCTAATCATATTCATGCTTCATTATGTAATAATCTTTTTCGAGAGAAGAAAACGAAATATATTCATTCTCAATTTCTATGAAACATATCATAACTACCATGATATATCTACACCTCATACAATCTCCTGCGCCCTAGTGCAAATGTTGTCACTGCATCGCTATTACATTAATTTGTGATATATGCATGTAACACGCCAATAAAGCTGATGTTATGTAACTGTGTCTCACTGTCAAGCAGCATCTTAGACTGTGAAATGCCCGGAAGAAGTATACGTCTTCATTTTTACTAGTACATAGGCATTAGATGCCCGATATCTTTTTCACTATAATCGTGGTAAATTCTATATAACCTCTAAGGTTTTTGCATAGAAAGGACTAAATGTACATATCATTGTTTCGAATAAGAATTTAATGGTTAACATACATGTGTAGAGTTCATCAGTAACAATTCCATTTTGCGGTAGAGTTTGTTCATTGCATGTTTCGTTGGTGATTGGTAAGTTGTATGTACAATTCCAAAAACGAAAAATGTATGTTGAGTTCAAGTCAAAAGTAGGACAATCTGCAACAAAACTGAAATCGTCAAAAAAGTGTAATTCTTTTCTCGTAACAGAAAAAATGAATCGTTTTCCCATCATATGTGTTTCCTACAAAACTAGATGGTTGTATTTATATATTTGTGATTGTAATCTCCCTTAGTTTAACACTTTATTACGTTATGCTGGCGTTTATCATTGTTTACAACAATTGAAAATAATGTTAATTTTATTAACCCTCGTTACAATTATGTTATATGTGCATGTAGAAGAGAGAATTAAACAATATGACTTAGAATTAAAATTAGAATTGACCTAGAATTAAAATGACCTAGAATTAAAATTAACTTCTATTTATTGACGTGTAAACATATTTCTATGATTATTTTTCGTATATTTAGTAACAATTTATTATTACTACTTGCTTACATCTTGGAGGCAATTCACGACGAATCAAACATAACTCCTGTAGGACCCCACGATCCGTAAGTCCACAATGATACGATAATCCATTTTGACAATTGAACTGACGACTTCTCTCCGTCCATGCTGCTTTGTCCGCTGGACAATTGGACACGAAATTAACAATGAGTAAATTGAGAACAATATATATGTAACTTTCACAAATGCACCCACTAATTGTCATTTTTCTTTAGTTCCATTTAGAATCTGCCATATACTTACGAGGAAATAAAGAATGTTCGCAATAACCAGGAAATAAAAGGGACTAATGTAATTTATTAGCGTATTTTTACCACAGTCTTTCCTCTTCAGATCTATTTTGATGTAATGTTGATAATTGTTTAGTAACACACATTGAAATTTCATATGCAGGAAGTGTTCAGCACATGTATTTGAGTAGATTTGTGTACAAGACAATACATGATATATAATTGCCTCCACTATAATGATAATATAGTAATAATAATAATAATAATAATAATATTAATAATAATAATAATAATAATAATAATAATAATAATAATAATAATAATAATAATAATAATAATAATAAAAATAATAATAATAAAAATAAATGATTCAGTGGATCAGATGCTCTGCTTCACCGAGAGGTTCCGATTTCGACTCCTGTTGTGGGCATGCTGATGTTCTGTTCATCAGATGAGAGTAGAAACAGAGGTCGCACATCACGGTAGGTGTGGCATGTGGAAGATTCCTTATTACTTATGAAGGTATGGTGCAACGGTATAAAATTCAATGCGATGTATCTAGTATCAGATACCGTCACCATGCACTGAAATTAATTGGGAAATGACGTAACACAATAAGCATCAATCAATCTACAATCTAAAGTAGAGGAATATTGATATGACGAGACAGTAAAAACCGAGGCCCCGTGTCGTGGTATACATGGCACGTTAAAGATCCCTCACTGCTTCGGGTGGGTCCGTTGCAAAGGTCAAAATTTGTATGCCCTGCATCAGGCAGATGCCGTCACCATATACAGAGAAATATTCAAGGCGTGACGTTAAAAAATGATTGCTACTTATACCAAATGCAGAAGGTCCAATGAAAAGAAAAAGCTTATAACCTCATAGCCTTTTATCAGAAATAGTCAACGAAACACACAGTTAAGTTTGTTAGGTATGTAGTCTAGTTGTACATGCTCAATTTTGCGTCTCATTCTTGATATTTGCGCACCCTTCCTACTCTTCTGAATGTGGCATTGACACTCACTTTCCCGACTGATTCTGATGCACTGATGCATGTATGTAAAAGACATGGTGGTATATAAATCACAACGGCTGATATGTTGATGGTTGCCATGTTTAGAATCTCCTCCTTCACTTTAATTTTAGCAAATTTGATATTACTATTCAGGAATAGTTTGCACATGTTATAAGATTGAAATATCAAACGTAATGGTGCTAAATAAACATGCAAGATTAAGATGACCTCTTGAAAAAGAAAATAGATCCACATCTCAGGTTTCATATTTGTAGTACGCTATGAATAATGACATTTAACAGGAGTTATCTGCTCAAAGCGTATAACATGGCGACCATCTAATTAAATATAATATTACTAATGTGAACAAACGTGTCGCAAATTTTAGTATGGCTAATATGATGGTCATCTTGAAAATCTTGTTACTTGATTTCAGTATCTCATTTTGTAGCAAGATTCATGAAACTAACTTGGAGTTATCTGTTCAAGATAACCAATGTATGTCAATGATAAAAAGGGTGTTATGTTATACAATATTACAGTCATGACGACGTACATTCTCCCTCCAGCACCCAGAATATGCACGGGAACGATCAAACTGATTAAAAAAAGAAATTGTCCACGTATGATATCAATGACCAGAGCAGCAGTAGTATATCAAAAGTGTATTATAAATTGGTCAAATGTCTTACTCCATCTTATCTTCCAGGAAATAAAAGACAATTTCGTGAGTAATAAGTGTACATTTTATGGTTAAAACTGAAAGTCTTAATGACAATCGGATGGTCATCAGATGAGAGAAAGATTGCTTTCTTCTCAACAGTCGGTTAATGTATCATATTCTATTCTGATAATCTTGTCAATGAATAAAGGATATGTTAAAGTTCTTACATGTACTATTTCCTGTGTAATAAGGTTTTGCTCATGGAGATCCATCATTAGTTTAAGTTCCACGAATTACATCAGCTCTATGAATATGTGTGCATATGAAATTATCGTAGGTGGAAGCCAGGGTAAGAATCTATCATTCTTTAATGAAAGCTCTGTATTCGCGTCTATCCCAATAATATTGTATGCGGGGAATACTGAGAATGGTGTTGTTGCATAAACAGCAACGTAAGCCAAGTTGATGAATGACTATAATTTGATGACAAGATTTAACCAGGACAATTTAGTGATAAATAAGCATATTTTGTTCATGTCTCTATCAAGACATTTAATAAGTCTATAACCAATTCCAATCAGGTGCTAAACTGCATTGCTCCATGTCGTAAATAGCCTCTTTATCCATTATTAAGCAATACTTAGGAAGTTCACATTTTCCATTTTTATTGAAGGTTTTTGAGTCAAGATTACTAAACAATGAACAAGGACATTGAAATCTTTAAAAAAAATCACTGCTTGAAAAGTCACAGAAATAAAATCTTATCTGAAGTCTACATCGGCAAATTTAACGTTCGCTAAAAAGACTTATTTGCGTTCATCATAAAATGTTGTCTGGCAGGTTGACTTCTTTATTTTATCGAACTTTTTCTGTTTTTTGTAAGACCATTTTATATTGTGACATATAATCCTTACACCATTAAAATCAATTTACTGACTCTGACTACAATTATAACGTTATCACTAAGTGCGAATACGATGTGTACTCTCTTGCAAAATTCGTAAAACAGCAAGTGTGACTTTTCAACAGGTGATGATTTTTTTCTCGATAGTGATGGTTACTAGAGCTTGATCCCACGTCTGGATTTCTGGGGTCTGATATTGTCATTATTTTCTATTTTATCCTGTATTTTAGAGAGATTGTTTTCGACTTTTTAGAATTGAACGAGCAAAAAATTTATGATACAGTTTCTGATATTGGAAAGTTACGAGAATATGATTATTAGGAAGCTGAAATCTAAGTGCAGTCTGCCCATATCCCCGGAGAACAATTGAGAGCGCCCTTTGGTTATGCCAAATGTCTGTGTTCAAAATGCTTAACATGTAAGACCATGTATAATTTTCTTGGTCCTACAGCTTTCTAGTTATGCCATACAACCATGGACTTAATTTGCAAAATGCCCTCAACGCTTGGATATAAAATGAATGAATCTAGAGAAAAAACCAGTTAGAATGTATTAAAATGCTCTGTAATTAACAAACTGCATGACTTGATAAAAGAATATGTACTTTCAGTTGTGAGTTCTGATGCATCGTCATTAAAAGAAGACCAACACTAAAAAAAAAAAATCACTGTGATCACAATAAGCCTACCTGATGACAGAGAAATAGCCTTATATGTCCAGTAATATGCGTAAGTGCAGTACACAGTGAATACACGGGTAAAGGTGTACAAAGTGGTTTACTGTGTATGAAGACATCAGTAATGAAGTATTTAATACACACATTACAATCCGCTCACCAGCTAAAAGTAGTAGAATTTATAGTTCGTCCCACAAGAATATTATTCATGCAGTTTTAGAAAAGGCAACGGGAATATTCAAAGGATTTTTACATACAGCCTGCTAAACTCAACTTACAAAAAACGATTCGGACGTTAGAATATCTTTGAACAGAAACAAATATAAAAAGCAACATACAAAAAGCCGTCCTAAATGTGAAAACATTTCCGAAGCACTTGTGTGCTCGTCCATCAATACTTATGTCGGTACATTATCGTGCTATTAAGGTAATGTATAGCTTTGATATCTTGAGAAATTTTGGTAATATTATCACAAATAGTCCAATACTATTTTTTACCTCTTTCCTTAAAGGCCGATATCGGAGTATAAATAGCGGCCAATCAAGAAAATGGTGGTAGATTTGATTTTTCGAGACACGTTCAGATTGCAGCAATAAATTTGTAAAATTATCAACAATTACGTCGATTTAACTCACGAAAATTGTTGTGCTTATTCCTCTTCGTAATATACAAGTTCGTATCAACTAATATTGTAATGAAACTTTCCCATAATTATATATTTATTCATCAAAGTTCTGAAGCAGACCTCATTATCTAATTTCAAATTCAATTTCGTTCGTTAGTGGGCGTGTTTTCGTGTGCTTTTGTTTACACTGGATGTAGTGTGAGTAGCAGCACATGTTGACGGTCTGATAAGAAATTTAGCGCCAACTGTGATAGCAGGAGTGCCTCGTCAAAGTAATAACAAAAGATCTATAATTATATAGAATAATAAGTTGACTTACTGGTCTGTCTCTGATTATCCAAGTACATCCACGAATATATAGAACACATAATACGTTTAAACATTGTTTGCTGTGTATTTATTCTATTGTATAACGACAATTTGTGCATTCCGATGTTGGATGGTATAAAAACCGAAAATCAAAATTGTTTGTACTTATACTTTTTTGGTTTTAATTAGACTGCATCATGAGTAAGTTTTATTCCCACATATGTCCCATGTACGGTTTATCCTTTGGATTGGGAAGCCATGACCTCAACAAATTCACTACACACAAAGGTACTTCGCGTCTGTGTTCTAGTGCTCTAGATTTTCTGTCAATGTATCTTTGATCGTTCCACACACCGTGATGCAATAACATTGTCCAAAACCTTATTTATTTGTCTTTTCTTATCTTAGAGTTCCGTTGATAAGTTACACTGGGTTCGGATTCCCACCACAACTGCATGAGTATTACTTTCGTCCGTTATGCAATGTCTGCATAAACAAAGCGGACACTCTTCACTGTTTGGGTCTTGCGATATTACAAATGTCTCTTCGGCATTATGTTCGTCTCCATCGCATATAATAGTATTTTCACCAAAGTCCGTCTGAGTCACTTTGTCCACTCCCTGGAATAGCGCGTACGAACTCCCGCCAATTCCAGTGTGTTGTGGTGGGTCAAGGAGGTGTAAGTCCCAATTGTTTAGCATGAATAAAGTTTTCATAGCTTTTAATTTCAACTCCGTAACATTGAAATTTAATTTCTGTTTTCCTTCCATATTTAATACCTATCATAAAAATACTGTATACTGACACATGTCACTTTTGCTAATTGATAAAGGATGCAACTGCCAGTTTTCTATCGGAAAGGGGGGGGGGAGGGAGGTCTATTACATTTCTATATAACTTGTTTTGAAATATAGCATAAAACTAATCTTAGGTATTTTCAAGTACGAGGTGTAATTAATATTTAATGTTTTCTGTGATGTGTATTTAGCCTTCACTTTGTTAAGTTACCCATATGTGTGAAGCACGTGTTTGTACTCGGCCGAAACACGCTGTGTGGTATTTTTATCTCTGCTACAGCGGCAAGGACCGCCCAACTCCAAATACGCTTAATTGCACTACCACCGGATTTTCATGTAGGTCAAGCTCGGCCTTTAAGAAACCTATTTATCCCTGTTCTCTATGTGGAGGAATATTTATAAAGTTTTAAATGTGTGTCCTTATATTGTGCTATTTTTGCGGTGAATGTGAAAGAGAAATCCTGTAAACCGTTAATCCACAGCAGTTGGTCCAAGGTCGGTATCGTAACTGCAGTACAATCGATTATTTTTATAATGGCGTTTTCTATATTCAATTTACTATTGTTTTATGTGCATGTCCTTGGCGATTTGTGTCATACAGCTTTGTCAGATGTATTGTGTTTTCTCTTTCATTCAGATTTTAGTACATTTACTATTTCATTTCTGAGCCAGTAAAAATATATATCATATAGTGGAACGAGAAACAATATTTTTACGTACAGTGCATTAGTTTTTCTTCAGCTGTAGTTCGTAAAGACCGCGTACGTTGCTATGTGATCCAGAAATATTTACCATCACTAAAGTATCGTCTGGTTCTGATTTGCGGGTGACAGAGATGAGAACAAAAAGTGGCAACAAGAAATACAAGGTTAGTGTGTGTGTGTGTGTGTGTGTGTGTGTGTGTGTGTGTGTGTGTGTGTGTGTGTGTGTGTGTGTGTGTGTGTGTGTGTGAGTGTGTGTGTGTAGGTGTGTGTGTGTGTGGGCATTTACTACGAGAATCAGACAATATACAGACAATAGATATATCTCACGCCTATTAGATTTGATTGACGGCTTTAGATACTTTAACGGATACACACACCCCTTTAAATCCACCACTGAGGCTTAAAAGCATGGAAAAGAAAGTTCCAGATTTCTGACCCTATGTATAATATGCAGTGAGAAAATGGGGGGTCAGATTGTTAAAAAAAGTGCATATTTTATTCAAGTAAATACGGTAGTCAGAACATTCAGATATTTGAAATTCAGCTATCTAATGCAAGAAAAATCATTGCGTTTTTTCCTACAAAATTTTGTTTTGTTAAATAACATATTGTAAATGACATAGGTCTAAATCCCTGTGTGAATTGGGTCAGCTTGGTATCATAAAGCATTATAATAATCTGTATGGTAGGTACTGTAATAGTACTTGTTGTTCAACAATGCAGTATTTTGACCTAAGTTAATTAATGATTCACACCATTAGTCACTCATTTGGTCATTTCTATTGTTTAGACAAAATGTTTATTGGTTAGAGGACTAGCGTTAAGCATTGCATGTGGCAATTACCTGACTTAAGGAAGTCTGTGCTTATGAACATTTCCCAAGACTTTCATGTTTCACATGTGCATTCCTTTTTTAAGGACTTCTGTTGGTACCAAAATTTTTGACCACATGACCTTGACTTGAATATAAGGCCAAAAAAATGTAGTTCTGTTTCCTGCCTCCCAACTGACCCTAATGTTTACCACCCCTTCACCCTATACTTTTGTTGTGCTTGTAGATAAAAAGAAAAATAGAAACAAACAAAATAAACAACGACTGATGAGTCCGTAATTGCTGAACCGTTTCAATTTGCCTGTTGAAATCTTTAAATCTGACTCTGTTCCGCACATAAATCTATTTACTGTACTGTAAATATCAAGAGAGGCTGTGTGTATACATGTACATCTGACAGCATGGTGATGGATGCTGTGCAGGTCGTCATCAGTATTCCTTGACACATGGACTTTATGAGTCTGATCAGGGATGAGAATTCGCTGAAATTTTAAGGCACCAAGTGAGACCCAAGTCAAGAAGTTTAGGTACCCACATTGAAAACAATTAGCCCACATCCAAAATGACATTTTCAACTTTATTTGTTACACCAATTTATTGAATTAACATACCAGAGTAGTTACAATTGCTCTGTTTCAATATCGTGCTTCATCTCTCTCAACCTTTCATACAACACATGTTCTTCATCCTCTGTCATCTCACTCAGACTCTCATCACTTTCATCCTCATATTCACTCTCCTCACTCTAATTAAATCACCACTTCATTCCTCTTCTTGTCATACTCTTTAAAGTACGAATTTCGACCATCGTATTTACGCTCTAGAAGCCCTGGTTTGGAGTAGTTGTTTGGAGACACCTTGGTCGTCTCCACATTTTGTTCGTTATCGGTCAATATGAAACTAGTATATTTACTCAACAAACAGTTGGTAGGTAGGTGAGGAGTTCTGATTGATGATGACAGACTAGCAATGCCTGTTTAGCTCTTAAAATATCTTCACGAACCGATACCGATGATTACACATGTAGTTTACAACTCTTGTCCCATCCAATCCATTGTTCAAGATTGTAATGTGCCGATAAGCTCTGTCATGTGAATTGTCATATGAGCTTTCATATGTGATGGATTCTGGTATAGGCCCTTATAGCGTAATGATGAGAGTGTAACAGTGTTCATCTTCAAAGCAGAAAGTTCTGGGTTTGATTCCAAAATTGGCCAAAATTGTTCGTTCTGCCAGTTACATATAATACAAATTGGTTTGGCTGTTCTTGATATATGTAGCTATTGTTGCGGTAAGGGGCAAGTATTTATGAACTGTTCCTCATTATAAATACTGTGTTACCTACATTGTACATCGTACATACGACGTCTGTATTGCAGAAGGGAATTAAGTTAATACTGCAAGATCTTATGGAAGAAATATTTAACTTAATTATGTTTTCCATATGACCTTGCAGTTATTCTTTAATAATTAAGAACACTCTTTATTAACTGATACACTTTGTTAAAGATTTATTTACCTCGTTTCAGCTAAGT
Source organism: Pteria penguin (assembly GCA_035048485.1). Classification (NCBI taxonomy): domain Eukaryota; kingdom Metazoa; phylum Mollusca; class Bivalvia; order Pterioida; family Pteriidae; genus Pteria; species Pteria penguin. The sequence continues at coordinate 33,647,665 of CM068584.1, forward strand.
AGTGACATGTATTCATCTTGAATTTTTTGCTTCCTATCCACCCTATTTTTTTTCCCTTTGAATCATAAAACAGGACTATAATTTTGTTTGGCCTAATGAAATATCTGGATAGGTATGTCTGCAAATGGTGTGGTCTGGATTACTTGTACCATCTCAAACTTCTGATATACCAAAGGTCTCAGCAAAGAAATGTGATGGTGTATAAACAAAAATCTCACTGTCAGGGAACCACACAGTCAAATTTACAAATGAGAACCTCCAGTACCGATACACAAATGAATATGAGACCTTCTACCTCTGATACACAATAAAAATGAGAACCTCTAATTGTGATACACACCTACAAATAAGAATCTTTAATACTGTTTCATATGTTAAATGAGAAACTTCAGTTCTGATATATAAATTATAACCTCTAACTCGGATAAACACATAGTGACATACACATGAGAACTTCCAACTCCGATACACACATACAAATGAGACCCTCTAATGCTTATATACACATGTTACAAAGGCAGAGGATTGACGTCTTGAACATCTCTCAATTTATTTGGAGTTTAAGATACTCTTAAAGTATTTACTAAGGTCGTCTAGATCCTACCCCTATATGTACTACATTATCATAAAAGTTACTATATTTCAAACTCTATAAGATATCATAGCAATTTATTATGCCATAACCAAATATTAATAACCTTTTCTATTCAATATATATTATAAATGGTGTCCTTAGAAGGCTATTTCTGGAGGTAAAATGAAGGTGGCAGTTATAGTATTACTACTTGATGTGAAACTTGGCTTTTAACATAATGACTTTGACCTATGTATTGAAAATAACGTTCTAAAGCAAGGGACCACAATTCTCTGAAATTGTTCTTATGCAGGGGGACATTAAGTGTTTGCTTTGTCTGTCATTCTGTTTCACATTTTATTTTTGGATAACTCCAGTACCTTTCATCATATTTAAATCAAATTTTGATATATGCTTACTTGTCAAAAGAGGGAAATCCTACTCATTTTGGAGTCCAAATGTCAGGGTCAGCTGATGAGAATAGACTAATTATGAAAAAAAGGTGTCAATACAGCAAAAGAAAAGAGACAGCTTTAAAGGACAGATCATGGCAGCAATTAAAACATTTTGTTAGAAGTCATATCACAAGTAATAATTGTTAATAGAAACATTAGGTGAAGACAGTTATTATACAACATATTATGGTATGGCGTTGTGGGTCTGTCCACATCTTGTTTACAAACCAGATACAGACCATAACAATTAGACTAGGACTTAAACTTGTTACACTTATTTATAAACCCTATTTTCAATAAGAAAAAAGTTAAAGGTCAAGGTCATTTTAGGTAAAGAATACATGTAGCAAATTTTTGAGAAAGCACCTTGTGAATAAGATGTAGAGAAAACTGTGAATGCTAGAACTGTAAACTTTGCTTTACTTAATTTTTACAACAGAAGGAAGACCCTATTAATTTTCATCGTCATATTTGCAAAGTCAAGGCGGTAATGTATATATTGAGTAAATCTTTGTCCCTTTTATTGTTACCTAATGGGTTATTTGGTATGTCATGATCTTGAAACAAGGTCATATCTGCAAACTCAAGTCACAATGCATAAGATGGGTAAATTTTTGTCTGGCCCTAAACTTTTTAGCCCTTGCATGAACATAAAATTTCACAGAATTTTTGCCCAGGACTCAGGTTGGGTAATTCCTTGTCTGGGCCATTACTTCTTACCCTTTGCATGGATTTGAAAAATATTTCACAGAATTGTTGCCCTAGATAAAATGGTGAGTCATGACCTTGAATGAAGACCATACATTCTGTATTTGCAAGGTCAACATTACAGTGCATTTGATAGATAAATCTTTGCCCAGACCATTTTTTTTTGTATCTTGCATGGATATGAGTAATACTTCACAGAATTTTCACCTAGGACCCAAGGTTTGGTCAAGGTCAAGATCACAATGCATGTGATTGGTAATTTTTTGATCAGGCAATAACTTTTTACCCCTAGCATTGATTTGAATATTTCTAAGAATTGTTTCCCAAATCCATAGAGTGTGTCATGACTTTGAGCCAAGGTCATACCGTACATTTACCGTGGAAGTTGGAAAATCCTCGTTGCCGCGGTGGGCAGTCCACGTCTGTCCTCCGTGGACACCACGGGAGGTCAGTTTCTGTCCACGTTAATGTTTATAATACAATTTGCCATTTACCTGTACTTGTCCTCTCGAGGTCAAAGCGGACAAGGTTTTCACACCTTTTACCTGTACGTGTCCTCTGGTGGACAAAACGGACGAACTTTTCACACCTTTAAATTAAAATTGTCCCACAGTGGACGTAAGGGACATTACATAGATGTGCCTGTATTTTACAAACCGTCAGACGTAACGTGATGTCATCTTGTCTTTAAAAATACGATCGTGAAACTTCCAGATTATTTAGTCACGGCCCCGATAACCTATAAACCGGCTGTTAATAGAGCGTAGTTTTGAAAAACGAGTGAATACAACAATATTGCCGTGGAAATGGTGTCAGTTATTTTAAGATTTATTTTTTTTTTTATTCTTATTTTTTTGTGACCATGTGCCCGAATATCTTTCTTGCCGGTATTATGTCATGTTAATCAAAGAACATTAACGATAGTTTCACTTGTTCACAGCAGGTATCGGACATTTACGATTAACTTCTTTGTTACCTGTCCATATCCATAAATAGAATAAACCCATTCTGTTTGAACAATTTATTTGAATGTTTGACAATCAAGGACTTATAAACAAATTGTTTATAAGTCCTTGTGATAATGGAATAAATTAAACTGATATAATTGAAATGATTTTCTCAGTTTATGGCGCCAGACTCGGGCGTTTTGCAAAAAAATAGGAAAACACGATGTTTTATTTTTGGAGTTTTTGATTAAAGAAAAAATAAATAAATAAAATAAAAATCACAATGTTTTCTAAATCACCCTTAGTTGAAAGTATCCAAGGTGTTCCCCTGTTGTGGAAAACGCCTGATCATTCATGTGTGAACCAACTTTTTTTAATTTGAGCCACAGAGGTGTGAAAATCTCTAGTGTGAAGACTGTCATACATGTACATCCCAATGCATATACATGTATTCTATCGTTATATGTGGGTGTGTATTAATAAATTGTGTACTAGCATTACTATTTTATATTTAAAAATAATTATTATCAGATTTCTTGTGATTTATTACTCCCCCTCAACAGCAAAATCTAAGAACCATATCTCCGGCGAAGGGAGAAAACCCAAAAATGATAACCCCCCTCCTTTTATTTGTACTTGTTGATAATGAAGAATTGTACGATGTTTCAGTCAAATATCTTATTCGCCAATACAATGGGTGATTTCCCTATTGCAAGTCTAAGCATTGTGCTGTAAGCCTACAGGGCAATAAATTTCAGTGAAAGATCGACGCCACCTAACGACCGAGTTAAAGTAACGACACGTCACCCCCCCCCCCCTTCTCTCTCTCTCTCTCTCTCTCTCTCTCTCTCTCTCTCTCTCTCTGCTGTGCACGAGATATCGTTTGCAAACGTATTTTAAACTTTTTCAATACAACCAAAATATATATTTGTGTATGTATTAATGTAAAACATGCAAGATTCAGTGTTCAGTCGGGTCTTCATCTTTTATATATAATTGCATGATCGTATCCGTGAAATTAATACAAAAATAGATACGATCGTATTGGGAAAGAATATGTAACGAGCAAAACAATAAAAAAAAAGGGGGGGGGGGCTTTTCCTCTCTGTTCAGGTCAAACGGCACTTAGTCCAGGTAACCTTACGACTGGAGCACGCGTGTTCTGTGAAGTCTATTGTTCTACTTCACCCTGGTAGCGAATAAGGGTTTGACTTATGACACTGATTAATACACGGAATTAGACGATCGTATCCGATGAAATCATAAGATACATGTACATACGGCCCTATATCTGGCAGGAGTATGTAAGAAGCTAAAAAATTTAAAGGGGGGGGGGGGGGTTCTGAAAGATACTTTTCTTTACTGTTTAGGTAAGAAAACGACCGACACTCTAGTTTCCCTTGCGACTCCAGTGCGCATGCTTTGTCTTTTGTTCTGAGATTATAAATATTTTGCAAAAGTTTCCCTGCATTTCACCAGGAAGATAAAAGAATACATAAAAAAGAAGAAAACAGACCAAAGAAAATAATAATGAATAAAATAGAATGAAGATCAATGTCCATATGTATAAATATCTACCAGAATTAATCAATCGTGTATTTCATCGTAATCGCATGTAATATTTCAAAATCTGAATATGTTTATCAGAGCAATCAATAATGAATATCATATCACATATAATATGAATTTATTTGATTTTAAAGTCGGCTTTACTGTACTGAACCCACAAGTAGTAATTGCGCTCTTCAATTCGGATCGTTGCCTTCTTTAATTAAGAGTCCGAAATAGGTATTACAAAGAAACTCGACACACTCTCGGAATAATAAATCATTTTTTTTGTGTGTGTGCATGTCCTCGGTGATTTTGTCATACAGCTTTGTCAGATGTCTTCAGTTTTCTCTTTTAAATTACACTTATACACGTATCTGTACAATGACCAATCAACTTGTCTTTACCGATTCCATTCAAATACCATTGATGCACTTTTACAAGTAGATATACGGGTATAAAGAACGTATATAACGTAGTTATACGTCCAAACAGGGACGTATGTATCTAAAACAGTATATACGTCCGTGTTCCAGGTGCGCACTATATTTTCAATTTTTATATAAAAAATGCGTTCTAGTTTTAAAATATGTAGAAAAGCAGAATATCTTAAGATACATTTCAAACGTTCATTGTGTAATCAAGCAGAGGAGATTTAAAAAGATGTTAAATGATTATTAATCAAGATATCTTTAAGTCTAATTTCGTTATTTTTCATGCTTCACTGAACAAACACAATACGCATCATCATAAGGTCGCTGCCTTTTTAGCACTATCATACCCATTTACCGGGACATATTTCGTGTCCACGTTTGACCGTCTGACGGCGCGAACACAGGTAAATGACCACCTATATACGCGGTCAATATGGCCGATATACAGGGACAGTGTCCACGCGTGTCCGCGGCTTTACACGCCCAAATCCAATGTCCACGGTACATGCACGGTATCTGAAAGATCAAGCTCACAGTGTTCGAGTATGGCAAATCATGGTCTGAGTCATAACTTTTAACTGCCAGGATGGATTTGAATAAAATTTTGGGATTGTTGCCATGGATGCCAGGGTGTGTCATGATCTTGAACATTGGTCATAACTACAAGGAGAAGTTACTTGTGTATGGTAAATCCTTGTCCAGGCCTTAACTTTTTACAACCTGCATTTGTTTTATTTATTATTAGAATTCAGTGTGTGTGAAACTAACATTTTAAGTCCTAAAGACATTTGGTCTACTGTAGTATCAGTTCCTATAGACTGTTCATATCAGTTCCTGTAGACCAGTATGATTTTCTATAGACATTATCTATCGGTCCTCTGTTTAAAATTTCTCACACTGAGAATTATCTTACAAATGTTTTGCCTCTTTAATAAAATTTGGTATAAAATAATGGGGACAATTTGAATGCCCTAATAACTGGGGAAGGAAATTTCTCCAGACGCTCATGTGACCCATATGAAAATTAAGCGATGAGCGTATTATTCAACATTAGACATTGCTTTTGTTCTACTGACTGACCAAGGGTAGTATTAGATTGTCCTAACAAACTTTTATCACCTTTCTGTTTTTCATACTTTTTACATACTCAAATTTTGAGTGTAGATCAGCAAGTTACTAATCATCTTTTAGTTTTTTCTCCATTTGTTTTTCATGCTATTAGATTATTACATTCCATGATCTGCATGATGTATTACATTAATATTTATTATGACATACTATGATCCATTGTGTCAATATTCTGTATCATAGTAAAGATGATTATTACATACCATGGTTCACTCTGTATAATATGATGTATTGCATTAAGATTTATTGTTCCCTGCTTTTCATTGAAACTGTGAGAACACTGAAACTTGTTTGTCCATCTCTTTCTGTTACAAACACTTTAACTTTGCCTGTAACTTGTGAGCCACAAGTTATACCTTGGCATTTCACTTACTGACCTTGACTGAAGTGTTTGATCTACTTTATAAAACATGAACAAACACCATCTTTTTCAAATTACATTCTAAAGCAGGGAACCAAGATTTTCTAAATATGCTTGTTTTGACATGGTCCATTGCGTCAATATGAATTAAGATGTATTACAATAAGGCTGATTATTACATACCATGATCCATATGATATATTTTTAAAAGCGTACCTAATTTCACCTACATACAGAATGCTCTAGGAGCCAAATATATTTATTATGTCATCCCAAGAATGTTATTTGCATGGCATAGCATACATGTATACAAGAGAAATTTGATTACTACAACTATTAAATAATTTATATGAATAAATAGATTATTGATTGTATGTTGCCTTCTTTCTTCCATTTAGGAGAAGTCAAGTCGTATACAGCAAATTTATGTTTGAATATTGCCTATTTTAGGCCACCCACACTTCTCAAGGGTGCCCATACCCTTTGAAGGAGGAATTTTTACAGCGTTTTTTGCCAATGGGAAATTTTAATGACGATTGAATTATACATAGATTCACACATAAAACTTATTTTAGCACAGCTGAAACATACCTTTTTGTATTCATGATGAAAATAATCTTTGATCAAGGGTTACTCAGTCTTTTCTACTTGTTCTTGTTAAAACCCTATAGTCATCTGATTCAGTATGTGTTTTTTATGCTCCCTGAAAAAATTCAGGGGAGCATATAGATACTGTTTTGTCTGTCTGTCCAAACTCATGTCTCATGACCTGTTCATGCAAATACGGTCATACTTTACACAATTATACTACAGATCAAGGGCTTGGGGACAAGTCATTCAAAGTCATACTTTACATAAGGTGAAAGTCAAATGAAAAATGTTAGGTTAATTCCATCGAGTTTCCAAGGTACTAATATGATAATTAGGGCTGCGCTATTGTAATCCCTGCCCTCTGTCCGTCACCAAAAAAAAAACCCCCCAAACAAACAAAAAACAATTTCATTGGCTGTAACTTCTCCACTAAGGGTAGAGATTTCAGCTTTGGCTTGTGTGTATCTTTTTTCTATTTGTACCAAGTTTTTTTTTATCATTTAACCATAACCTTTGACACACTTTTGAAAAACTTTAACAGTGGGTCATTACTTATTTACCATAAAAGGTAGAGCTTTCATATCTGGGTCCGGTGCCATAAAATGAGAATATATTCAAGTCAAAATTTCACATTCTTCTGTTCATCAATGAATTAACAACTGGGATTTGGATTTTATTTAGTTTTATTTTATTGATAAATAGAATTAAACCATTCTGCATGAGAATTTATTTGAAGATTTGACAATGGAATAATTTAAAATGAAATGTTTGACTTAAGTATATTCTCAGTTTATGGCGCCAGACCCTGGCATGAGTGTACCTTGAGACAAGACCTTTCCCCTAGTTCCAAGATGATCATTTATCATTGACCTTTAATCTTCTTTTTAAAAAAGAATTAATATTGGTCATAACCACTTCATAATAAAAGATGGAGCTTTCAAATTTTGGCAGGTATGTACCTTGTGACAAGATCTACATAGGTACCCAGTTTTCGCATCATCGGATCAGAACCTTTGATCTGCAGATGAGAAAATTTACTTTGGACTTGATTTTTTCACATAAGAGGCAGGGCTTTCATATTTGGCATGTTTGTACCTTGGAAAAGACCTTTCTGTTGGTTCTAAGGTATTTTTTTTTAATCAAGTGACCTTTAACCTACTTCTGAAAAATATTTGGCATTGATAATAACCTCTACATAGTAAGAGGTAGAGCTTTGATTTTTGGCATGTATGTACCTTGGCAATCACTTTCCATTTGTACCTAAGGTGGTATGGTGTGATCTCGACCGCCACATTTGACCATGTATCTGCATGAATACTGAAAACGGCGACATATACACCCAGCGAGGACCATCCTGTTCGAATTGGTGTCATTCAGGGAGCATCCATCAGTTTTATCGATTTCCTTGTCTTATGGTTTTCATTTCTGTTTCAATTTCCTTCCCACATAGAAAATTCACCAGCAGTTCTAGTAGAAGTAGTGTCGTCAACAGCTACAACCTTAGATCAATCCTCAGTTTATTTAAATTCTTGTTTGTTAATTAAACAGAATATATATTTTCTTAACATCAGTACTGACTCTTCATAATTTTATGAAGGACAAAGGTCACACAACTTTATTTATAAAAGGGCAAGGTCACTCATACATAGTAACTTATAATACCCAAATGGGCTTCTTGAGAATTTGATAGTACTTCACACAAATGTTATTCAGGATGTGGACATTTGGACTAATGTCAATCAATGCCATTCTGAGGGGTCAAGGTCCCTCATCAATTAGGATTTAGAATACTAAAATAGTTTATTTCCACCGGATATGTTGCCAGCAAAAGTGACGTAAAGGGATCGCTTTGTCTGGTTATCAAATTCACATTATCGACTATAACTATTATGTCATACACACTAGAAGCTGTTACAAACACCCATATTAGAACCATTGCAGCTTTTACACACGCCCAAATGAAAACTATCATGGCAGTAACACACCAAAATGAGAACCATCACAGCCTTTACACACCTAAATGTGAACCATTGCAGCGGTTACACATGCCCAAATAAGAATCATTGTGGTTTTTACACACACCCAAATGAGAGTCATTGCATCTGTTACCCAAATGAGGACCTTGCGGCTGTTACACACACCCAAATGAGAACCCTTTCAGCTTTTACACACACCCAAATGAGGACCCTTGCAGTTGTTACACACACCCAAATGAGGTCCTTTTCAGCTGTTACACACACCTAAATGAGGACCCTTGCAGTTGTTACACACACCCCAATGAGGACCCTTGCAGCTGTTACACACACCCAAATGAGGATCTATGCAGTTGTTACACACACCCAAATGAGAACCATTGCAGCTGTTACACACATCCATATGAGAACCACCGCGGCTTCTTATCACACCCAAATAAGAACCATTGCAGCTGTTACACACGCCCAAATGAGAACCATTGTCGCTTTTACACACACCCAAATGAGAATAATTGCATCTGTTACCCAATTCGCAACCTTGCAGCTGTTACATACACCCAGATGAGAACATTTTCAGCTTTTACACACACCCAAATGAGAACACTTTCAGCTGTTACGCACACACAAATGAGGATCCTTGCAGCTGTTACACACACCCAAATGAGGACCCTTGCAGCTGTTACACACACCCAAATGAGGGCCCTTGCAGCTGTTACACACACCCAAATGAGGACCCTTGCAGCTGTTACACACACCCAAATGAGGGCCCTTGCAGCTGTTACACACACCCAAATGAGGACCCTTGCAGCTGTTACACACACCCAAATGAGGACCCTTGCAGCTGTTACGCACACCCAAATGAGGACCCTTGCAGCTGTTACACATACCCAAATGATGGCCCTAGCAGTTGTTAAACAAACCTAAATGAGGACACTTGCAGCTTTTACACACACGCAAATGAAAACCATTGCAGCTGTTACACACGCTCAAATGAGAACCATTATCGCTTTTACATAAATTCAAATGAAAATCATTGCATCTGTTACCCAAATGGGGACCTTGCAGCTGTTACATACACCCATATGAGAACATTTTCAGCTTTTACACACACCCAAATGAGGACCCTTGCACCTGTTACGCACACCCAAATGAGGATCCTTGCAGCTGTTTTACGCACCCAAATGAAGACCCTTGCAGCTGCTACACACACCCAAATGAGGGCCCTAGCAGTTGTTACACACACCCAAATGAGGACCCTTGCAGCTGTTACACACATCCAAATGAAGACCCTTGCAGTTGTTATTTATATAGCACCTCAGTGGTTCAATTTTAAAGTTTAATGTTTTGACACAAGTCACTAAAATCATATAGTTTGTGTCTTGTTATCAAATTTGTATTTTACGCTTTATTTTTGCACTTTCGGCTAATAGACCTCATTTGCATGTTTCCAATGTCCTCATTTATATGGCTCAAAGTCATGGAGAAGAATTTGAATTTAAGATGAAGAATATTGTAAATTTGGGTCTTAATATTCTCCTGACAAAAAATCTTTCGAGTGGGACAGTTTTTTGACTGTTATTTTTAAGACTTAAATGTAGTCCTAATTTGTTTGGTTCAGGGTTGGGGACCTCACTTGGAGCACGCTACATGTGTGTGTGTGTGTGTGTGTGTGTGTGTGTGTGTGTGTGTGTGTGTGTGTGTGTGTGTGTGTGTGTGTGTTAGGGGGGAGGGGGTTAAGGGTAGGAACGAAGATCCGAAGAAGCAGTAGAAGAGGAATTGGACTGTAAGTGATGAACAGCGAAATGCACCATGGAAGCACCTTAATGTTTTTATTTCACGGATTGGTTGTATTAAAGTCGACTTTTAACGATTATTGAAATATCTACTAAGTATTCGTCTCATGTGACCTGCTATATCAGATACATAAATTAATATTTGACCCATGATATCAGCAAAATGTATACATGTATACAAGGCCGTTAATGAGCCAGCATTGTCATCAGGATGATAAATGTTGGACCAACAATGGGGAAGCAATGAATTATTGGTTTCTATACGTAAGACCAACATTTGGTCAACATTGTTATTGCAATGTATGAAAAAGCAATAACATTGTAATAGTGTTGTTTACCTGGAACCAACATTGGCAGATTTATCACATAGAATCAACGTAGAGCCGAAGAGCAAACTAATATTGAACCAATATTAATTGCTAAGAAATAGGCCAACGCAATCAACATTGTTGGACCAACGTTACCGTGAACTGAATGAAGAGAAAAGTGACGGTAACCAAAACTTTTAGCAAAACCACTTGCTTCTTGTCCATTTTACCCCAAAGACAATAGGCTACTTCTCATAGATACCGCTCCTATGCAAGTAAGCTTGTCATACATCATTCAGCTTAATAGAAAGTGACAGAAGCAAATATGGCAGTTTTAACAACAGTGGCCTTCACCTCAATTATTGAGCCCCCATATACAAATAGGTTTCTTCCTCTTATAAACGTTCCAATAACTAGTAACATTTTCTTATACGGAAATGCCGAGGTGAAGATAGTTCCCCTACATGGTTTAGTATGTGGATACCTGTATGATAAAGACTAAGTGCTGTTAAGGTTTCAATATTCTAGGTGAGGGTCTACACTGCGTGCGAGTGTCTAGCTAGTTAGTGACCTGATGTATGTTTCCTTATATGAAAATATGTAAATGAGGGCATGTACCAAACCTTTTCAGGTAACTGTACATGTGTAAATAGTTAACCCAGGTGATTTCGCATGAAACGTTAGGTAAAGTGTTGCAAATTCATGTAAGTATAGTTAAAAGCAGATGAAGCTGTGTGTTTTCAAATTATAAACCTATAATTCTTTGATAAATAATTCTTAGAATTATGCCATGAGGCATGAACATTGGGTAAATTCTTTAATGTGTTAGTCAGGTTTTTATTCTACCTTTACTTTAAGAATTAATTAAGGGCAGGTTGGTGCAACAAGACAGACATCCATGCAGAAAACCATTTTGAAGATGAGATCATGTAGATTTTGAATGTGCATAAAAGAACACACTTAGGTATTGTATTGTATACATTGGTGAGATTACGTCAATTTTAAATTTAGTCACATATCTGATGGTGCAGTCGGGCTTCTGCCGAGTGAAACCATAGATCACCCTTTTGCAAACTTGGGAGCTACAGACGATATAGCATGTATAAAAAAGTGCAGTAAACCGAAACATTTAGCCATAGCAGCACTGACCCCGATTTTCAACGTTTGTACTCTCTTAATCAATAAGTCTCTCTTCTGTTCTTTCTCTCATAGACTGACAGACAATCCGATCGATCGATCGATTTTTCATTATTCCCGATTACTATAACACAGTTTCAAACAACTTTGGTATGGTCAATACATTATATTGCTTCTTTTTTGAACTTGTAGCGGTCTCATATTTTGATTTCACATCTTAGGATACAAGGGACATTCAACAACTACAAAGAGCTGCAACCATCTTCTTGTTGGAGATTTTTCATTTTTGTCATTCAGTGTACAACCGTGGCAATTTGAGGTCTATTTCAGCTAAAATATTTCATACGAAATCTACATACTTTTATTGAGGTGATTTTATGCTCTCCAAAAACATTCGAGAGAGCATATATTCGCAGTCGTGCCCGTGTGTCTGTCAGTCCGGTCCGTCCGAGCTCATATCTCTTAGGTCTTACATCAAAATTAGATTGAAAGGTCATTGTCACTTATCAACTATGACTTAAAATTAAATGGAATACTTATATCTTCTTCACCTTTCTTCAGAATTTGATCATAGTTCACCAAATACAGGTTAAGAGAATTTGGTCAATGGTAACTTAAGGTCATTTCTGAAAAGTCAAGGTTCTTTATTAAATATGACATAAAATACAATGAAATACTTATATCTCCTACATCTTTCATCAGATTTTGATCATACTTTACCAAACTTTTTTCCTACGATAACGGCTTTTAGATAAAGGTCATTAAAGGTCATTTCTAAAAGATCAAGGTCATTTATTAACAACGACTTAAAATACCATGGAATACTTATTTCTACGACACCTTACATCAAAATTTGATCATACTTCTCCTAAATATTATTTAGGTTAATGGCATTTGTACAAGGTCAGTCAATGTCATTTCTGAAAGGTCAAGTTCACTTAACTATCACCTAAAATACCATACAGTACTTATATATCCTACACCTTTCATCAGAATTTGATCATATTTCACCAGAATATTAAGTAGGTTAAGGGCTCTTGGACTAAGGTTACTCTAGGTCATTTCTGAATGGTCAAGGTCACTTATTAATTATGATACCATGAATTACTTAAATCTCCTACACCTTTCATCATAATTTCATCGAACTTTAGCAAAATGTTATTAAGGTTAGGTCTTTTAGACATAGGTCACTCAAAGTTATTTCTGAAAGGTCAAAGTCACGATAAAAAGTTCTATTCCATATTTAATCAAAGTCAAGCTTATTCATTTTAGTTTAAGATACCGTGATTACTTGTTCTACAGTGGAATCAATTGGAAATGCATACGATACGTTGAGATTTGAAATCGTTTTCAATAAATACAATGATTTGCTATATATTGAGTCCTTCATTTCCTTCATTATTGCTGTGCTTCTTTTAGCATCCATCAGTTTTACTCATTTTTTGTACAAGAATTGAGTCATCAATTTCATGCATCATAACTGCCGTTCAAGGAGCATCCATTAGTATCTGGTTGCTTTATACGTGCATTTGTGTTTCTTATGAATGAGAAGTATCCAAAGTGCTCGATAGGTAACAGAGAGCATCAACTCAGAGATATAAATGAGCTTTAAATATTTGCTAAGCTTGTACAATGTTCGTTTAGTTCATGAATACAGAATATAAATTGTTCATGATTATCTATCCTAACATACTATTGCGAGTGCCTATGCACCTCTATCATGGCAGTTGGTAGCTCTCTGTGCACCAAGATCACCTCAGTACAATTAGAACTACCAATTCTGTATTTAAATAGTCAAGTAGGTCAAATTCCAAGGTCAAGATCAGATCGTAAATGTACAAGTCATTTTATCAGACAATAGTTTCTGACATGAGGGACTTATGCGTGAAGTTATGAAACCCTATTCCTATTCCTAATATTGTCATTGCATCCCTATGGATGCAATGACAATATTAGTAGTATTGGTAACCTCACTAGTCCTGCGTGTCAATCAGTTAACGTACTCGGTTTATTCAACAAAAACCAGAGGAGGCATCGAAGTCATGGTACACGCAAATACAACAAACCTGAAATATATAATATTTCCTTTGATGCTCTTTTGCCATTTATAAATAAACCTTTGGGCCTTCATCACATTCGTACAAAACTTTATTCTATTTCACTCAGAAAATTACACGAGTTGTACGTATCGTCCAGACACCGTATATTTACTGATATAAGCTCTGCAGAGTATAGACTAGATGGCATTATTATGGACATATCGACCGCTAGACTTTTTCGTCCCGTCAAGTCAGATATGTCTATGGAAAAATCTAACCGCCCTTTCATCAAAATTAAATTTGCAAATAAAGACATTGATTATTTAAATTTTGGCCAAATTTTAAATCATATGTCTGTTTTAGAGAAAATACCTCCATATTTCAAAAACAAAGATCCGCCATGTATTTCCTATAGCTACACGCCATCAGTTGCATCCAAAATTTATAATTACAAAGGGTTTCTACAGTGTCTTGATCTTAGCAACTCTGCATGCCATCCTCAACCGTGTGCATGTTCCTCATCTAATTTCGTATATTCTCCTTGTGGCCATGTCATTATTGGTGATCTCGATATTGTTAAAAACACTAAATTAAGAGAACTTTTACTTAAAGGTCCAAAATACAGAGTACCCAGATCATTCACATGGAGCCAAAATTTTGAGAATATTATGAACTGCTGCGAGGAATATGCCACACGATGGGCAAAAAGATAGGAAGTACAAGTCGACACTCTTTCGGAATGGATAAAATCTATTGCAGTACTGCTGAGATCAAAAATTAAATAATTACAAGGTTCTGAAAACACCAGATTCAAATCTATTTTTAAAGATCCTGATGTTGTCAGAGAACTTACCTTCCTCCAAGAACATTATATCATAACACCAGTAGATAAAGCATCTAATAATTATACATTTACTTGTAAGAAATATTATTTTGACAGTCTAGTGAAAGAATTAGGATTAAATTCAGCTCCAGGAAATCCTACTTTTCGGTTTCGGAAGTACTCGAGAATCATAAATCTGTCCTCAATACGTTTGGTATTGACTCAAATAAACTGAATTTAGAACTTCCATATTTATACTGCATTCCAAAACTGCACAAAAAATCCTTACAAACAACGCTTTATTGCTCCCACAAATCTGTATCGATGCTACTCACAAAAATATTATCAGAAATTAAATCTGGCCTTCATAGATATTGCGAAACAGTATATTCCAGAAGTGGAATTAATCAAATGTGGATCCTTAAAAATTCAAAAGAGTTGTTAGAACATCTAAAATCAAAGGGTTTTACTAAAATTCACTCCATCAAGTCTTTTGACTTTTCGACTCTTTACACAACGATCCCTCATCAGAAATTAAAAGACAGATTAGCGGAAATTATTCAAAATGCATTTACTAGTAAAAACGGAAGCCGCAAATTCAGATATATAGTAATAGGCCACGATAAAACTTACTTTGTTAGGGAAAATTCTGATTCCAAAAATAAATACACTGAAACAACTGTCATCCAGATGTTGAACTTTCTTATCGATAACATTTTTGTGGTGTTTGGAGGTAACGTTTTTCAACAAATTGTCGGCATTCCAATGGGCACTAAGTGTGCTCCGCTTCTGGCTGACATATTCCTTTACTCATACGAAGCCGAGTTCATTTAGTCTTTGCTTTCGCAAGGAAAAAAATTGGCTCTTGGCTTCAATTTTACTTACAGACATATAGATGACTTGCTTTCAATTAATAATCCTTCATTCGCGGATTACCTTAGCATCATTTATCCAAGTGAACTGGAGGTCAAATGACAAACGTGACGATTTCAATTTCGCTATCACAAACTTTCCTTTCATAAGTAGCAACATTCCATCATCGCCCGCATACGGCGTATTCATATCTCAGTTAATACGTTATTCCAGAGCATGTTCAAACTACAATGACTTTGTTCTGAGGGCTAGGCGACTTTCAGTTAAGCTGCTCAACAAGGGTAATATATGTGCTAGACTAGCAACGTTACTGAGGAAGTTCTACGGTCGTTACGAGACTCTTATTACTCCATATGATATCTCGTTATCCAGACTTTTAAATGATATTCTGGACCGAGACCGATTCCGATCACTTTACACAGATTTGACACCTTCTATACTAGAAAGTTACCTACTTCGACTTCTCCATATATAAATGCATATGGAATTCACATGATTTGACTCTTTCTACGGGGTGTATGAGACGGATGTTGCTAGCAAGCAGGAGATGCTCACTCTCCCCGGGCACCTGATCTCACTCCATCACAGGGGTTCACATATGCTCTTCAAGTAGACATATTTTGTTATTTTCCATTTGTTTTTCATTTTCACTGATTTTGTATGTCCTATGGTTTCATGATTTCTGGACTTGTGGTTTGGATTTATCTATCATCTTTACATTTAAAAGGTATTACTCATATTAACGTATTTGAAAAGTATGCCTCAGTTCCATGTCAAGGTCTATGGTATGAAATAAAAGCTCTTGACATGAGGGACCCACGTGTGAAGTATAAAAGTCCTACCTTTGTTGGTTCAAAAGCTACTTAAATATGTCAATCTCAAAGATCTAGGTCAAAAGTCATCATATCACACCCTTTTCAGAAGGAACCTGCATTAAGTATCAATGCCCTATTCCTAATTCTTCAAAAGATAGAGCCCTGTTTAAAGTTTTTGAAACATACGTCAAAGCCAGTGGTCAAGGTTACAAGGTTAAAAGATTTGATATCAAATAAAAGCACTACTAATTAAGAAACCGTGTTTGAAGTATCAAGCCTTATCCCCATTGGTTCAAATGAAATAGCCCAGATAATTTTTTTATTTGCAATCAAAATATTGCAGTGAAAACAATTGCGGTCATAAAGGTCACAAAGTCTGAGGTCATGGCATCAGATGAAATCTCATTATGAGGAACCTATAGGAGAAGCATTAAAGCTCTATCCCGACTGGATCAAACGGTATAGTCCAGGTTAAAAATTGTTGTGCCTCAGGACGCCGACGCCAATGCACAGCTCTCCCGAAATTTTGTTGCAGTGAACTAAAAAGTATACTGAAAATCGTATAATTTGATAAAATAAAGAAAAACTATAGTTTTATCTAAGCATTTATGTATGATATTTTCTATGCTTTTATGCTTCCTACCGTTAACAATAATTATCTTGATCACACTATACTTTCAATGATCAGATAAATACAAGTATGCATTTTAGAATGCATTTCTTATATCAACAAATTCCTATTGTTTTAATACATGCACCTACATACTCATGTACAATAAATTTATACTAAGAAAAAACAATGGCAAATCGCATATATTGTACAGAAAAAAGGGCAGTGACTACTATGGCATTATATGTCCATCACCTAGTTTGAAGGGATAAGATTTGAAAGTATGGAAGCATTTTCCCTTTGCCTAAAAACTTAAAACTCTGTTACAAAAAGACTGATTTTTTTTAAATTGAAATGGCTCTTTTTCTACATTATTTGAGCATTATGTATAAGTTTCATGAAGGCCCACAAATCCTTTACTTACTAGTTATCACATCCCATAGGATCTGCCATTATCCTGTCAAATGTGAAAAATAAAAGTTCCTTAAGTCTGTAACGACAAGGCGGTATTTATTCTAAATCAAAAGGGCTCTTCCTCTGCATTATCTAAGCATTCTCTAACAAAAGCAACGCCTAGCGTGGCATAATACGCCCATCGCTTAATTCGGACAGGATCAATTCGCATTTGGCATGATTTTCATGAAAAACATCTGACGTTTACTGAAGTTAATTGCGTTTCAAAGGATTTTATCATAGGAATAAGTCCAAGGGCAATAACTCCTGCAGAATTGGTCCTATCCAACCCATCTTGGGACTTGACCTGCAAAAAAAATTGAAATTTTTTAGTAGAAGCCCCACCCCCCCCCCCCCCCCCCCCCTCTCCTAAAATTATAAATTTCTCAAAAATGAAGAAAAAGATATCAATACCTGTAAAATATGTGGAAGTTGGTACATTTTACTTGTTTCATGGTAAATTTCATAATGTTTTTACAAAAATTAGATTTTTAATGAATTTTCAAAACAAAATCTTGAAATTTATAAGTCCAAGGGCCATAAATCTGTCAAAAGTTATCAATCATAACAAAAAAAACTCGAACTGGTACTAAAGCCGCTTGATATAAAGCTGTATACAAAATTTCAATTAAAGATCTTGAAAGCTGCCAAATAAAGTCTGGAAAACATGACCTAGGACATATGGTCAACCCCCCCCCCCTAAAATTACAAATTTCTCAAAAATGAAGAAAAAGATATTAAAACCCATAATATATGTGATAGTTGGTACATTGTACTTGTTTCATGAGAAATTTCATTATGTTTTGACAAAAAATAGATTTTTAATGAATTTGTGAAAAAATCTTGAAATTTATAAGTCCAAGGGCCATAAATCCGTCAAAAGTAGGTCAATCGTAACAAAACTCGAACTGGTACTGACGCCGTTTAGAATAAAGCTATATACCAAATTTCAACTCAATATCTTGAAAGACGGCAAAAAAAAGTCAGGAAAACATCACCCCGGACGGACGGACAGAGAGCGCCATAACATAATACGTCCTGTCTAATGAGGGGCGTATAAAAATGACATTAAAAAAAATTAACGCTTTTAAAGTTACCTTGTCCCAGACAAACTGCCAGCATTCATTCTCCTTCGTCCTCATTCATACAAAATGACAAACGCAAATTTAAATTTCCAACAGCCCACCAAAGCGACTATAGAGTATATATATATATATAGCTAGCCATCCAGCTGTAGATGAATCTGCTAATTTTATCATTTTTTGACGTCTATGCAAAATGTTCATACTTTGAGCTAGAACTTCCAGCAATCAATTACACTTTCTTCAGTGAGGTGCCCCATATCTGTCGATAAACATTCGTCTGCTTTCTTAAATTTGAATAAAACTTTGTTGTTGTGTTTGAATTGTTCTTCATTCCCACATTTTTAAAATTTGCTGTCATCATGGTGTTTTGTGATTCTGTAAGTGTATTCTGAATCTCTAGCTGTATTAATTTCTTCGTTTCGGCATCCATTTTAAGCTTGTGTTATATTCGCAAGGTGGCTAGAGAATGACCACATTAAATACTTTTAAACTGACCACTGTATTTCCTTACATCTGATTGGCTAATGCTAATGGCAATGACCATAGCAAGATACACACTCTCGGAACTTCAGAACATTAATACAAATTTTTCCCGCTATACTACGAAACGCGGGAAAATATTATTATCTTATCAGTGCCACAATCAATGTCCCTGAACTCTGTAATAACAAGGCAGATTATTTTTCAAAATCGAAAGTGCTCTTCCTCTATGTCATTTAAGCATTCTGTTTAAAGTTTTTTTAAAAAGAGGACGGACACACAGACAGCGCCATACCATAATATGTCCCACCTATGACAACTGTGTAAAAAATAACACAAAGTAAAAATGCATATTAGTATCACACTTAATATAATTTAGTTGGTAATGATTGATTAATGGATGAACCTTACTGCACAAATCACCTCCTCTATTACTGATCACTTACACTCTTATTATATATATCACAACCCTTATCACTGAGATAATGTACTAGTTCTTCTGATCCAGAAAATCCTGCAAAATGGCAAGGTGTTAATCCATTACTATCTTGTATCTCTAATAACCCTCTGTCTATGTTTATAAGATATTTCAGCAGACTGACATGTCCTTTACCACATGCAATATGTGCAATGGTTTGACCATTTGCATTCTTACTATATAAATCACAACCATTATCAGTGAGATATTGTACTAATTCTACTGATCCGGAAAATGCTGCATAGTGAAATGGGGTTATGCCATTTTGGTCTTTAATATTGAGCACCTCTTTTTCCATTGATATAAAGAGTTCTGAGAGATCAACATGACCTTTTTCACAAGCAATATGCACAATGATTCGGCCTTCAAAATCTTGACAGCAAACTTCAGCCCCAATGTCAATGAGATATTTCACAAGTTCGACTGAACCTGAAAATCCTGCATAATGAAATGCTGTCATGCCATTCTTGTCTTTTATATATATTACACTTTTGTCAATGTCTGTCAGATACTGCAACAGACGCATATGTCCTTTTCGACATACAATATGTACAATGGTTTGACCAGAATTGTCCTTATCTTTCAAACTACAGCCATTTTCATGAAGATACTGTACTAGTTCTACTGATCCTGAAAACCCTGCAAGATGAAGGAGTGTCATTCCTTTGTTGTCCTTAATGTTGTTAAATATATCTCCATAATTTTGTATCCAATCTTTCACCAAGTAGGTTTTCCCTTCCAGACATGCCTTATGTACAACAGTTCGTCCATTTCCATCACGAGTCAAAAGTGGAATTACTGCTTTTGAAAGGTCCTCTTGTGATAATTTCCATTTCTGTCCTTGGTTTTTTACTAGCATCTTGGTCGAATCTTTTCTTTCATCTAAAGAGACAATTTCAATGATGTTAAATGTTACAATAAATGCTACATAAATTTCCATATTTTGCATCAAACATGTCTAATGCAGATATATTCTACTGAACACCACTTGTAGTAATGACACCACAGTGAAAGGTGCACTAACTGTCACTACAGATTTGCTTCCTCATTTTGGTAATGTAAGATCCGTCGGTATTGACACAATGTGAGGAAAATCCTTCTGATGTAGCATCAAACATGAGTCCCAAGTGGGCCTATATTGCTCACCTTACCAACTTGAATGCATAGTAAGATTCCGTAGTATATTTATATGTAGAAAATTCACTTGAAAATTTTCCCCAATATAATACTAAATGCAAAGCATGTCTCATACAATACCCGTTCCACGCTCTTGGAAAAGAAATATTCTTGAAAAAGATTTTTTTACATGATATGAATGACAAACATACAAGAATCCTTGTTCCTCTTTACTGTCAACAGACTTCATCAAGTTCATTGGGGAGTGTTTCGTGATATATGAAGTATAAATGACTATTAAGTTGCCGTGTAAAGATAGTGTGTTAATCTATCTCCTGAGTTTTGTAAGACTGCTGAACTTTGTGATACATTGTATAATTTGAATACACACCAATCTAGAAAGTGTTAAAGTAACGTAAAGTAATAACATGTATATATATTTCACGATATTAGAATAAATGCTACCTAACATTTTCATTTTGATGATCGAATTAATTTTCCCTTCCCCCACAGACACACAAATGTTCTCTAACTGAGCTCAGCCACATAAATGATTGTGACATGGATACAAATGAAGTGAAAAGTTGATAAGATGCATTCTCATGGTCCACATTCTTTACTATTTTGTTTGCTAACATTATTCTACCAAAGCAGAAGATCATCTACTTAAATTTTCTTCATATTGATAGAATTCAACAATCATATGTGAGAGTTTTCCACAATTTAAGGCCCAGATGTCACACTATAATGAGTTAATCATCAGTTGAGGCAGGGTTTAATTCAACAAAATGTTACACAAGTAATTCTGGGCTTCCATGGTATCTTTACATGTCAAAGAGATTTTCCATTATATCAGAACTAGAAACAACACAAAACTCAGCAAACACTCTCATTAAGCGCAGCGCTCATTAAGACTTTACTTCGAAATGTAATGTATTGGACAACACCAACCTTTCAATGAAAAAGAGTTACATTACATGCCCACATATATGTATTATTATGACTTAGTACAGAGAAAATATATGTACCTGTACAGATCAATAGATCTGATGATTTGTCACCTTCTTCTACAGAAAACCCAGTCTCTGAAATGTACAAATTTTATGCACCTTCAATGTATAGTCATTTCTATATATATACATAACAGTTATGTTTACACAAGCAATGTGCTATCTTACAACAGAACGTTCACAGACAAGTGTCATTATAATGTGACAGCAAATAAATAGATCTAAACCAAGAAGCCAATATTTTGATGTGCCATCTCTTGTTTCATTGATACCATGAACAAAGGTAGTATCAGGTGTTGGTACCTGTCTATTGTGTGTTCTGGGTGTTACAGTCATATGACATTGGTTATTTTGGCTTTAATTCATTGTAACATCGTAAGTATAATAAATAAATGCTTGATAAGCCATTTAAATGTATTTTGCAGTAATATTGAATAAGTTTGTCAACCAATACTGTATCAGGGAACTGTCAATTGGATAATATCAACTTGGCTGATATGTAGCAGTAGAGGATCAGTTACAGGCAAAGACAATTTACTCACAACTACGGTATTTCAGCTCACTCTTCCCGGGCACCTGGTATCACTTCTGAATTTCAGGGGTCCATGAATGTCCACTGTGTTACATTGTTGCTAGTGCTATAGTCATATGACACCAGTTACTTTTTTATTCTACATTTTGAAACATGAATTTATGAGCATGTTTCACATGATTGTCTGCAATATATAGGATACTTACCATTACATATTAAAATTTTGTCAATTCACGTTTTGAATACCCCTTATAATGTAGTAGCCTGTAACTGGAATTAGCAAATAACTGGTCCCCTACCAGTATGTATTATGACCTATAAACAGACCTTCATATATAGAAGTCAGGAAATTCATGTACCTGCATTAAACTCTGACTCTGTTGATGTGCTGTTTTCGTCTACATCCATGCCAAGTGTAGTATCTGTAAAATATTCAGATTTTAAGCAACCAGCCATGTGTAATAATCTTAATATATCCACAACACAATGTGAAACACTGATGCCTCCACCCTTCCCGTTAGCAGCAAAGTCTGTAAGGGGTCGTATTCACATGATAAAAAATTTTGAAAGGAAAGGAAAATTTTGTCAAAGTAACAAATACATCATATATGAAAGTACTATCTCTTATGGTGCAAAAGTTATGGCCAATGCCGTCTGTCTGTTCCACTTTCAATGAAGGAGGTGTATAACACTGCAAATGCTTATGATAGGACTTTCATATTTTTACATGCATTTCTTGTAGGTAGATTTTTCTACTAGTACAGAATTATACATATGAATGATAAAATCTTCTTGCTACCATTCAAAAGTTAAAGCAAAATGATTTTTTCTTAAAAGTAAGCCAAACTCAAAGGTCTAGGTTACAAGGTCAAATATACTGACACCAGTAGAAAGGTATTTCTACATGAAATACACATTTAAAATATGAAAGCCCTATCACTTATCATTCAAAATGTATTCTGTATCACTTACATTCATAACATTATGCCTATTTTACTGAAAGTGGGAATGAAAGACATGGAATGCTGGAGAGAATGGCAAATGAAAAGACAGACAGACCACCCAAATGATATATGCCTCCTTACTTAGCAAAACCAGAAATATGTACAAATGCAAAGGGTAATTAATAGAACATTTCTACATATATGAATGGCATTATAATTCATTATAATTTAGACAGAAGATACCTGTAGGATTACGTTTATCCATCAATTTGCCATCTGCCTCTACATCAATATCATGAGCAGAAGCTGAAATATACAGAATAGTTTTCATTCAACTATCATTCATAAATAAAATATCCGCATACAAAACCTGAAGTTAATAATTGTTGATAAATGTAAAATGATGAAGGTAAATTAATTTTAAAGCATAGAGCCCCCCCCCCCCCCAACTCCCAATTATTCAAAACATGCTTCGGGAAAAGGGCAATGGCCCTACGTAATAGTATTTAAATCACAAAGGCAGTAAGAAGTTATGATCAAGAGAAGAATTTAAACCCCCACCCCTTTTTTCTTCTAGAGCAAAAATGTAAGAATACAGAAGAAATAAAAGCTAGTAATATGTATTTATATAATTCTAGCACAAATTCAAATATGAAAGAGAATTAGTGAGGGCTGTATTTTTAATAATTTTCTAATTTTTTTTCAAGAATAAAAAAGAGTATTCTGTATAACTTTTATGAAAATCAATTCATGATTACTGAAGTTAGTATATCTCATAGAAACTGTCATTATGCTATCAATGACAAAAAACATTTCTAAGTTGAAGGGTCATAACTCTAACAATACAAAGTCAATCATTCCAAAATGCAAACTGGTATTTACCCTCATTGATATAACATTATATACCAAGTTTCAATCAAATACATTGAAAGACTGCAGAAACAAGAGGCCCAAGTGGGCCTATATCGCTCACCTGAGTACCTAGATTATCAGTCATGCATGAAGGAAGAATTCATTTATTTTTGCATTAATGTGACTAAGTCAACACAGATGTTGAAAATATGTCAAATTTTATTTCAGGCTAGAATAAAAAACAATACTTTTTTGCACATCCATTCAGGTGATTTTGATATTAAGCATTTCCTTTGTCTCTGCAAGAAGTCATTCAGGGCAATAAGTTAGTCATTTTCTTTAGGTGGGGCCTTTTGTTGACTGATTTCAAGTCTGGGTCATGAACAACAATTGTTTCAAATATTGTCCAGATCTAACTTAAAATTGCCTAATTTCATATGCTGAGTGTTGAGAAACATCTAAAAACTTATTTAGATGTGTAAAGAAATGAAAAAAAAAATTTGACCACAGCTGGATTTGAACCCCTACTCTCCATATTTCAATTACCAAGTGGTATATGTACTATTGTGAGAACTGCTTTTTAGACATGGTGGCATTATCTGTTAACCAATTTGGATGAAATTTACCAAATTGATAGAGGACTTTTAGTACTTCATGTATTCCATGTTTCATTAAAATCTTTCATGTGGTTTAACAGCAGAAGTGAAAAATGTGATTGAATTGTTCCTATACACCCTCATTTGGAAGTCTTAAAAAATTCATAGAAAATCCAAAAATTGAGATATTGACAAAATTCTTTCAAAGTAACAATCTTTACCATAATTATGATCACAATAGTCCATAAGAAATCATCATTATCAATTAACTAGGAAATATGACACTTTTTTCTGCATTGAATCACCAAGTCCAAAGAAATGTCAAAAAAAATTCTAAAATTTGACTTTGGAAGGGAACCAAAATGACAATACATCTTCACTCATCCCTCTAGATCATTTCTATGCATTCTGTTTGTCTCTGTATACAGCCCGTATGAAAAAGAATATTGTTAAACGAGGGAACTCTTTTGTGACCTACTTTTGACTATGGTGGCGCCACCTGTAAAGAGGTCTGGACGAAAACAACAGAATTTGAAGGGGATCATAAGTGACTTATTTCTACCAAGATTTATTAAAATCCTTCAAACAGTTTTGTAGAAAAAGTTGAAAATGTGAAAAATGGCCAAAACACCCCCCCCCCCCCTTTTTTGGGAAGTCTTAAACGTAAAATTCCTAATTTCATATGTCGAGTGTTGAGAAACATCTAAAAACTTATTTAGATGTGTAAAAAAAAAAAAAAAAATTTTTTTGACCACAGCTGGATTTGAACCGCTACTCTCCATATTTCAATTACCAAGTGGTATATGTACCATTGTGGGACCTACTTTTAGACATGGTGGCATTATCTGTTAACCAATTTGGATGATCCGCACAAAAAACAAAACCTTTGAAAAGGACTATGAGTACTTGCATCCTACCCAGTTTTATCACAATCCTTCCAGTTGTTCTGTAGATCAAGTTGAAGATATGAAAAATTGTCCCCCCCCCCCCCCTTTTCTTGGAAGTCTTAAAAAATTCATAAAAAATTCAAAAATCGAGATATTGAAAAAATTCCTTCGCACCAGCATTCCTTACCATAGAAATGATTAAATGAAACCAAATGAATGCATCAATGTTTACTAAAAGAAAATAATAACTCTTTAATGCATTAAAATAACAAAGTCCAAAATAAAAATGAAAAAACGTCAAAAATTTGATTTCAGAATGGAATCAAAAAGATCAACACTTCTTTCCATATGCCTCTAAA
Organism: Pteria penguin; assembly: GCA_035048485.1. Classification (NCBI taxonomy): domain Eukaryota; kingdom Metazoa; phylum Mollusca; class Bivalvia; order Pterioida; family Pteriidae; genus Pteria; species Pteria penguin. Next base: position 33,673,574 of record CM068584.1, read on the forward strand.
TCATTCCTATGCAGTCGGTTTGTCGCTGTATGCACCCGATCTGAATAAGAAGTTTGTCAAAGGAGGGTACCCTCTGTGACCTACTTTTGTCTGTGGTGGTGCCATCTGTTCATGGATCCTGACAAAGATGACCACATTTGTCGGGGACCTTGAGTATTTGATGCATTCCAAGTTTCATTGAATTCCATCAAGTGGTTACGAAGAAAAAGTTCAAACTGTGAAATGTTTACACCAATTATCCCACCCCCCTTTTTCTTGAAAGTCTTAAAAAATTCATAAAAAATCCAAAACATAAAATATTGAAAAATTTTCTTCGCAGTAGTATTTCTTACCATCAAAATGATCAAATTAAATCAAATTAATGCATCAATGTTTACTAAAAGAAAAAAATACCTCTTTTCTGCATTAAAACTACCAAGTACAAAAAAACGTCAAAAAAACGTCAAAAATTTGATTTCGGAACGGAACCAAAAATAACAACACTTCTTCACACATCCCTCTAGATCATTCCTATGCATTCGGTTTGTCTCTGTATGCCCCCGGTCTGAAGAAGAAGTTTGTCAAAGGAGGGTACCCTCTTTTACCTACTTTTGCCTGTGGTGGCGCCACCTGTTGATGAATCCGGACGAAAAAACAACAACACTTATAGGGGACCATGAGTACTACAAGCTTATCAAGTTTCATCAAATTCTGTTCAGTGGTTCTGGAGAAGAAGTCGAAAATGTGAAAAGTTAACGTCCGGATCACAATAGCTCACTTGAGCCTTTGGCTCAGGTGAGCTAAAAAGTCCAGAAAATTGTAAAATCCTTGAAGTTTTCAAAGTTCAAGGGCCATAACTCTGGCAAAACCAAGTCAATCATACTGAAATGCGAACTGATACCTATCCTCATTGATAAAAAGATATATGCCAAGTTTCTATCCAATACCTTGAAAGACTGCAGAAAAAAGTCTGTGACTTCTATATATTTGATAGAGGCCCCTTGCTCTTTGCAACTGTAAACTCTATTACTCTATTTATGGAGTCAAGTCACAGTACAGAAAACACAGAAAAATATTGTAATGTGAAATATATTCTATTATATCGTTAATTACTAAAGAACCCTATCCAGAGCTTGAAACCTTCTCACACGGAATATGAATTTTACTATGTATGTAGGAATCACAATCATCATAAGACACAGAAATAAAAGAAGAAGAATTTCTACGGTAAATCATAAACTTCATATTCTTCACAACAACATCTTATCTACAAGATGAGCAGTGATTAACCAAGTGTTCAAAGTCTAGATTCCAGTCAACATATACTGAGAAAATACATTAGTCATAATTCTAAAATCTTCTGTTCAAAAATGAATTAATAACTGGGATTTGGATTTTATTGCGTTTCATCCCATCCATAAATAGAATTAAACCATTATGCATGACAACTTGTTTGAATATTTGATAAAGGAATAAATTAAAATGAAATAATTGACTTGAGCATTTTTCTTAGTTTATGGCACCGAGTTGAGGTTATATTTAGCTATTATGACCCCACCTTTAAAGCCCATGGAGAGCTAAAATCATTAAATTTACACTTCATATCCCTCTAACTCTAAAGGTGCTTCATGTAAATTATGGTAAAACGCTAGGGAGACTAGGAGATGCCAAAAATGTTGAAATAACAACCGATGACAGAAGCAGAGGAATTGTAATTAGTAGCAAACATAATCTGACTCAGTAAAATATTCAGAAAAAAAAATTCTGTGTGGAAAGAGACCATAAGAAATAATAAGTCAAAATCTAAAAACCTGAGGTTAAGTAGTTTCATAATTTGAAAAATTGATACTTACAACTTCTTCTGACATCATCTAGATATCCAAAACACTTTTTCCTACCTGAAATTATATTAAGAGAAGCTTAAACCCTGTAGATCCTAAATGAAGTTTGAAGTTATACTGGTCTACTTACTGGTGGAGGCTCCACAAAGATAATCTTTTTATCATTCTTCATGTCGAAAAACATCATCGTCGAGATATTTAAGTGGACTACTTGTGTTCGGTCATGGCAATCCTTTCTCTTCTTATATTTTTATTGTTAATTTCTATTCCTTACAATGTAGCAGTGACCACCCCCCCCCCCCAACTCCTTTCACCTATCCCTTCTTGTTAAGAGTTATACCTTGTGTTAAGTATAGAAAATAAGACTAAATCAAAGGACCTGATGGTCCTGAAAGATAATCTTATTCACATCTTGTAGAGTAGAGATCTCACTTAAAGGATACCGGGCTGAGATTGATTAACTAAAAGCAACAGCTCTTCCCCCTTCCGCCACTCAATTACAAATATAAATCCAGATCTGGCACCCAAAATGGTTTAATACACATGTGGCCCCCCCCCTTTTCGGAAATCCTGGATCCGTCACTGCATGGAGTGTCCATCTTTTCCAGTTAGGTTTTTTAAATTTTAATTTATACTGATTGGTATATTTAAAGGCTAGATTGGTTATTCAAATTATGTGATGAGATTGATGAACTAAAAGCAAGAGCTCCACACAACACATTATCCCTTTAGTGAAGGCTACATGCTGGGTTACGATGTTTCCACATACGTCCTTAATTTTCAGTAACGGCAGTGTATTGCAATGAAAATAGTCCGAGATTCTATGCTCTACTCCCACTTTTGATATCAGCGGTTTGTAGAAATTCCAACATTTAATGAACAAAGTTTCTCTGACCATCTCTCACAAATCACCGATATCAAAAGTGGGAGAAGAGCAGAGAATCTCGGACTACAATAAAAACTGTGAAGTAGTCCCTAGACATGTAGATTTGACTGTAGTTCAGGTAAAAGAAAGCATGAATAAAAATCCTTTCATAAAACACATCACTATACATTTGTAGTTTGAAATGTGTTATCTTTATTATTATATGAAATGTGTGAAAAACATTTCAAAATGTGAAAATTAAGAGAAAAGAGAAGAGACACAGACATCGCAATATATCTTCAAAGGTTGTAGTTGGATGGACATTAATCTGACCTTTGAACCTTTAGCATGATGACAGTAAGATACTCCTTGATAAAGGAGTATCTTAACAAGAGCAACGCCTAGCGGGGCATAATACGCCCGTCGCTTAATTCGGATGGGATCAATTCGCATTTGGCATGATTTTCATGAAAAACATCTGACGTTTACTTAAGGTAATTGCGTTTCATAGCATTTTATCACAGGAATAAGTCCAAGGGCAATAACTCCTGCAGAAATGGTCCTATCCAACCCATCTTGAAACATGACCTGCAAAAAAAAACTTGAAATTTTTTAGTATAAAGGCCCCTCCCCCCCTTAAAATTATAAATTTCTCAAAAATGAAGAAAAATATATTAAAACCAGTAACATGTGCGACAGTTGGTACATTTTACTTGTTTCATGAAAAAATCTTGAAATTTATAAGTCCAAGGGCCATAAATCCATCAAAAGTACGTCAATCGTAACAAAACTCGAACTGGTACTGATGCTGCTTGATATAAAGTTATATACTAAATTTCAACTCAATATCTTGAAAGACGGCAAAAAAAAGTCAGGAAAACATAACCTAGGACATATGGTCACCCCACCCCCCTAAAATTATAAATTTCTCAAAAATGAAGAAAAAGATATTAAAAACCGTAACATATGTGATAGTTGGTACACTTTACTTGTTTCATGAGAAATTTCATAATGTTTTGACAAAAAATAGATTTTAAATGAATTATCAAAAAAATTTTGAAATTTATAAGTCCAAGGGCCATAAATCCGTCAAAAGTAGGTCAATCGTAACAAAACTTGAACTGGTACTGACGCCGCTTGAAATAAAGCTATATACCAAATTTCAACTCAATATTTTGAAAGACGGCAAAAAAAAAGTCCGGAAAACATGACCCCGGACGGACAGCGCCATAACATAATATGTCCCGTCTAATGACGGGCATATAAAAATGGTTTTGTTTGTCAATTTCACAATTAAGTCTAAACGTAAGATTTTTTGTGAATAGCTCCTTATTCCTAAAGTTAGACTTAATTCTAAGAGTTGGTCCTAAGTTTCTTTGTGAACAGCTTGATAAGATAAATCTTCTATTTAAAATGGCTTAAGAGATATGAAATGGATGGACACATGGACAGATGGATGGACACATGGACAGATGGATGGACACAGAGACAGATGGATGGACACATGGACAGATAGACATGATTATGATGACATGCTCCCACAAATGTTTTTGATGAGCATTAAGATTCTTCCTCTTATGGCCATAACCTTGTAAAATATTGCTGAAAAGAAGACAAAACAATTTACAGTGATCACTTTTATAATAACATCAATATAACATGTATTACTTACAATTTAATTTTTTCCTCAGCAATATCCAACCAAGTAGAGGAACAAGAATCACCGCCATTGTTATAAGCACTGTGAATATTACTGTCTGAATGTTGACTCCACCACTTTCATTACATACAAAATAATTACATTTACACAGTAAATATACAAGGAATAGTTGTTATATATGATTTAATTATATATGAATATCTATTTACCTGATATACCTACCCTGTCTGAGATAAACAATCAAATCAAACAAATTGTAAATGATATTACTTATCACATTTCACACAATGCTGAAGAACAACATAATGTAGATGTACATTGAATTAGGGAACTGACAGTCAGGTATTTACATTTCTAATGACAAATGAAAACAAAAGGTTGGGATGACTTGAAAGTGAACTTCATCTAGCCAACATAATATTCCTGCAGACACATCTGTTCCTCCGTAAATACTGCAAGTGCTTGTAATGTCACTTTGCTTTCATTGGCCAAAAGTCCAGAAACACGTCAAAAAAGCGTAAAATTCTATTTGATGGATCTTAACCCCAAACACAATTTTTGATAACCCATCTTTATAGACTGTTGAAATGCAATTAGTTTCCCCATTTATGTACTGGTTCTGGAAAAGAAGATGTTTGAAGAGGGGTACCGTTTTGGGCACTTTTGGAATGCCCAAGATCCACCCCTGAGGGAATCTGGATCCCAAACACATTTTAGTAGGGGACCTTGAGTACATCATTTATACAAAGTTTGATCCAAATCTGCAATGTAGTTCCAGAGAAGTCGAAAATGTGAAAAAGTTAACGACAGTCGGAGACGACGGCAGACGGCGCACTATGACTATAGCTCACTTGAGCTAAAAATGAACAACTGATGAAAGGTTGGTATAAGTAGTTTGTCCAATACAAAGCTACCCTAAAATTAACCAAGTCACTTAAGCAGAAAAAGAAAATCAAAAGCAGCATCTGATGCATGAGTCTATCTTGGTAACTTAAGATGAACCACTGATGCAGATTTGTTCACCTTGGCCTGAGATACCCCAAACTTCATAATAGGAGGCAAACAGAAACACAGACATGGAAGTGGACGCACACAGGTACAGCATACGCTAATCTCAACTTGTATAGGTGAGCTAAACAAGAGGCCCAAGTGGGCCTATATCGCTCACCTGAGTACCTAGATTATCAGTCATGCATGAAGGAAGAATTCATTTATTTTTGGATTAATGTGACTAAGTCAACACAGATGTTGAAAATATGTCAAATTTTATTTCAGGCTAGAATAAAAAACAACACCTTTTCGCACATCCATTCAGGTGATTTTGATATTAAGCATTTCCTTTGTCTCTGCAAGAAGTCATTCAGGGCAACAAGTTAGTCATTTTCTTTAGGTGGGGCCTTTTGTTGACTGATTTCAAGTCTGGGTCATGAACAACAATTGTTTCAAATATTGTCCAGATCTAACTAAAAATTGCCTAATTTCATATGTTGAGTGTTGAGAAACATCTAAAAACTTATTTAGATGAGTAAAGAAATGAAAAAAAAAATTTTGACCACAGCTGGATTTGAACCCCTACTCTCCATATTTCAATTACCAAGTGGTATATGTACCATTGTGAGAACTGCTTTTTAGACATGGTGGCATTATCTGTTAACCAATTTGGATGAAATTTACCAAATTGATAGAGGACCTTTAGTACTTCATGTATTCCATGTTTCATTAAAATCTTTCATGTGGTATAACAGCAGAAGTGAAAAATGAGATTGATTTGTTCCTATACACCCTCATTTGGAAGTCTTAAAAAATACATAGAAAATCCAAAAATTGAGATATTGACAAAATTCTTTCAAAGTAACAATCCTAACCATAATTATGATCACAATAGTCCATAAGAAATCATCATCATCAATTAACTAGGAAATATGACTTTTTTTTTTTCTGCATTGAATCACCAAGTCCAAAGAAATGTCGAAAAAAAATTCTAAAATTTGATTTTGGAAGGGAACCAAAATGACAATACGTCTTCACTCACCCCTCTAGATCATTTCTATGCATTCTGTTTGTCTCTGTATACAGCCCGTATGAAAAAGAATATTGTTAAAGGAGGGAACTCTTTTGTGACTTACTTTTGACTATGGTGGTGCCACCTGTAAAGAGGTCTGGACGAAAACAACAGAATTTGAAGAGGATCATAAGTGACTAACTTCTACCAAGATTTATTAAAATCCTTCAAACAGTTTTGTAGAAAAAGTTGAAAATGTGAAAAATGGCCACCCCCTTTTTTTTCTTGGAAGTCTTAAACGTAAAATTCCTAATTTCATATGTTGAGTATTGAGAAACATCTAAAAACTTATTTAGATGTGTAAAAAAAAAAAAAAATTTTTTTGACCACAGCTGGATTTGAACCGCTACTCTCCATATTTCAATTACCAAGTGGTATATGTACCATTGTGAGACCTACTTTTTAGACATGGTGGCATTATCTGTTAACCAATTTGGATGAAATTTACCAAATTGATAGAGAACTTTTAGTACTTCATGTATTCCATGTTTCATTAAAGTCTTTCATGTGGTTTTGTAGAAAAAGTTGAAAATGTGAAAAATGGCCAAACCCCCCCCCCCCCCCTTTTTTTTTTTTTTTGGAAGTCTTAAAAAATTCATAAAAAATCCAAAAATTGAGATAATGACAAAATTCTTTCACAATAATATTCCTTACCACAATTATGATCAAAATAGTCATTAAGAAATCATCAATATCAATTAACTGAAAAACATGACACTTTTCTTCATTGAAATAATTAAGTCCAGAAACACGTCAAAAAAGCGTAAATTTCTATTTAACGGATCTTAACCCCGAACACAATTTTTAATAACCCATTTTTATAGATTGTTGAAATGCAATTAGTTTCCCCATTTATGTACTGGTTCTGGAGAAGAAGATGTTTGAAGAGGGGTACCCTTTTGGGCACTTTTGGTCCCACCCTGGATCCATCCTTGAGGGAATCTGGATCCCGAACACAATTTTAGTAGGGGACCTTGAGTGCATCATTTACACAAAGTTTGATCCAAATCTGCAATGTAGTTCTAGAGAAGAAGTCGAAAACGTGAAAAAGTTAACGACGGACGACAATGACGACGACGGACGGCGCACTATGACTATAGCTCACTTGAGCATTTGGCTCAGGTGAGCTAAAAAAGAGATCAAACCTCATCACAACACCACACACTTACCTTTCATTTCTATAATTACCAGTAATAGTTATTGTGATTGGTAGAGGTGTGGTACTGTCTGGGATCTCTGTGGTCTGCTTATAATGGAGACAAGTAGGATCTACAATTCAGGGTTATAAGTCAATATTGTGAAGGTAAAATACTTTGAATATCTCGTAATCTCGTAAATGCAGTTCTTGACAGAAAAAGGAGACCGAGGTTCTTCAAAATTTATTTCTTCAAAATTTATTTCAAAAAGTGCTGAATAGCGATGTTGTAAGAACAAAGGCCTCTAGCTCAGACACCTGAATTATCAAATTTTTTTCTTGTGGTCCTAAATAAATTGAGAACTGTTACAAAAAGCTAAATTCTTAACAAAGGAAAATAACAACTGTAAAAAGGGTAAACTTCATCTTTAGGACCTCAAAGTTTAACTTTAATATTGCAAATCAGTACTGAAAGATTTCGAATGTACTTATTCTGAAAAAAAAATGATTACAATGTGAAGTTTTGAATTAATGAATATATGTTTGATGGTCCTAGCTCAAATATTTCTGTCAGTTTCGAGTCAACAAGGTGCAGTTTATCAACAAACTTTTACTCGTGACCTTGACCTCTGACCTGGAAAAACAATGAACATCCTGTGTTTATCATTATTATCAAGCATGTGACATTAACCCTAAAAATTTAGGTATTGCAGAGTTTAACAAAAGTCCCGGTCCAGCCGGTCATCAGGTCAAAATTTTATAAGAAACAACAAAAATCCACATTTTGCAGGTCCAAATGTCTTTTTACCAAGTCAGATGCACTGACCAGATCAAGAGGTTATGTTCATGTTCATATTTAAGCATATTTTTGTAAAATAAAGATCCAGTCCTCCAAAAATAGGGCACAGCTAAAGGGTGCATGATACGCCCCCATCACGTTTTAATGTGGTCTACAAGCCACATCCTTTCATATGACACTATCGAAGGTTTTGTTACCCCTTTAGTTAAGGAGGAGAAGCCGGGACAAGTTTTTCTGACCCCGCCCATTTTCCCCCATCCCAGGGGCCTGACCCTAACTTTGAAACCAACATGCACAACTACAAGCCACATCCTTTCATATGACACCATCAATAGTTTTGTTCCCCCTTTAGTTACGGAGTAGAAGCCTGGAAAACCATTCCGACCAAACCAATTTTACCCCACCCCTGGGGCCTGACCCCAACTTTGAAACCCACATGCACAACTACAAGCCACATCCTTTCATATGACACCATCAACAGCTTTGTTCCCCCTTTAGTTAATAAGGAGAACCCCAGACAAACTTTTCCGACTCCGCCCATTTTCCCCAATCCCAGGGGCCTGACCCCAACTTTGAAACCCACATGCACAACTACAAGCCACATCCTTTCATAAACACCATCAAAAGTTTTTTTCCACCTTTAGTTAAAGAGGAGAAGCCCAGATAAGCTTTTCCGATCCTGCCCATTTTCCCCCACCCCAGGGGCCTGACCCCAACTTTGAAACCAACATGCACAACTACAAGTCACACCCTGTCATATGACACCATCAACAGCTTTGTTCCCCCTTTAGTTAATGAGGAGAACCCCAGACAAGCTTTTCCGACCCGCCCATTTTCCCCCACCCCAGGGGCCTGACCCCAACTTTGAAACCCACATGCACAACTACAAGCCACATCCTTTCATAAACACCATCAAAAGTTTTGTTCCCCTTTTAGTTAAGGAGGAGAAGCCCGGACAAGGATGGATGGACAGACGGACGGACGGACAGATGACAGAGGTATAGCATAATACGCCCACATTTTTAAATGCGGGGGAATAAAAATGATTCGGACCAACAAAAATTGCTCTTTTGCACGTCCGAACGAACACCAGATCACAGGGATGTTTGTTTAACTCTGACACTGTCCTTTGTCATATATATGGATGGACAACAACACATCACTATGAAAACATTCATGGATAAAGCTTTCAGATTTTCAATTTTGTTGTCATAGTGATAATACTACATACATTTATACAACTCATTAGTCCTATAGTCTGAATCATTCTTTTGTGGACATCCACTTCCTTCACAACTATGAAAAACACCTCCTAGTATTGCCCCTCCTCTCTCTGGATCATACAAGGCACATGGACAGCCACCTGAAATGGTCAACAATACTTGTGATTTACATAAAGGTATTATTAATAGAAAACACCTAGAAGTCACTGATGATTGACTGATTGATTTTTGTTTAACGTCACACCACCAGTTTTTCACATATATGGTGACGGCATCTGCATCTGTTGCGGGGCATACAAATTTTGACCTTTGCAATGGACCCACCCAAAGCAGTGAGGGATCTTTAACGTGCCATGCATACCATGACACGGGGCCTCAGTTTTTACTGTCTCATCTGAAAGACAGAACACCGGCATGACCAGAGTGGGACTCAAACCCCGGCCTCCCGATCAGGAGTCCAGCACGATACCACTAGGCCACACTGGCTTAGAAGTCACTTATGAGATTGGAGGTCTTCGGGTTTCAGAGGGGAATGGAAGGTTGAGGAAAAAGTGATTAAAGTATTCCTGCTCAGAAAGCATAGAAAACTGAAAAGTTACGTGCCACCAGAGAGGATAAAACTAACATCTCAATTTCCAGTTTTAGGATAGATTTCCTTCAAAACTGAACCAGTTTCTTTTTATGGTCTATCATATAGACTCATAGTGACATCTGATGTGGTTATCGAATGAAAATCTGGAGTTGATTGACTGATTCAAACATTTTTCATTGCCACGTATAGGCAAAAACAATCATTACTCATTATTTTCTTTTATGGTGGACACTTTCTCTTTATACTTGAAATAAAATATATTGGATATATAATCCCTTGAATGAATCCAAGAAACTGAACCTTTTGTAGTGAGTAGACAGAGAAAATCTGAATTTGTAATATTCCTGGCAACCGCACAGCTACATTCATGTCTAAATTAGAGTTATCTTTCTTGTCATCAAGGAACTCTTTAGTAGAAATATAAAAGAATTGCAAGTCGGGTATGCCCTTAAACCAAGAGTGTTTTATATAATATATATACATATATATAATATATATACTGTACCTTCATAAGTTGGTTTTATGAGATAAGGTATCATGCATATTTCCATCAACGTCTCATTTTTATCTTGAATGCAATGGTACACTTCACCAGATGTGCATTCAAACATCTGCGACCTTGCCTTCCATGCTGTCTCAGTTACTGGACATGTCTTCACATTTATGCGAACTGCATAACTTAAAGGCAGTACAATTAGAAATACATAGAAAGGGATGACTGACTTCTTATTTTTCATATCTGAAAGAAAGAAAAACATAAAAATGAAATTTAGAATTGTATCCAATGCTTCATGCAAACATAACAACCCAAATTTTTAATATCATTACACAAACCAAATTTTAAATCTATTGTAAATTTGTAAACAAACATTCATCCCTATGCCTGGGGCAATGATATTTGAGTGTCTTACTCCAACCAGAAAAAAAAAAAATTTTCAGGATGTCCACCTTTTAAAATATGAAAATGGAACCAATCAGTAAGAAGCAGACACTCATCTTATGCATTAAGCATATATACCCGGTACATGTCTCTGGTTAAGCTGATCATTCAAGAGGGTTGAGACAAAAATTTATAGAGCAATGCATAATTAATCTATTGGGTCAGCAAGGTAGGCACAGTATCATCAGGGCTTGAAACTAACTTTTTCTAGCATTAGTCTGGTGAACTGATTACAAAATCTATAAAACTGCTACAAAATCTGTTAGTCTACAGAAAATTGATCAAAAAATCTCATTTTATGAATAGATTTATTTCAGTGTTTGCATTTAACTGGGAAGATTTTTACAAAATTTGATATTTCAAAAATAGTGAGGCACATAGGCCTCACCCATGAGTAATGGTATCTTCTGACAAACACTAAGGATCATGCAATAACATCCGAAATATATTCTCTATCTCAGGATTTCAATATTAAGAATTATTGGAGAAGGTGATTTACTATTGGAGAAGGTGATTTAGAAATTTGAGGCATGTCATTTTGTTCACTGTATACATGAATGTGAGTAGCGAATGTGACATCAAAGGAAATTCAAACTGATGGTCCCAATGTTTGCGTGAGTGCCTCTCAGTAGCAGAATCAAACATACGGATGATTCAGACTACATATATAAACAAACCAGCAAATTTGACACAGGTTAGGAAAAAAGGTGTGTGGAACCTTTAAAAGACAGATTAGGGGGTAAGTTAAGATTTATTTCTGCTGATCATTTGCTTAACGTTTATGTATTTTTGTTCCATTTGATGCCGAAATCCGTAGATTTGTGCCAGCCATTTGGTTTATCAGAATTGTAAGTTTACGCAACATAAGGAATTGTGGCTCTACCTTTCATATACTGCCACTACTTGTGCCTACAAAAGTGACAATTATGATTTGAGACTGTGCCATGACTGCCCTGCACCAAGCCAGGTGGTCCATCAATCTGATTAAAACCATATTTTATTCCGCTTCTCTATTTGTCCCATTGCGCATAAAGATCTAGCATACGCCATACTTTAAAGGTCGTATTCTGGCGAACTCTGATTTTTAGCTAGTTAGTGGATCGGCTACAAATTCCGAGACATTTTTGCGGTAAAATTTTCCGACCAAAGGGGGGTTTGCAACTCTTGCAACCACACCTCCCCCTTCTAAATCCTTCAATTCTACTGTACAGTTAGTTAAAATTATATTTCTCTGTAAATTGTTATCGCATTTGTACTAAATTGCACCTGACAATTATAGTAAGGCTTTACAATTTTCATCTCCACACCTGAAATATATATGATATTTCTCTTTTAACTTACCAATTTCTCGCTAAATTACGCTAAGCAAATGTTAATTTAGTGGCCATCACTGAAAGCTGTTCATGCTCTCAGTTTGGAAATCCCCTTTGCTATTTTTGATCTGCTCAAACCAACTGGTCATGAGTGCACTTTTGGACATTTCTAAATGTTCATTGCAATGCTGATTTCCACACCTCAAATGTGTATTGCTTTTTTGTCTGAACTTACCACTTTCAATGTTTATAAAATAAATGTCCACGCTCTGTGGAAATCCCCTCATCTATAAATAGCCAAGTACGAGTTACACGCGCCATACTGTAGCGGTGCACTGTAGGACGTTTCTAAATGTTCCAGTGGCGGATTTAGAGGGGGGCTCGGGCCCCCTGGGCCCCCCTTTTTGCCACATATTTACGAGTAAAACCCAGATTTGCCACCAAAAATGACCGAGTAGTTTGACTCATGTATGTGGACCCCTCTTTTCAAAAATTCTGGATGCGCCACTTTGTTCAGTACAATTTTCATCTCCATTCCTCAAATATGTATCGCATTTTGTTACTTACCGACTTCTCTCTGCAGTACATGTATGTGTAATGCCCATAATGTATAATACTCAGACACTGTCAATACCTATGCATGGCCATGCTACCGGGCTACGAGCTTCAAATGGCATATCGGAAGGCCTCGTGTACCAGGCTAATATCCATCCTCGCGCTCGTTACGTAAGTGGAAATTCCCTCAGCTATTCTTAATCACCTGGAGCAAAGACGGGTTGAACACTCCCCCGGGATTTTGTTTATTACTTTTTTTTTTTTTTAACTTTTTCCTTTTGAACAACCTTTTGTTACCTTTCGAAGTTTGTCATACCTTCACATGCTTGTGACACCGGACGTGTCGGTACTAATAGAGACATATATACACATAAGTATGTCTCTGGTACTAATTAAGACATTTCTGACAGCAGTTAGCGTAATATAAGATGAGGGGGGGGGGGGGGGAGGGGGGCACTGGTTCAATAATTACACTGGTGGATTCAATTGGGGGAGAATGGGCGTGGACCGTGTATCCCCCTCCCAGCACCGTAAAATTTCAAAGTTTAATGTAACTTGAATAGATTTATATCTGCGTTCTTTTTCACAAACCAAAATTCATAAGATCATGGGTACATTTATGTATGGTATCATGGAATGATGTTCTCTTTATTACAGACAATTAGATATTTTATATAACGAGTAGGAACTGTGCATGTATATCGTCCCACTTAGAACTATTAACTTGACAACTACGTTCTTCAACAAGTTATGGAAAAACCATACCACAGGTTCCTGCAAATAAAATAATAATACCCCCCTCACCCACCCATCCCGCCCTCTCTCTCTCTCTCTCTTTTCAATGGCTGAACTTGTGAAATGACAAAAAAATTCTTTCTTTGTTTTTGTTTTGTTTTGTTTTGTTTTTCCACGGGTTCAGTAATTGAGTAAAGAGAGAGAGAGAGAGAGAGAGAGAGAGAGTATGTATTATTATTTTATTTGCAGGAACCTGTGGTGTGGTTTTTCCATAACTTGTTGAAGTATATGTGGTTGTCAAATTGATAGTTCTAATTTTGAGAGTACATGTATGTTTAATGCCCATAATGCATAACACTCAGACTCTGTCCATACCCATATGCTACCTGGCTACGAACTTCAAAGGGCACATCGGAAGGCCTCGGGTACCAAGCTAATATCCATGACCGCGCTCGTTACGTAAGTGGAAATTCCCTCAGCTATTTTGAATCACCGGGAGCAAAGGCGGGTTGGGGGGGGGGGGGGGGTAGGGGGGGGGGCCCCCCCGGGATTTCGTTTATTTATTTATTTTTTTAACTTTTTCCTTTTGTACAACCTTTTGTAACCTTCCGAAGTTTGTCATACCTTCGCATGCCTTTGAACTACTACTGAGTACTAATTACGACATTTCTGAGCCAGCGCTTTTGCGTAATAGAAGATGGGTGGGGGTGGGGGGGGGGGGGGCACTAGTTCAATAATTAAACTGGTGGATTAAATTGGGGGGGTGGGGGGTGGGGGGTGGGCGTGGGCCGTGCATCCCCCTCCCAGCAACGTAAAATTTCAAAGTGAGAGAGAGAGAGAGAGGGGGGGGGGGGGGGGTGAGGGGGGATTATTTTTATTTTGTGGATCAAGTTCTGTAATTCATCGTCATTTCCACTGCATTAGGCCGTGGATCAGGATGGCCTACCATGCAAACACCCTCGCTTTATCTTTAATATTCCCGGTCTTGTAGACCAAGGGGGGAGTTTGGGGTTTCCGTCCGTCCATCTATCTTTCTGTCATTCCGTTCCTCTTTCAATAAAAGATGCATAACATTGTAAATATAGGTGATCTGGCTTTCATATTTCACATTAGCATTTCTTGTAGTTATAGACCTTTCTTTTGTAGGGTAGTACTTCGCGTTGGGGTGGTGTGAGTTTGATTCCTCAAGGTGCGTTGTGTTATGCGACAAAATTATAAGTCAGTAAGAAAGTTAATACTTTTAATAAAATCTCTACAGCAATGTACAAGATAGCAAGTTGGCTTCGTGCGACGTGGAAAAGGGGGAGACCTGGCAGTTACGATGATCACAATGTTATATTTCACAATATAGTTCTTTCAAGTTCTTTCTAAATCAAATAGATCTGAAATCTCTCAAGTAATTCTAAAGTCTCAATTCTATCAAGTGATTCCGAGGTCTGAACTTCATCAAGTATTTCCGAGGTCTAACCTATTTAAACTCCCCAACTACTTTATATATTAAAACACTATCCATTTCCACAAGGAAAATAGATTAACCGTAAAATTGACCAGTCCAATAATTAATATTTTAATTATACTAATTTACCACGTACCCCACGAAGCCATTAGTTCACAGATTCCTAAGACTTTAAGATAAACAAACAAGATAGACTAGCCATTAACTGACCAATTCAATTATGATAATTACAAGTCTTTAAGATAAACAAGCGTGAACTTTAGTGTCTGTTAATGAATCATTCACAGGAAAAATCGTCCAAGATATAATGTTCCTTGGTGGATCCATTGATGATGTTTCTTAAAAACAATTCGTAAGTAGCGTGGTACGCCGCTACCTTACATTCCTCCCCATGTCACTAGAAAATATTCGAACACAATATTTTCTTAAAACAATCGATTATGTAACGTCTTCTGTGTATTAGTCCAACGTTATGAATCCTTAAAGCATTATCCTCGGCAATATCTCTCGGCATACGAATGTTCCTGGAAGTCCATACTGCAACAATGTACTAATAATGAATATGTACACGAAAATTAAGTTCATCATATCTCCCGTTAAATTTCTATTTACAATCTAGTCCAATCAAATCAAGAGTCGTCATCTCAACCCATTTCTCAGTTCGTCGCACAACAATCTTCCGTTATATTACTATATACAATTTGATCCAATAGGGGCAAGGGTCGTCGTCTCAACCCATACCCTAATTCATTGTTGGCGGGCAAGGGACGTCGTCTCATCCCATACCCTCAAAGTTCTTTAGGCCATCAGAAGAATCGGATACACCCTTTCTTCAGTGTCTGTCTTCTCAGTAACGGCTTGGTCCATTGTTGGCGCAGTAGGCGTGGCAGTTGGTTCCTTAGCAACAAGATTTCTCATCTCTTGCATATCATTAACATCATTTGATTGTATGTCTGACCTTACCCTCCAAAATCATCTGGCAATCTTACATGCAAAAATATTTTTCTTATATATAATTATCAAAACAATAAATCCTACAACTATAATTACAAAAATCCCCATATAATGCCATTTCGAAAGAGGCTCTTCTATCTTAACTTTTTTTCAAATAATAGGATCAATAAATTTTTTTTGATTGGTAACTTTTAATATGATTTAATTTGTTAGGTATAAACATAAATATTGTTTGAGGTTTGCTCACGTCATGAGAAAACGATGCTTTAATTTCAATAGCTATCGTATAAGAACCATTCGAAATATATCCCGCGAGTGGTAATTAAACATTTAAATTCACATTTTACAACAATTTTTTTTATCATCGTTCTAGTATGTAGTGCACAATTCTTTGATACCGTTATGAGTCAAGTTTAACGACGAAGGATGCTGACTCTGAATTTCTATTAATAGATTTCTTAATTCGTCTGGGCTAATAAATGAAGGACTTAAATGATCCAAGCCTAGCATACTAAACTGCAACAGCAATGTTTTCATATAAAAATTCGCGTCTTTTAAAAGACTTCTTAACTCGCTTATGTCTAGATCTATTTGGAAAATTTGATTCATTAGCGATCCTCAACCATATCAATCTAACTCATCAAATCACTACAGATCATCAAGAGGTGATCTAAATACACCGGTTCAAGAAGTTTTCGTTTCAGCTTCTTTATTCGTTAATCACAAATACCACATGTGATGGGAACCGATTTAATGCTATTTTCTATTAATTAAGCCATTTAATGTAATCAAGGAGTTAACCATCTCCTTCATGTGTATGTTAACACATGCCACATTACTATGGACATTACTAAGCTTTAATTAATTTATCAAAAAATTCAAAAGCCTTCAATAGTACTTTATCGCGGCCTTTTGCGCGCTTTTCACATCTTTTTGGTATTTTACTATTGACAACTTCATCTATAACCATTTCATCGTCAGAAAAGTCGGGGCCTGGTTGTTCAGGGTCCGAATCTTGTACTAA
Organism: Pteria penguin; assembly: GCA_035048485.1. NCBI lineage: Eukaryota > Metazoa > Mollusca > Bivalvia > Pterioida > Pteriidae > Pteria > Pteria penguin. The sequence goes on from CM068584.1 coordinate 33,690,707, forward strand.
TTCCGATTCAGTACTCTCTTGGTTTAGTTGTCTCTTTTTTCTCTGCCTGAGTCTATTAGACAATTCCATCAAGGGTATGTCATCTTCACTTGATGACGAATCCCTTCGGGTTCTATACCTGTTTGCCATTTTGCTAAGTGGTATATTTTCATCAGACTCGTCAGAATGTGACTCAGATTTATCATCTGCATCACTTTCTTCAGGAGGTACTACATAATTAGTTCTCCTAAGCCGATTACCCATGTTATCTTTTGGTATTTCCCATTGATCTATTTTAGCCAAACGTAATTGTTCAGCATGTGCTTTCGTTGTAGTGCCATCAAGTTGACTTTTGATTATAAAGCTAACTGGAGAAGTTTGTTCTATAATTCTATAATACGGTTTCCATCTGACATCAAATTTATTTTTTCTAGTATGGTTTTTATAATAGACAGGATCTCCTATTTGAAACTTCACTCATTTACTGTTTCTATCGGCATATTTAGCTTGAGCCTTTTTAGCTTTCTTTAAATTGCGATCCACTTCTAAAAATGATTTGTGCTGTATTTGTAACGCAATTTGATGTTGATCGTCGCCGAAATATTTGCATCGAGGTTTCAAAATATTGTCTAAGGGAAGAACCACGTCTCTATTATAAAGTAGGAAAAAGGGAGAAAACTTGGTCGAATCACTGATGTTAAACCTTATAGCAGCTAAGGTTTGATTCAAGTATACGTCCCATACTGAATGTTCATCCTTCAGATATTTTGACATAACAACATGCAAGGTTCGGTGAAATCCTTCGACTTTAGCATTCCCTTGGGGATGGTAATACGATGTTGTCACATGATGAATATTCAAAGCTTCCAAAGTCTCTCTAACAGCTTTGTTTACATTTTCTGTACCATTGTCAGTAACCAACTGCAATAGTGAACCGTATCTGGGAAATATTTCATTAATGAGCAGATGCGTGATGTTATCTGCAGACTTGTCTTTTACGGCAAACGCTTCTGGGTACCCGGAATACAAATCAACAAATGCGATTATGTCTTTGTTTCCAGATAAGGAAGTGGGATAAGGTCATGAGAGATCCAACCAACTTTAGCCCAGGGGTATGGTGGAATGTCCGTAAGAGGAGGTTTTATCTTTGTCAAATTTCTAGTCTGACACGTTACGCAAGACTGAATATATTCTAACAAACCCTGATAGAGTTTTGGCCAGTAATATTTACTTTTTATGTTATAAAAGGTGTGATCCACACCGAAATGACCTAACTCATCATGGTACTGTTTTATAACATTCATTCTCAAATGACTTGGTACATACAGTCTTAAGGTGGGGTTGTCATTGATATCAGAGATATAATACAATATATCTTTCACCATCATATGATGAGCTGGATTGACATTCGAAGCTTCACCATTTTTCAACTGATTTTTAAGTTTTAATATGTCCGAATCCTTCTCCTGTTCTTCAAGCATATTAAAACCTTCCAGATCATTCACATTCGGTAGTTTTAGTTCTTCATTCTGTACCTTGCAACTAGCATAGTCTCTAGGTTCGAATCTATTAGAGTTCAAAGCATTACACGCCATCAGTTGCATCCAAAATTTATAATTACAAAGGGTTTCTACAGTGTCTTGATCTTAGCAACTCTGCATGCCATTCTCAACCGTGTGCATGTTCCTCATCTAATTTCGTATATTCTCCTTGTGGCCATGTCATTACTGGTGATCTCGATATAGATAAAAACACTAAATTAAGAGAACTTTTACTTAAAGGTCCAAAATACAGAGAACCCAGATCATTCACATGGAGCGAAAATTTTGAGAATATTATGAACTGCTGCGAGGAATATGCCACACGATGGGCAAAAAGAGAGGAAGTACAAGTCGACACTCTTTCGGAATGGATAAAATCTATTGCAGTACTGCTGAGATCAAAAATTAAAAAATTACAAGGTTCTGTAAACACCAGATTCGAATCTATTTTTAAAGATCCTGATGTTGTCAGAGAACTTACCTTCCTCCAAGAACATTATATCATTACACCAGCAGATAAAAGCATCTAATAATTATACATTTACTTGTAAGAAATATTACTTTGACAGCCTAGTGAAAGAATTAGGATTAAATTCAGCTCCAGGAAATCCTACTTATACTCTCACGAACTTTTCGGTTTCGGAAGTACTCGAGAATCATAAATCTGTCCTCAATACGCTTGGTATTGACTCAAATAAATTGAGTTTAGAACTTCCATATTTGTACTGTATTCCAAAAATGCACAAAACTCCGTACAAACAACGCTTTATCGCTGGTTCCTCGAAGTGTTCCACAAAATCTGTATCGATGCTACTCACAAAAATATTATCAGAAATTAAATCTGGCCTTCATAGATATTGCGAAACAGTATATTCCAGAAGTGGAATTAATCAAATGTGGATCCTTAAAAATTCAAAAGAGTTGTTAGAACATCTAAAATCAAAAAGTTTTACTAAAATTCACTCCATCAAGTCTTTTGACTTTTCGACTCTGTACACAACGATCCCTCATCAGAAATTAAAAGACAGATTAGCGGAAATTATTCAAAATGCATTTACTAGTAAAAAACGGAAGCCGCAAATTCAAATATATAGTAATAGGCCACGATAAAACTTACTTTGTTAGGGAAAATTCTGATTCCAAAAATAAATACACTGAAACAGCTGTCATTCAGATGTTGAACTTTCTTATCGATAACATTTTTATGGTGTTTGGAGGTAAGGTTTTTCAACAAATTGTCGGCATTCCAATGGGCACTAACTGTGCTCCGCTTCTGGCTGACATATTCCTTTATTCATACGAAGCTGAGTTCATTCAGTCTTTGCTTTCGCAAGGAAAAAAACAATTGGCTCTTGGCTCCAATTTTACTTACAGATATATAGATGTCTTGCTTTCAATAAATAATCCTTCATTCGCGGATTACCTTAGCATCATCTATCCAAGTGAACTGGAGGTCAAAGAAACCACAGAAACTAGTAATTCTACTTCGTATTTAGATATTATGTTGTCTTTCGACATTAATGGTCAATTGAACACCTCACTCTATGACAAACCTGACGATTTCAATTTCGCTATCACAAACTTTCCTTTCATAAGTAGCAACATTCCATCATCGCCCGCATACGGCGTATTCATATCTCAGTTAATACGTTATTCCAGAGCATGTTCAAATTACAATGACTTTGTTCTGGAGGCTAGGCGACTTTCAGTTAAGCTGCTCAACCAGGGTTGTATATGTGCTAGACTAGCATCGTCACTGAGGAAGTTCTACGGTCGTTACGAGACTCTTATTACTCCATATGATATCTCGTTATCCAGACTTTTAAATGATATTCTGGACTGAGACCGATTCCGATCACTTTACACAGATTTGACACCTTCTATACTAGAAGGTTACCTACTTCGACTTCTCCATATATAGATACATATGGAATTCACACGATTTGACTCTTTCTACTGGGTATATGTGACGGGTGTTGCTAGCAAGCAGGAGATGCTCACTCTCCCCGGGCACCTGATCTCACTCCATCACAGGGGTTCACATATGCTCTTCAAGTAGACATATTTTGTTATTTTCCATTTGTTTTTCATTTTCACTGATTTTGTATGTCCTATGGTTTCATGATTTTTGGACTTGTGGTTTGGATTTATCCATCATCTTTACATTGACCTCTAGTGTGTTTCGGTGGATATCTGGTATATCACCAGTATTTTCATCCGACACATTGGCAGATTCTTGGGGAGACCTTGATAACAAATCAGCACAAGTATTCTCTCGACCAGCTATGTATTCAATTTTGCAATTATAAGCCATTATATTCATTGCCCAGAGTTGAATCTTTTTATTTTCCATAGTGGCATCAAGAATATATTTAAGGGGCTTGTGGTCTGTTTTTATGACAAAACTACTGTTGTGAAGGTAATGATCTAACTTCTGTAGCGCATAATGGATAGCACACGCCTCTTTTTCTATGGTAGACCAACGTGTTTGGGTATCACTGAGTTTGTGACTTAGGTAAGAAATTGGTTTTTCATTTATTACGTTCGGAATTGCATCATCAATGTCATCACAGGGTTGCGTCAAACATGCACCTACGCAAGTGTCGCTTGCATCCGTATATAACGTATAGGGCGTGTTTAAGTCCGGATATGATAAAAGGGGAACCACTGTGAGACTTTGCTTGAAATAGTCAAAAGCATTTTGACATTTTTCACACCACTGAAATCTTGCATATTTTTAAGTTAAAGCGATCAGTGGTTTTTGTGGGTCGGGCTTGACTCCATCTTTGTTAATTACAAATCCCAAGTAAGTGGTTTCTTTTTCAAAGAAAGTACATTTCTTTAATTTCAACTTTAGGTCATGTTTTCTTAGCCTGTCAAAGACCTGTTGAATATGAGCTAAATGTTCTTCATGAGATTCTGACCAAATAATGACGTCATCAATATAAGCAGTGCTGAATTCCTCACAACCTTCAAGAACTATGCTCATTAATTGTTGAAATATGCCAGGGGCATTACATAATCCAAAAGGCATTTTGTTGAATTCAAACAACCCTTTATGACAAGCAAAAGCAGTTTTGTGTTTGTCTTTTGGGTCCATGGCTACTTGCCAATAACCAGATTTCAAATCTAAAGTGGTGAAATATTTAGCTTTCCCTAGTTGTGCGATTATGTCGTCTATCAACGGGAGGGGATAAGATGTAGTTTTAGTAATTTGATTCAATTTCCGAAAATCTATGCACATTCTAGTGGTTTTATCCTTTTTTGCAACTAAAACAATGGGAAAACTCCAAGGTGACTGAGAGCGTGAAATAATTTTTGCATTTAACATTTCATCAATCGCATTGTCTACTGTTTTCCTATGATGTAAGGGAATTCTATAGGGTCTAAGTTTTATTGGTTCATGGTCACCTGTGTCAATTGTCATTTTCACAGTTTCCGTTTGTCCTAACTCTGTATCTTTAGCTGCGAATAAGTCTTGATTGTTCACAACTAATTTCCTAACACTTTCCAAGTGTTTGGGATCGGTATCTAAATCTTTTAAATCTAGAGACGTTTTATTTGACAAAACTTCATTGATCGTTTTTGCTTTATCTGTAGCGGGTGTCTCTTTTTCATCTATCGTGAGATTAGTTACTTTTCCTATGATGCAACCACGTTTTAAATAAATAGTTTTGTTTGTATGGTTACTTAAAGCAATGGGCACTATTTTAGTTGATTTTACTATTGCATTATTAATTTCAAGACCAGGTTCAGAATCCACATATCCTTTTTCTACTGCACTTATTTCAACAAATTCAGTGTGATTCAACGGAGTTTTTATCCGTGCCGGAACAATGTTCATAGTGTTTGGTTTCACTTTTACACCTCTCTGTAATCTTACTAGGGCGTTTATGTGACAATCTTCTTCAAGCGGTACATAGGACCTTCCTATTTTCAAATATCCTAAGTCATAATAAAGTCTTACTCCATGAGTTGTTAGAAAATCTCTGCCTAAAATAATGTTTCTATTCATATCTGCTATTACATAAAATGGTTGATTTACTGTAGTCCCTCCTAATTTAATTTCTAATTCCACATAACCGTCTATTTCTAATTTTCCGCCATTCACAGATTGGAGACTAATAAACTTCTTTACCAAATTTGGGGATCTATTTAAAGATTGATAAATTCGTCTGTGTAACAAACTAACTTCGGCGCCACTGTCAACTAATGCTCTAAATTTCTTTTTACCAATTTTCAAAAGGGACGAATTTGGACTACCAGCTAAATTTATTTTGTAAGACGGATAATTTTCTGTTTTATTCTTAATTTTATTTTTGAATTTTCTTTTATTTCTGACTGTTCGTTTAAAACTCCCGGCGACGGTCCTGTTTCGGCGGGAGCCTACTAGTTTTCCTGATTCATAGACTTATGTAGAGACCAACAATTCCTACGAATGTGACCTTTCTTTCCACAATGAAAACATTTCATGTCTGCATGTTTACCACGCCGAGCCTGGGAATTTTGTCCTTCATTTGTCTTTTGTACATCATTAATTTGTTTTAAGCGACAACGATTTGTAGTGTGGTTAGTTCGATTACAAATAGCACATCGCTTACGGGGCCTATAATGGTCATCTTCCATCGGCGTCTCACCATTCTCATGCAGAAAATTGTGTGAACTATAGGTGGAGCTACCTGTCCTAAGACTAACACGTTTGCGAAATGATAATTCAGTTATAGCAATAGAGATTGCTCTCTGAAAATTCTCGGGATTTTCCCGCATTACTTTGATCTTCAAGTAATCGTAAGCCAACCCATCTATAAAGAAATTCACTAACTGTTTCTGAACTTCTGCTGTATTTAAATTATCAAAAGCTTGGTCTGCTAATTTTGACAATCTATGCGCGTACAGCGATACTTCTTCATCTCGTTTTTGCTTTACTCTTTGTAGTAAGGACAGCGCGTGCTGTCGATCCGTTACGAGCGCGAACCTTATCGATAACTCTGCCTTAACTTGATTCCAATTAAATCCGGGGTGATCATCGTATAATCGTTCAATAAAGTCGCTAACGGCATCGTTACTCGTTCTGTAAGCAATTTCTTTTGTCTCATCTTCTGTTAAACCATTTAATTTAGCACATTTCTCAATACTCTTAATCCATCTATCAAATAGATCTGGTTTTGTTCCGTCAAAAGATGGGACATCTAATTTTACCCCTTGTTTTGTTAAAATCCCACTTAATCTATCAACTTGCCTACCTAACCCTTGAAAAAGTAAAGGAACATCAATAGTTTCAGCCATGACGATTTCAGAAAAGTAAAAATCAGACTTACCGACAGAGAATGATGGTTAAAATCCAAATCCAGTCTACGGCAACCAAATCACCAACACGTGTAGGGCAGTACTTCGCGTTGGGGTGGTGTGAGTTTGATTCCTCAAGGTGCGTTGTGTTTATGCGACAAAATTATAAGTCAGTAAGAAAGTTAATACTTTTAATAAAATCTCTACAGCAATGTACAAGATAGCAAGTTGGCTTCGTGCGACGTGGAAAAGGGGGAGACCTGGCAGTTACGATGATCACAATGTTATATTTCACAATATAGTTCTTTCAAGTTCTTTTTAAATCAAATAGATCTGAAATCTCTGAAGGAATTCTAAAGTCTCAATTCTATCAAGTGATTCCGAGGTCTGAACTTCATCAAGTATTTCCGAGGTCTAACCTATTTAAACTCCCCAACTACTTTATATATTAAAACACTATCCATTTCCACAAGGAAAATAGATTAACCGTAAATTGACCAGTCTAATTATGATTCCACAAGGAAAATAGATTAACCGTAAAATTGACCAGTCCAATAATTAATATTTTAATTATACTAATTTACCACGTACCCCACGAAGCCATTAGTTCACAGATTCCTAAAACTTTAAGATAAACAAACAAGATAGACTAGCCATTAACTGACCAATTCAATTATGATAATTACAAGTCTTTAAGATAAACAAGCGTGAACCTTAGTGTCTGTTATTGAATCATTCACAGGAAAAATCGTCCAAGATATAATGTTCCTTGGTGGATCCATTGGTGATGTTTCTTAAAAACAATTCGTAAGTAGCGTGGTACGCCGCTACCTTCCACTTTTGTACAAAAATATTTGATCTTCTGACCTTAAGCTTGGAATCTGACATATGTTAAATGAAAAAACAAATACCCCTTGTACTACAGCTTTTGAATGTTAAGCTACAGTTTTTATATTTCTCATGTGCATATCTTGCGGAATACCTTTCTACCAGCAAAAAAAAAAAAAAAATAAAAAAAAAAAAAAAATCAAAGTACTGAGAGTACTGATAGAAGGTGATTAGTAAAGCACACTGTATATTCAAAAATAGCAACACCTAGCGTGGCATTATATGAATGTTTCTTAGTTTGAGGGGATGAATTTGAAAGTATAGAAATATTCCCACATTGTAAAAAATTTGGTGAAATACTATTGAAATCCGTGCAATGGGTAAAAATTTATGGACTAGACAAAGATTCACCCATCATATACAATTTGACCTTGACCTTGCATATATAACTTTGGTTCAAAGTCAAGACACACCCTTCGGTATTGGATAACAATTCGGTGACATATTACGTATGCTCCAATATATGCAAGGAGTAAAAATTTATGGCCCAGACAAAGATTTACCCCTAATATGCATTATGACCTGGACCTTGCGGATACAACCTTGGTGCAAGGTCAAAATACACCCTTTGATCCTGGGCAACAATTCTGTGAAATATTACTCAAATCTATGCAAGGTGTGGAAGGGTATGACACAGACTGATTTACCCATCGTATGCATTGTGACCGTGACCTTGAAGATACATGTATGACTTTTCAATCAAGGTTATGGCACACATTTGGGTTCAGTGCAGTAATTCTGTAAAATATTATTTAAATTAATGCATGATAAAGTAGATTGACAAATACTTGTTTTCACATGTGCTTTCCCACCCCACCCCCGTCCCCTTCTTTTGAAGTAAAGATGGATTTTGATCATATCATATAGAGACTTGTTGATGCTTCTTACTGTCCTGGGAATAACTCCATTTTCCCGGTTGAAATTGAATACCCTGCTAGTTCATTATGATTAATTATTACAATATACTACTTTTTTGGCAATCCTGGATCCACCACAGTTTATATCCTAAATGATATATAGAATCTGAATCTTAGCAAACCATAGTAATACCCGGCCGAGGTAATACTCGATGTTGACTGTCTATAACACGTGTGCATTTTCTAGAAAATTAGTCCTTGACTATTGTTTTTGAAAGGTGTTCTGTTTGATCAGGGGGAAGGCTGGCTGTAGCGTGAGCGTTCCCCTTGAGAAGGAGGCTCACTCTAGAGAAGAACCGCCGGGAGTGGGGGGGGGGGGGTTCTGGCTAGGGAGAGGCTCACTCTATAACACTGGCCATTCCGTTTATCAAAATTATAAGTTTACGCAATGTAAGGAATTGTGGCCTTATCATGTAAACAGGGCCACGATCTGCGGCTAAGTTTAAATATACCACCTTGGGCGCAAAGTAGTATATTGTCATAAATAATCATAACGAATTAACAGGGTACTCAATTTCTAACGGGAAAATGAAGTTATTCCCAGGACAGTAAGAAGCATCCTCAAGTCTGTATATGATATTCCTATATCAAAATCCATTTTTACTTCATTTCCCCAGCTGACAATATCAGCAGGGACTTATATATCTAATATCTAAAATGAGGGTTGGGCGGGATATGACCCTAGATTAATATCAAGATAAATGAATAAGATAAAAGCGATTTATATGTTTTTACATGAGGTCATTGAGGGATTGTGTATAGTGTCGAAAATAATGCTAAATTGACGAACTTGATGTATATATCATATACAATCGCTTAAGTGTTGATTAGAGATGGTCTAACATAGAATGGATAGGTCTAATGTTCACGAGATGATCTAAACAATTTGTACTATACGTACAATAGACTGTGTCTGAAAAGGGAAATGTAAACGAACAATATCAATGCATTACCATGTGCCAATTATGGTAAAACGGAGGGTGGGCAATTGTCTATAATTCAGAAATTAGTTCTTAGGAATTTATTACAAAACCAAATCTAATTTTAAAGAAACAATACGAAAATACGAAAAAAGTGCAAACTTTTGCACCTCTCTCTCTATTTGTATCACTTTCATAAGAATTTGAGCGTCACATGCAGAATGGATCTACAATGTTTGAATTTCCAGTCGTGCCTGATTTTATGATTATGCCAGCCGCTGTTAGAGATCCTTTGTCTGGACAAACATGTTCATTGAAATTAAATTAAAGGGGAAAAATCAATACCCCATGTAGATTAATACCATTTTTACAACATCTTGTGAAAAGCTATAGATCTAAATATTAATAATAATAATAATAATAATAATAACAATGATAATAAAGATATCGATGTACAAACTAGTGAGATATATTAGGGATTACAATCAGAAAAGAAGAAGACTAAGGAAGGATTTTCAGAGTAGCAGACAAATAGTAAGGTCTTCCGAGACATCACAAAAGATCTTAAAAATAACAAAAGAAATTGAAGCTAACTAAATACATTTAGACTCGCATAGTTTTATGTGTATAATAGCAATATAGCAATGTATAAATGTGTGCTTAAACATCAAATCACGATATTCTACTTGTCTTTTCGGGAATTCCGGTCACCCCATAGTAATTTTCAAAGCTGTTTTATAAATTTTCAGCCATCAAATTAAGTAAATCACTCTAAAACTAAGGAGTATCTCCCTCATGCATAGCTCTGTCCTTAGATAGATTCTTTGGTTCACATTTTTGGTCCTTTTGATTGAACACTGCTCTTCAAAGATTTGTATATTTTGAGAATTCCAATCATTTGGCCACGAGCATCACTGAAGAGACATAAGTTGTCGAAATGCGCATATGGTGCACTAAATTATAAGGTATATATGTTCTATATTTATTATACAGACATAAGTGCAAAATGATCTCAAACGCACCCGACTTACAAACAATAGAAATATTGTTAAATTATTCACAATGATTAGAAATGCAAGTTCGTTATGAATATTTTGTATATGAAATGCATTTGGTCTTCTCTATATGTTTTCTTTGACAGTGTCATTGTGTGAAATATGTTGACATACGTCATGCACGAACAAAGTTTCAGTATGATGTTTCAATGCATATGTGTATCAATATTATGTGCCGGTGCCAGTAATTGTTCATTTTGTTGCACATAGGTTCCAGTATATTGCGAGACAAATTTATAAATTAGAATGGTTTAAAAGCCACAACGACTATTTCGAGGTTCAAAATATGTTCTACTTGTACCGAAACGTCTTATTTCTGTAGCGAAACGACAATGTACCGAAATGTCCTTACATCGAAACATCTATAATACCTGATGCTTAGTCCGAACGAATTGGAACCTCTGACTAATTATTATAAGTAAACATTGCAACAGACTATATACAATATTAAAGATGTTTATTCGAATAAACAAACGCGGTCATGCACACAAGGAAAGATGTACATATATATCAAACATTATTTTAAAAACAAAACAAAGCGATCGATCTATCCTTAAACGAATGGCAGCCATGGCTAAGGAATAAACTTGTACGTTTTGACCGACATATGTAGCGCAGGAATATTTTTCATATAACTTTATCTCATAAATAAGAGTACACTAAATCTATCTATTTTGGCAAATTTCAATATGTAAAACACAAATTCTTTAACTTAAGTTGCTAAAATTGAATTTTATGTAAGTATCACATGAATTGTTTGGGCACTATATTTTTGTTACTGTTTAGGGCGGAAGAACACTTGAGTAACATCGGTTTCCAAACTGGGATAGACGGCAGCGTAGGGAAGCTGATTACATCACCTTCCAAACAAATCTTGTGACCTTGCGTTTGGAGTTTGACTTAAATTTAGGAATTCCATAGCTCATGTTATGACTTTTGAATGGTACGTGATAGGACTTTAATATTTCACATGTGTATTCCTTCTGACAAGACCTTTCCATCGGTACCATTTTTACCTCTTGACCTTTAAAATGACCTTTGACCTACATTTCAAGAACTTTAATATTGGTTATAATTTTTGAAGTGTTAAAAAGTAAAGATTTTATATTTCACATTTAAGTCGTTGTGACAAGACCTTTCTGTCGGTACAGAACTTTTTTTTTTCAAAAGCTTTAAAATTGGTTATTACTTTTGATTCATAAGAGTTAGGGCTTCCATACTTCGCAGCATATTTCTGAAGACAAAACCGTCCCGTCAGAACAATAATTTTTATCTTGTGACTTTGACCGTGACATTTGATCTGCTTTTCAAAACCTTTTACATTGGTTATACAATTTAATCGTAATAGGTAAAGCTTTCATATTTCACATGCGTATGGGATGTACCGTACATTAGGCGGCGCTTGTGTACTATCAGTTAGTAACATCGATTGGAGTTAGCAACATTATGACGTCACAATAACGTACCATTGTTATTTACGCCATTTTTGCGGGAATATTTCCTCCTAAATAGTAGGACCTCAATTAATGGCGGTTTTTCCAATTCCATGTGACAAAACCTTTTCGTCGGAACAATAACGAATATCTTAAAAGTCAGCATTCACTATATATCGCTCTTCTGACCTTCTTCCGGTGAATTTATTGAAATTGGTAGCGTAAGCTAGGTGAAATCCATCTTATTTCATAACCGGTATAAGAAAAATCACAATAAGCAAAAAATTACGTCATATAGTATACATGTATAACATATATGTTGTTTTCGCGGAACCGCTCTAAAAGAACTTTGACATCGGTTGTAGCTTATGAATCGTAAGGTAGGGACCTCCATATTCCATGTGTATTCCATTGGGGTGGGGCGTAATTAAGATATAGAACATTGCAACATTTGTCTTTCTTTGGACTTTGTTGTCGCCGGGGGCATCCATGTATTACAAACATATCTTGTTTCTAGACTTTTTTATGGGTTTGATAAGATTGTTTGATAAGGCCTGCTGCTTTTATTACAAAGTCCACACCGCAAATCTATTAAGACTATTCATAATTGTGCTGTTTCCATGACAACCCTTACAAGTATTATATATATATATATATAGGTATCCATTATTATTAATGAAAATGGCTAAAAAAGGGGGGACAAAAACCGTTCAAAAACAGGACATTTTCAGTGTCAAAATCTTCATTTCTTATTACTAGATAAACAGTGATGGAATAATGTAAAGATGATGGATAAATCCAAACCACAAGTCCAAAAATCATAAAACCAGAGGACATACAAAATCAGTGAAAATAAAAAACAAATGGAAAATAACAAAATATGTCTACTTGAAGAGCATATGTGAACCCCTGTGATGGAGTGAGATCAGGTGCCCGGGGAGAGTGAGCATCTCCTGCTTGCTAGCAACACCCGTCACATATACCCAGTAGAAAGAGTCAAATCGTGTAAATTCCATATGTATTTATATATGGAGAAGTCGAAGTAGGTAACCTTCTAGTATAGAAGGTGTCAAAAACAACTTTTTTACACAAAGAATTTACGTCTTCGTTGCTGCATATCTTCGTGGTGAATGTTATTTTACAAAATCTAGAACAACTTTCCTAATTTTTTGGCATGTCAAAGCTGTGTACCTGCAGTGGTCAGTTTGACCGAATGACTTTATTATTTACCTCTGATAAAAAAACCTTAACAATATCATGGTCCTTAGACTCTGTTACATGTATGTTAGATTTTAGTGAACTCTTAGTAGTTGTATTATATGTTGATTATTTTTTATATAAATACATTTGTTGCACCAGGTAGCTTCGTAACTTATGACAGTAGTAATAGTAGGATTTCATTTATGGGGACTCTGGGTATAAATGTATATTGGCAAATAGAATTGCTTGAGACTTCCACTTGATTTCGAGCACTGTAAATGCCGAGCACTGTAGAAGCCACCACAGCCACCACTGTATTTCTGCTGTGTTGATTTCATTAAACAGTAAAAACGTTTCACTGACTCTTCTATTTTGTCGCATACACAACGCTACTTTAGAAACCAACCAATGTAAAGTGCTGCATTACAGGAGTAGGTTACTCTGGTTGTATAAGTAATACTTATCACAATATTTCTCCTTCTAAATAAATAAATATATTGTGATGAATTGTAGAAGAGAAGAAGTTTTCAAAGTGCCCTCTGCCCGAATACTTAGTGAAAGGATGTATCCAGGTTGGTGCGACAAAGGCCTAAGATGGTATCCTCTTTTGACAATCGTTAGACCTGTTGCAGTGATCAGCAAACGAAATGCACCAGAATAACCAAGAATGGTGTCTCAAGAATTGATGCTAGTTTTGGTTTTATGCGGAAATCAAATTGTTGACGCATATTGACTACTTTAGGTGGATGGAAATAAGGATCTCTAATTCTATTATTCCCCTTCCTGAAATAAGTTAATCCCAAAATAAAACATGTCTCCAGGTGTGACATTTTCATATCTCAGACGGTCCAGAGTTGCACGGTTTGCACTATTTCTTGGAGAGGTTCATGGCTATGATGTACGAACCTTAAAGTATTTAATGTCTCTTTCGACCTCATTGACAAATTTAATAATATTTGCAGATATCTGGATGATATTTTGGTTATCGACAACCCTGAATTCGAACAATTTATATCAGAAATATATCCACCAGAGCTCACATTGAATAAAGCTAATACTTGAGATAAATCTACACCTTTCTTAGATTTGAACATCAAAATTATCAACTACCTAATATATACTAATATTACTGATAAACGCGAGGATTTCGGATTTCCTACTGTAAATTTTCCTTACTTGGATGGCGATGTCCCTCGACTCCCATCATATGGTATCTATATTTCTCAATTAGTTCGATTTGTCAGAGGCTGCACCGATGTTTTGGACTTTCATAAACGAAATTTACAAATTACTATTAAACTTTTAACTCAGAGTTACAGATATCGCAGCTTAGAAAAACATTCGGCAAATGCTTTAGATCTTATTAAGAACTTCTGTCTAAATTTGGAAATATTTCTTTTCAACACTATGTATCCAATGGAGTTTCCCATCCTAATTTTTACAGTGATCTCGTATATAAACTAAGGAAAGTAAAAGGCTCCGATAACGTTATTTTATCATGTAATAAAATAGTCAAACGTCTTCTAAATAGAGAATATGACATTGAGATCACCAAAAAGACTATAGGTCTTGTATTTGGCTCCTCTACAGCCTTATGCAGACTTTTACTTGAACGTTGCACGCTGACTAACAGGGCGGTGGGGACTATATGACGGGCCTTGTCCAAACCTCTTTCCGAGGAGACATGGTCCTGAACCTCTTCCCCTCTGACTGTTAGTCGGGACTCCTACAGATCTAAGGTTTTAGCTCGCTTTCCGAATGGCACAGCACGGTTTATAATGTTGATGTCGCATATATTTTTATATCATTATGTGTTTTACAATACCTTACGTGTTTATATTTTTCTGACCTCTCAATATGCGAAACTTGTTGACCCGTGTTCTTTACATGGATGATTATTTATAAGTTTTTAAATGTACGTCCTTTGATTGTTCTGCTGTTACGGTGAGTGGGAAGGTGGGCCCATAAACCGGTTAACCACACCATTTGTTTGGCTTTTGTGAAATTAAATAACCGTTCGAAGTCGGTATCGTAATTGCACTAGATATATTTTTGAAATGTGTTATATGTGCTAGTATATTATTGATATTCATGTATTGTATAGCTCCATGGTGACTTCTGCTACATAACTGAGCCAGTAACTCCTCTTTTTTCTTTTATAACAACACTTAAAAGAAAGTGTCAATCTCCACCACCTCTAGGGACAGACATTCTTCCAGCACCACGTAGCCAAAATTTGTCGGAATGTGAACGATTTCCATCGTTTAAAAAGTTTAGAATAGGGCCACTAGATCCCCCTTGATTACTAAGAAGTATCATTAAGTTGATGTTAAACACCCCCAACCTCCGAATTTGAAAGCCGAGTTTTCCTGACAACACTCATACATAAAAAGTGAGACTTATATCTAACATCAAGATATCCTATTTCATAACAAAATCAGAAATAAGAAACATACATAACGTATTAATCGGAGCACCACCCCCCCCCCCTTTTTTTTAGACGAAAATCCGGGAACCGCATCTGTGACCAGGAAATTGAAATTGAAGAAAGAAATAAAAAGTGTATCCCTCGATAATGGGAGAAATGCAATAGCGGATTTTACAAAATGAAATAAGATAGTTTGCCTTTCACTATTCATACTTTTCAGTCGTAATAGGGGGATTACAGCCTTGAAGTAAGAAAGAAATACCTTTTTCGTAGAATTTACAGACTAAAACGGGGAACAACCTCCTTTTCATTCTGGTAATGGTATATTTGTCTTCTCTTGGATTTTCCTATCCACATCTGTCTAGTGGAGATTTTCAAAAGTCATTGCTAATGCATCTTTCAACCATGTTTCGATGCAAAGCAATCGACCGTCGTTGTACTACATGGTTATCAAATTATTGTGTGGTCGGACCATGGGATATTCGGACTTTCGGAAGTCGGAATATAGGGTCGTCGGAATATTAGGCTTGAATCAGATAGCAGGAATGTTGCATTCTTCCACTGTTCCATTCCATGTTGGAATGCGCTGAATGTTGCCTGCAGATTCTTTGTCAAAAGTTTACAAAAAAAAAAAAAAATAAATAAAAAATAAGAGATTATGACAGTATTTTCAAAATATGGTGATGCCTTGCTGCTATTCTGGTGTAAGTATTATAGGTTGTGGTGATCTGTCGTCTCCTTTCTTATTCAAACATGATGTTTATCCATAGCTTTAGTGGTATACGTTCTGTTTACCCATAGCTTTAGTGGTATACGTTCCTCTTTAATGACTATAATAACAAAAATAATCTGATTGAGTAAAGAGGTCCTATATGAGCATGAACTTGTTACACCTTGATAAATCTAACATTACATGTTTGTAGTATTATCTACGGAAGTATGGTAGGGAAATGTGAGAAAATGAAATCATCTCGGGCGCACGACGTACTAAGTCATGTGCAGAAGATTAAAAGTCGCGCACACGACATAATTATCTCGTGCACACGACTTACAAAGTGGTGCGCACGAGATAGGTATGTCGTGCGCACGCGATAGGTATGTCGTGTGCACGAGATAAAAAGTCGTGCGCACGAGATAACTATGTCGTGCGCACGACTTAATCAGTCAATAAGTGTATCTCTCACATAATTGCTATGGGGTCTCTTACTGTAACAGAAATCTTACAGTATAAATATCGGATTTTTAAAGAGTTCGCATTGAAATTAGGAACCACGGTGCTTCAGCTACATTCCATAATTTTGTTGAAATTAGGGAATGATCCAAGATTTAGGGTTAGCGTGGGGGCGAAGTCAGGCGAGGGGTCTGGGAACTGTCTAAATCCCTAGCAGGTCCAAAGCTTCGTCTCCCCGTTCCCTAGGAAACTTATGCGATTTGGCAATTTTCGGGCCAAAAATTTCACCTCAGCTTTCGGTCCTCAGTGGGTATTATAAACAAAACTGACAGACACACACACAGAGTGAGAGAGAGAGAGAGAGACAGACAGAGAGATGTGACAGCTCTATAATGTGATAATTACACGACCTCTCCTAATTTGTCTATTCCATGAATGTTTCAGTCTTTACATTGCTTTTTTGATTACATTCTAAGTTCAAAATGAGTCATAATCATAAGCTCTTTATACACTTGAACATTCTTAAAGTGGGTGGGGTTAGGAATGGGATTCTCAAGAAAACCGCAGGTATTAAGCGTGCTCTATTTGGAAAGGGTGAAGACAAGGCGTGGGGCACGGCAGTTGCGTTACCAACTGAGGACGCTCAGTTGAAGTAAAATTTCAGAGGAGGCGAAGCTTTGCACTTGTTGGGAACCCAGGTGGTTCCCAGATCTTTTGCCTGAATTCGCCCCCACCCTAACTGCAAGTCCCGGATCAGCCCATAATTTAATAAAATTATATTGCATTTTACACTGAATTTGTCCTTGTATGTCCTTGGATATGCTTGACTATATCGATAGTGCACTGTGCCTTGAAATGGCCCTCTAATTTGTTCTTGTATCCTTGAACATGACATTGATTTGAGTTTGGACGTGTGCACTGCGTTGACTTTTGTATCTGAATGTCTTGGAATACAAAGACTAGATTATTGTTGGTTGTTGTAAGGACGGGCATGTCTGATCCCTCCGTCTAACAACAAGACTTACTTTGAAAATGAAAATAAATTCTGATAGACCGATTACACATGTATTGCTGAATTATCATAAAAATATGGCCCATGAAAATATGTTTAAAGTGGCGAAATAAAATCACACAAAACGGATTTGATTAACAACATTGCTTTGAGAATAGGATTATATTATCTTTTCAATATATACATCTCAGCATTTTGTTTATTATGTAAGTCATTTATGCATAATCAGACATTACTTTGTATCTAAGTGATAGCTGTAAGTAATTCAAAATGGAAAATTACTATTATGGATTATATTTTCTACCAACTTTTCATATAGTTATTCTTCTACGTGCATCTTAAAGTATCGTTTCTGTATGTCATATATGCATCGCATGAAGTTATAGATTACCTAAAATATTTAAATGTTCTTAGTAGAGCAAATTATAAAACTGTGATGTCGCATTTATCAAGGTACGTTTGTATGCCAATTTTTCCAGATGGATGGATTTTTTGAATCATTTAATCACATCACTCATTTCGTAAATGTTACTTTGACTTAAGTGTTATTATACCCTTTTCCCTATGACACTTTCCACACAGTGTTCACATTCATGTATATATATTGTGCTAAATTATGTTTCGTCTGTATGTAAGTGTATTCACGGCGGGTGTGGCTAGCCAAATAGGAGACGCTTACTCCTCCCGGGCACCTGGTCTCACCTCTGAATTTCAGGGGTCCGTGAATGCCCACCGTAGTACTTTGTTGTTAGTGCCATAGTCATGTGACACCAGTTACTTTCGTATTTTACATTTACCGTGATAATATGTTTTAATGTAACCATGACGACTGTGTATACATACATCTATATGAAACGATATTGTCCCTTGTATTTGATTAAATATCGTTGTCTATAGATGCTTCAGCTGTGTTCCGTGCATAGATCGAAATCTGCATGCAGTGTATCAAGCATATGCTGTCAACAGATAACTTATTTAAAGATGACTTGTCATTAAAAACAGCTTTTCTTTCGGACATTTGAACAGAGTAAATGGTTAAATCGACATTTATCTTTGTGACGCATTTATAACAGCTGACATGACATGAAATAAGATAAGAGAAAGCAACCAAGAACTGACTAGAGGGAGGGATGATATTTAGTCATGATGTAACTTTCTTTTTTTCTTTTTTATTTTTTGGTTTACTCATATTGATATACAGTCACCCCTTCCTATTAGTGGTGTAAGATGCTATTAAACATGGAATCTGCATCATTCATCATATGCTGTAGTGCATATGTCGTGTAGACTATATTGTGATTTAAATGCTTCAAATGTATAACTATTTAAAGAACACTTCCTCTTGATGATGTACCAATCTGAATTTATCACTTAACAATACCCAAATATTTAATTTACATAACATTGAAAAGGAAGGTCTATGATGAAAATTCCACTTATGAGATTACGTAAAAATATTTGCTTTTATTTCCTGGTATCACAAACGACCGTTTAGGTTTCTAAAAACAATCTATATTTCCTTGTTAGTTCAATCGAGATTGTAAATTGAAACACTGAAAATGAAATATTGTGAACGTGCTCGTGAAAGAAATGTAAATATTATTCTTATTTCACTCACTGTGAATATGGTGTCCACCTGTCCGACAGACATGGCAGCATGGATGGAGAGGAGTCGTCAGTTCAATTGTCAAAAAGGATTATCATATCATTGTGGACTGACGGACCTTGGGATCCTGGAGGAGTTATGTTTAATTCGTCGTGAACTGCCACCAAGATGTAAGAAAGTAATAATCATATCAATTTATATCAAAGCATGAGCATTTCCAAAATGTCGTATGTATATAGGTACAGTTGCAATAAACAGGAGGAGATATTGTTTAATTTCGCTTCAAGATATAATTAAATGAGCAAGAAAACGACATTATTTAGAATAATAATTATAGAACATATTTACCTTCCAGTTTTGAGCAACAGATGCGCATTTCGACAACTTGTGTCTCTTCAGAGATTCTGGTGGCCAAATAATTGAATTTCACAGAATGTAAATATATTTAGAGGGCAGTGTTGAAACCAAAATGACTGAAAAGTGAACCAAAGAATCAATCTAAGGACAGAGCTATGCATAGGGAGGGGAGACACTCCTTAGTTTTAAAGCAATTTACATAATTTGACTGAAATTTTGACTGAAAAGTTTAAGTATATATTGCATGTCTTAGGCAACCCATTTAAAAAACTGTAAAAAATATAACTAAGATTATTACAAAAGGTAGTTTTGAAATTAAATATATAAAGTTTACCAAGATTGAAAATAAACTTTCAAGACAATAATAGGATCAATTATGTAAATAAGATTGTTTACAAAATAAAAGGTTTATTGAAACAAAAAAGCAATAAGTTGATTTACAACACCATACAGTAGATTATAGATGGTATCTAATGACTATATATAGAAATAGATCCATGTAACTGGGTAGACGCACCGTCTGAAATTACTATAATTACAAGAGATCTTACATGCTAGCAAAATTGAATGTCATCAGGTAGTGTCCGCAAAGGTTTATATACAAAACATGCATTGTTTTTATGACTCGTACTAAATTTTCTTAATGACTACTCTATTGTTTATCAGAGTAAAAGAAACTTTTTTGTTTTTTGTTTTGTTTGTTTGTTGATTTTTTTCTTCTTTTTTGTTTTGTTTTTCTCTCTTCTTTCTTACTCATTTATTTATTTATTTATTTATTTATTTATTTATTTATTATTTTTTGTTTTCTTTTGTTTTGTTCATAGTAAATGTTAAAAAAATTCAATTCAGAGGGATGTTGAGATATATTGTCCTTACCCATTTCTTCTTGTTTTAATCTTTATCCCTTTGCTCCCTCCCCTTATCCCTTCAGGTAACGATGACTTCTGTGACACGATTTTAACAAAGGCATGTCATATATCATCTTAAACAGGTTATTGCTGCAAACTTCTTATGCACGTAAGGGAGAAATTCAATTCAAATATTTTTGAAATTACTATAACGCCATTAATATCCGCTTCAAAATCATCAAAGATTATGCGTTGATAATTATATTATCTATCAATATAAAAAAGAAAATATTATGCTTTAATAATTATATTATCTATCAATATAAAAAAGAAAAAAAAAAAAAACAGAAACATCTAACAAAGCAGTATGACACAAATCACCAAGGACCTGCAAACAAAAATGATAATATTAGAATATATATGGAACGACATAACAAAAATATTCGATTGTGCTGCGGGTACAATACAGACTTCCGGCGGTCAGTTGAAGTAAGAAACGTGATTTAATTTGTGCGGGTAACCAGTTTACGGGTGCCCACGTTCCCACTCACCGCAAAAGCAGCACAATCAAAGGACACACATTTACAAACTTATAAATAATTCTCCATATAGGGAACAAGGATCAACATTTTCCTCAAGAGATAGGTCATAAAAATTTATTACACACGAAAAAAATCATAGAAAAAAATATGTTTCTATCAAAATTATGTAAGGAGACATCAACATAAGTAAACCGTGCTCTGCCTGTCTGTAAGCGAGCTCAGATACAAAATCTATGTTATACGATGTTTATTGTTTCAGATTGCCCTACATTTGACTTCAACTCAACATATATTTTTCGATTTTGGAATTGTACATACAATACTCCAATAACTACCAAAAAATGCAATGAACAAAATCTACCGGAAAATGGAATCGTTACAGATGAGTTATATAGATGTACGTTACAATTATGTCGAATCTCGATTTCAATTTGATTCTTGTCATTGTTAATGTAATATCATAACATTATAACGAAAGACCATAATGTATTTAGCTATCATTGGTATATACTTTTCAAATAGTAATGTTAATATCATATATATATTGCAACATTCAGCGTAATGCCCTTTTTCTAGCAAAGTTACACATATTTGTTGTTTTTTCGGACACATATAACACGAGTTGGAGAGGGACTGTGTCTTTTTGGAATGATATACGACATCATAGGAAGATATCCTTTTTAACTAATTTGAGCCAAGTGAGCTATTTTCTTAGTGCGTCGTCTGTCGTTCGTGCGTTCGTCGTTAACTTTTTCACATTTTCGACATCTCTGGAACTGCACTAGAGATTTGGATCAAACAGTGAATAAATGATGTACTCAAGGACCCCTACTAAAATTGTGGTCGGGATCCAGATCCCCTCAGGGGTGGATCCAGAGCGGGCCAAAAAGTGCCCAAAACGGTACCCCTCTCCAAAAGTCATCTCCTCCAGAACCAGTGCATAAATCGGGAAACGACTTGCATTTTAAAAATCTATAAAGATGGATTATCAGAAATTGTGTTCGGGGTTAAGATCCGTCAAATATAAATCAACGTTTTTTTTACGTGTTTCTGGACTTGTTAATTTCGATGCAGAAAAGTGTCATTTTCTTAATGACTATTGTGATCATGATTATGGTAAGGGATATAATTGTGAAAGAATTTTGTCATTATCTCAAGTTTTGGAGTTTTTATGAATTTGTGAAACTCCCCCATCCCCCTCCAAAAAAAAAAAAAAACAAAAAAAAAAAAAAAAACAAAAAAAAAAAAAAAACAAAAACTACAACAACGGGGGGGGGGGGGGGGGGGGGAGGTTTGGCCATCTTTCACATTTTCAACTTTTTCTGCAAAACTGTTTAAAGGATTTTGATAAATATTAGTAGAAATAAATCACTTATGATCCTCTTTTAATTCTGTCGTTTTCGTCCTGACCTCTTTACAGTTTGGCGCCACCATAGTCAAAAGTAGGTCATAAAATAGTACCTTTTTGGACAATATTCTTCTTCATACTGGATGTATACAAAGACAAGCAGAATGCATGCAAATTACCTAGAGGGATGAGTGAAGAAGTCTTGTCATTTTCTTTCCCTTGCTAAACAAATTTTAGAATTTTTATTTTTCGACATTTGTTTGGAGAGTAGCAGTTCAAATCCAGCTGTGGTCAATTTTCTTTTCATTTTTTTAAACGTATCTAAATAAATTTTTAGAATTTTCTCAACGCTCAACATATAAAATTAGGCCATTTTATGTTCAATCTGGACAATATTTGAAAAAACAAACGGCCACACCTAAAAGAAAGACTAATTTGTTGCCCTGAAACACATCTTGCAGAGACAAAGCAAATGCTGAATTGATGTGGAGAAAGTTTTGTTTTTTATTCTGGTGTGAAATTTTCAACATTTGTGTTGACTTTGTCACAGGAATACAAAAATAAATGAATTCTTCTTTCCTGCATGACTGATCATCTAGGTACTCAGGTGAGCGATATATGCCTACTTCGACCTCTTGTTTTATTTATGTTTGCTTTTAATGTCTGAATGACACACAGTAATAACTCACCAAGGTTAAAGATTCGAATCATGCAGCTTTAAACACCTTATAATGAAAATAATTTTTAACACAATCCAACACCTATATTTATTTTCCCAATACACCATGGTTATTTTGATGGACTAAATTCCTAAGGGATATGCCATCCAAATAAATGCAGTTAGTACCTATATTGCTAAGCAATAAACTGTTTATTAACGTACCCCATATGTTATATTTCTTGATTGTTTGTTGGTTCGTTTCCATGCTTTGTGGTTTATCAATAGCTGTATCACCGTGTCTTTACCAACACACAGGAGAAAAAGACCACAACAAAGGCTCATTTTATTAGGATGAACAGTGACTGTATTTGTACAATACTCTCGTAGTGGTTGTAGTTCTGGTAGGGGAGCGGTGTGTTCTATAGTCTCTTTTCAAACGTCTCTTCATGAGAACATACTCAGAATAGCATAAAGGGATGTCCTATTATACGTGGTTCTGCCATTAGCTGGAGTTTTCTCTGTTACTTTAAGGTCAATATGGGAATTGGTTTGCACTCCATATATTTCGGATTTCTACTGTTTCGTCCTTTGGCATTGGGGAAAAGATATTTATTGTCAAATCTCCACATATGGTAAATTGGTACTGATGAATATATTCTTTTAGATTTGTCTTATCACAAGATTGAAAATAACTTCATTTTACATATTACAAAGTAGTTTTCAATCACAAAGTATTTACCATGAATACAAATATTAAAAGGTATATGCTCTTTATTTATATAATTATTTTATGTTTTAAGATCCAATTTGTTTCCTCTGGCAGGAACCGCAAAAAGTTTCCACGTGAGTAAATTTGTAAAACCTATTAAAACTATAAACTTTTAAAGTTGAATAACATGACAAATCTTACATGCAAATACATGATGAATTTCAATAAAACACATCAATAACAAAAACATTCTAATTAAAACATATCTTTTCCATTAGAATTTCAGTCGCAAAACCTCAATCCTTAGCGATATCAAACTATTCAATCCAACATATACCGCCAAGCAGGTACCGAAATACTTTAAGCAGTATGTATTGGAGCACAAAACACAGTTCAAACAAATCTGTGGCAGATAATGATGGTAATATCATAGTAAAAATTATATTGCTTTGAATTTTCAAAATGTAAAATAGATGTACCTGTAGAAATATGCTATTGAAAGTTTAAGATAAGATATGATATAACTGCCCATAAGGATAAATTACCATTGGCAATAGTCACGTCATCTTGATTTTATTTAGGAGAAACTTTATTCTCCAGTTACCTTTCCTATATTAATGTTTTACAGGTTCAAAGATTCCAATATTTGATAACACTGCAATTACCATAACATCAGCTATTGGTAAAAATGTTTAATCAAACCCTTTAAAATATACGAAAATTTATATGTACAACGAATAATCTCCATATTTAGCAAATATTTGCATCTCCAATATAATAATAATAATAATAATAATAATAATAATAATAATAATAATAATAATAATAATAATAATAATAATAATAATAATAATAGTTATGATTATAATAATGATTATCATCATTATTATCATCATCATCATTTTTATCATCATCAATGAAACACTATTCGAGTTTAAGTTGAGACTTTGGACTTTATGGTTAGTGCATTTTCAGTTTACCATTTATAACATATTTATACAGTAACATATTTTTTTAAAGTTGCGTTCCTTATCATCGGCTTGGCAATTAATATTTTTGTTT
Organism: Pteria penguin; assembly: GCA_035048485.1. Lineage (NCBI taxonomy): Eukaryota > Metazoa > Mollusca > Bivalvia > Pterioida > Pteriidae > Pteria > Pteria penguin. The sequence continues at coordinate 33,715,670 of CM068584.1, forward strand.
TCCGGTACATCAACCGTAAAAAGGAGTGAGTATAATGCATGCTATTTTCTATAAATAATTCACATATCCTTACTGAGTGTTTTCCGAATTATTTTTTGTATGTTGAAATGCATGAGTTAAGTGGCTAGCGAAAGGAACTACTCAGAGCGGAATAATACACAGATATATTATCACAGAGACTGGATTGGAGAATAGGTACTTGGGTGAAATTAGCATATTACAAGTGTGTGTGAGAATTCTGCGTTGTACGGATAAAATCAAATACTAATTTTTGTGTGGTCACTCTGTATGCTCTTTAAAGGTACAACCTGATTATTTTCCCAATATGGTGAAGACAAACCACGTTCCGATATATGTACTAGTATGTGGTCCTACTTCTGCTCAACCTTTTTTTTTCGATAAATCGTTTCCTGTTAAAATGTTTATGATCGTGGCTTGAAAAACATGATGATCTACGGGGAGGATTATTGATAAATTTTAAAAGGTGTGCCCTTTGATTGTGCTGCTTTTGGGGGGGGGGGGGGGGGCAGGGTGGAAATATTGGCGCCCGAAAACCAATTAAGCACACCAGTAGCGTGACGTTAGTTACTTTTATTGATCGTTCTAAGGTGGTATCGTAACTGAAGTAAAATCTAATGTTTCTGTGTTTTCTCTTTGTTTATTTTACTATTTTCATGTTCTATGTTTATAACCATTGATGATTGGTGTGAAATATCTTGGTCTGATATCTTCTATCTTCTCTTTTCATAGCTGAGTTACAAGTTAAAAGAATATTATATGTGAAGTTTGTATGAAATATTTTTCCAAGGAAAAGATAAAAACATCTGACTAACCCTGTGTGTCAGTGTTCACCAAGGAAATATACTGTTAATAATGTAATAACACAAAATAAAATAAAACAATACAAGCTCAATAATAGTTTTATTTGTATCATTTTATAGGCGACAATTGACGTCTGATGGAGTACAAATTGGAGAGAGAATATCTGACATAAACGTTGTAAGCGAAAGGGAAATACATGCTGCTAATATGTATGAATCCATAGATGAACAAGCTATCCAGTTACCTGTGTTTGTGCAGCATGAGAATATGAACGACTATGACCAGGATGATACTGATAGCCCATATGACCATTTGAATTCAAATAGAGTCATCGTGTTGAATGCATGTAGGGCATTTTGAAACCTGCATTAAATAATTTCAAAATATATGTCGTTCTCTGAGTATGAATATCTTGTGTGTTGGATAATTTTTTATTCATGGAAATATTCACTGCTTATGTAGTAAAACCAGGCTTATGTCACGTATAAATTTACAATGATTATTTAACCATAATTTATGAAAATACGAAAGTTACTGAAGCAATGCCACTGATTCGATTTGGCTCACTGCAGCTCTCATAATGAACATTCGTGGATCTCTATCAAAACCCCTATAAATGAAGAATTTGACCTTTAAAACTTCACAAATGACAGTCAACTGGATAACTTCGTATGTTTTTTTCAAACGTAGGCACCTTGCTAAGTACCTTTATACCACATTCGTTATATTTGAATGGGGGAGGGAGGAGGACAAAGTCCACCCTTGCCATCCCTTGTCTTTCCAAACTACATTGTATTTGTGAATATTCGATGTGAATCTTAAAGCTGTATACCCTATGTTCGCTGGTACAGTGCATATTATAGGTAAATATATTTTAAATTGCTTTGATTATATATAAGCCTAAAACGTATTAAAAGAGAGCCCTTGCAAATATTGCGATGAAATTCGTCGTATTAAATGAGATATATTTGTGTAGAACGCGATGTTTGTGAACAGAATGTTTATAACCAACTAATGCATATTCAATGACGATTCTTTGATGATTGTTTAAATGCCTGGATTCTGACGACTCAGTACAATTGCACACTGACTATTAAAAGAAAGACAAATCTGCGTGTATTATTTTACATGCCAAAATTTGAAATGTTTAGTCTTGTACAAACATCAAAATTGAAAGAAGGTACAAAACAGTTAGCTATCTGAGAGTTATCGTTCTTTGGATTTCCTTCGCTGCTTTGTAATTGTAAACTACTATATATTCTGTTTCAAGGAATGCAGGGTTTGGATATCAGACATTGGTAGGGAATTATGTATTTGTGGATCTACACCGTGTACTATAACTAATTTTCTGTTCGTTATGCATCTGTGATATATGTATCAGACGGATACAGCCACAGACTTGTAGACCAGAAATGTCATATCCGTGAATGTCTTCCTTGAGGAGTAAAGTTTGATTTCAAGCGTGCTTTGTTCTTGATGTGGGTTTGCATCAAAGTTAAAATAGAAGTGATACCATAGAGTATGAGTTATGTGAAACAGGATTTTAATAATTGAGATTCATTAACGTAAAAGCATGTTTCTTCCACGGAATCCATCCCATCCCATGAATTTTCATACATTTTCAAATCTATCCTCATAATATAATCCACACTGTACTATACATTTTTTTTTTACAAAATTAAGATTTTACCAATTCAGAATGAGCAATTATATCGGTAATATGTCAAAATTATATAGATGCTCAACGATTAAATACCGAGCAATAGTTTAAAATGAATATCTACAGTTCAAGAGAAAAGAGCAAACATAATAACGAGAAGTGGGACCAGATACCAGACGGAGGTATGCAGTTGTTAACTCATGGCATGGCATAGAATTATACATGAAATGATCAGCTGCCAGTTCTTTCACGTTTTCGCTCTACATTTGCAGATATGTGTGTGATACATCAGTCCTACATTATTATTACTAAACAATGTAAACGTATATCCATTAAGTACTCCTCTCTTTTAATTTTACTAGCTTAAAGCTGGCCTCTCACCATTGAAAGTCGAGGTGTTTCGAAATGTTTTACGGGAGCGAAGTTGACCTAGGTCAACCCCACTCCCGTATGTTTTATGAATATTAAATGAACATCTGACCCAAATGCAAACAGAGCTTTCTCCCACGGTATAAAAGAAACAGGCGTAGTCATGCATCCCTGACATCGAAGACACGACAAAGGCAACATGGCGTCACAAACAGATGTATATGTAATTATCTCTATTTATTTCCTTTTTTGTTTCTTCATTTTTTGAAGCAACATACATAAATAATATTCTGAAAATATGGTTGATCAAGGTAAGTTATGAAAACTAAATACATATTGCATATTGGCTTCTGCTTAGTCCCAGTTCGAGTTCAAACGGCTTTTCATTGTTGTCTGTCGTATGAAGCAATAAAAACTGAGATCTCTTTTCATCGTATATATAGATTGCATGAATCACCACTGTTCATTAATTATTGGTTCCATTTAGACTTTGTTAATTTTGAAGAATTTCAGATAATTTTAGAGTATTTGGCTGTTGAGGCAAACAGTGATTCTAAACGATAATAAGACTTAAATGGGCAATAACAATCTCCTCTCACCAAGAAACTGCACATGCATTTGCAATACCTATTTTTCTGAAACTAAGGAGAACTGTTCATTTCGGAAAGATAACTCAAGTAATTTTTCTGAATATTTGTTGTTTTGGGAGATACTTAAACATTGCTATTCTTTATGGTATGCCCTTGCAATAGAAGTACATAACTATCTAGATAACTTCTCGTACACCTTTAGTAGTAGGAAGTTTTCACTGGTTATTTGTACGTACATTGCAGATGTGCATATATTAGAGATTTGAATTTTCTCAATATTTGCTGTTTTGGGGGATACTTGAACATCGCTATTCTTTATGGTATGCCCTTGCAATAGAAGTACATAACTATCTAGATAACTTCTCGTACACCTTTAGTAGTAGGAAGTAGTAGGAAGTTTTCACTGGTTATTTGTACGTACATTGCAGATGTGCATATATTAGAGATTTGAATTTTCTCAATATTTGCTGTTTTGGGGGATACTTGAACATCGCTATTCTTTATGATATGTCCTTGTAATAGTACATAGCTTCCTAGATAACTTCTCGTACACCTTTAATAGTAGGAAGTTTTCACTGGTTATTTGTACATACATTGGAGATGTGCATATTATCATTGATTTTGGTATTGATGTTTCTCAATATTCGCTGTTTCATGGGATAATTGAACTTTCTCGTTTTTGAATAAATCTCCTTCTCAATAAAAATCGGAAATCGGAAAATGAAGATCTTTGGTCCATAATTTAATCAAAACCCTTATGAACTTCAATGTGAATTTTAAAACAGTAGATGCAAAACTGCATTCATACATGAGAAAACACATGGGGGCATATGCTATTTGTTATTTAAGAGATAGTAAATAATTGATCTTTCAAATGCATTGTTTTGATGAAATGCAAGGCAGCGTTCTCATAGCTATCCAAATTCAATTACATATTGAATTATTTCAGGACGGAATTTGAAAAGAGATAATAAGATAAAATATTTGAAATATCCAACGAAAAAATATTTGGAGGTAACATATTCTGAGAATATTGTTGATCAAGGTAAGTTATGAAAACTAAATACATATTCCATATTGGCTTCTGCTCAGTCCCAGTTCGAGTTCAAACGGCTTTTCATTGTTGTATGTCGTATGAAGCAATAAAAACTGAGATCTCATTTAATCGTATGTATAGATTGCATGAATCACCACTGTTCCTTAATTATTGGTTCCATTTAGACTTTGTTAATTTTGAACAATTTCAGAAAATTTTAGAGTATTTGGCTGTTGAGGCAAACAGTGATTCTAAACGATATTAAGACTCAAATAAGCAATAATAATCTCCCCTCACCAAGAAACTGCATATGTATTTGCAATACCTATTGTTCTGAAACTAAGGAGAACTGTTCATTTCGGAAAGATAACTCAAGTAATTTTTCTGAATATTTGCAGTTTTGGGACATTACTTTCTTTATGGTGTGTCCGTGCACTAGGAGTACATAGCTCTCTAGATAACTCTTCGTACACCTTTAATAATAGGATATTTTCACTGGTTATTTGTACATAGATTGGGGATGTGCATATTACCATTGATTTTGATATTGATGTTTCTCAATATTCGCTGTTTCATGGGATAATTGAAATATTTTGTCTTTGAGCGAGTCTCTTTCCCATCGAAAATCGCCAAATGAAGATCTTTGGTCCAAAATTTAGGGTTGGAAATCCTAGATGTGTTCCCTCTTTGTTCTGCCACCTATTTATTAATGAACGTCATTGTGAATTTTATGATAGTGGGTGCAAAGTACCATTTCTACATGAGAAAACATTTTGATAGTTTCTGATAAATGATGTATCAATGAAGCATGTATTATTATGTGAATGGCAGTATCTGCCCAAGAGATTGGTGAAGTGCCTTTTGATAAAGAGAATTCTTAAGTTTATTCCAAATGGCACTAAGAGTAGCAAAAAAAACTATGATAATGTGCTGTAATTTTTTGGTTGCATTCTGACTTGGTTAGTTTTGCACATTCACATTTTCAGGTAATTTTAGTGTATTTATCTGACTTATGGGAAATATTAATTCTAAAATATATCAACACTGAAGTGAGAAATTATAATCCCTTCGGACCGAGTACATGTCTATCTAGCCTTAAAGCCTGTCTGTTTGTCTGTGACTAAAAATCTGAACTAGGTAAGAAATGGGTATGTGTCATATTCTTTCTGTAAGTTTAAAATTCAACTTTCAAAGACATGCATAAAGTTTCAATAAATTGCAAGGCAGCCTTCTCATACATGTGTATCTATCCAAATTGAATTATATGTTGCATTATTTCAGGAAGGGATATAAAAAGAGATAGTCAGATAAATATTTTGAAATGTTCACGTAGAAAACATTCATCGCAGCTGGGATATTCTGGAAATATTGTTTATAAAAGTGAGTTATGAAAACTTATTACATGTTCCATGTTTGCGGCTAGATAGTTACAGTTCGAGTAAAACTGCTGGTCATTATTGTCTGTCTTATGAAGCAGTAAAAACTGAGGTGTCATTTCATAGCCTGTATATAATGCATGCATCATATCTATTACTTTATTTTGGTTCCATTCTGACTTTGTTCATTTTGTACATTATCAAGTAAGTTTGATTGTCTAGCTGAGTTAACGAAAATACTAATAAGACAAATGGTGATTCTAAAAGATATTAAGACTAAAGTCAGCAATTATAATGGACCCTAACAAAGTACATGCCCACGTATTTTGCAATACCTTTTTTATGTGTCTAAGAGAACCATTCGTTTCAGAATGATAGCTAAAGTACCTTTCAACTATATCAGATGAAATTATAAAAACAACTAGTGTTTAGGCTTGTCTGTCTCTCCGAAACAGAAAACTTGAACATTAGTTATAACTTTTGAATCATAACAAGTAGGACTTTTATATTTCGCATATTTCAATTTACAATTTCTTTCCATCACCACGATAATTTAGGACTTCGTTACCTAGATTGTGATTTTTGGATACATTTCAAAACCTCATCGTCGCAAGCCACGGCTATTGAGTCCACTCCCTTGGCTCTTTTCCTCAAACCCGTGGCTGTCTCTGCCTCTCGTTTCTCATGAATATCAATGAGCCCTAATTGACAAGGCAGCGCAGTATCTGACAGATTTTGCCAGAAAACTTCGTGCAATATCACGTAGCGAAATCATGTTACCATTTCACAACATAAAGCACATTGTTTCTCCGCGTTCGTTTCTACCATTACATATATCCAAACTCACTAAACGACAATTTCATTTGCTTAAAGAATTTGGATATACATTATTAATAGTCATGAGGAACGAGCGTAATCGGGCAGAGACAGTCAAGGGTTTGAGGCAGGAGACGGGCTAAATAATCCGGGGCTTGCGACGATGCAAAACCTTTAACATTTGTTATCTTTGTATTATGAAATAAAACTACACATTTTAGATTTGTATGAATGGATGCAATTTAATCGTTTAAATTCCTTCAGAATGGAAACGCCTGCTCTTCGCACCATTTTTGCTTTTCCAGTCTTCAGTTTCTTAATTTCGTATTAATACAAAGGAGTGTCCAGTAACCGAAACAAAATGGAAAGCCAGGTCAACTTAATTGGAATGCATACCTGGTCAAGCGTACCATTGTATCCAAGATGAAAATAAGAAGTTAATGGAAATATGCATGACACCTTATCTTATAATACCATTTTATGAGGGTACAGAATACATTACATTCTTTAATTATTAAGGTGAGTTCTAACAAACAAAATTATTGAAATATTATACAACAGGGAGATACGACAAAAGACAGTAAGTAATGCTCTTTCATATGTTGAGATTTTACTGAAAATTGTCCGTTCCATTTCCTTGCAGAATTAGGGCAAAAATATGATGCATGATAATTTGATCAGAATTTATGTATTTATTATTTTCTTATCAATATGTATCAAATTTATGAGATCCATATGTCCAAAAGTATCCAAATTATTTCATTATATCAGTTCAACACAGTATTAAATCATATCAAGTTTTGATGTACATTATCATGAACAAATACGTCATTTGCACTCACCTGTTTTAAGATGAAATGGTTGCCATGGCAACAACAATTATGAAAATGCCTATTTTACACGTCTTACATTGTTGTCAAAAAGTAATGTTACAAAGAAATTGCCATTGTGATTAATATTAGCCAATAATATTCACATGTCTCCAGTTTCGTTTCCATGGAAATATGATATAAATAGCTACTCTGTAAATCAATAGATATTACATTTTGCAACATTGTAAGTAAACTTGATACTTTTATATAATGTCCTTTTGAAGGCATGGTAAATCTGCATTTTCGAATGTATACATAATACTGTACTGACATTTCAACATGTGTGAGTTTGATTGTTGATAAGAATCTACTTAGTATGATACTGACAAGCAACATTTTCTCCACCCCATCCCCCATTTTCGAACTTCCCACTTCACAGAGTTTAAACTGCATTTTAATTACATATCACATTCTGTTTGTTAGTTTTTGTTTTGTTTTGTTTTTGTTTTTATTTCATCCCATTAGATAGTCTACACACAGTCTAAAAAGGCACTTTGAAACTATTGACTTCCGTCAATAATCTTCATAATTCTCATTAAACCTTGTAGTCGTTGTCAAGACTCCAGCTAAACTGGTATCAAATGGACGACATCCCATGCTGAATTCTATAACACGAAAATTTTGAGTGGTTTCGAATACTTGTGCAGAGAAACCAAAATCAAAATCTGTAGGTGTGATAATTTAAGTTATAATTTCATTTGGAGCAATCACAATGAGGTCCCTACTGTTTATAGTTTTAGAGGAGTCATTTTCACAAAAATCAGCCATAGAAACGAGTAAATAACCACGCCCATTTTCCGAGTCCCTGGGAAAAGATAAACAAACTACATTTCAAGCACACATATATAGTCTAGATCAAATTACAACAAAGTCTCTGCCGGTTTTATTTTTAGAGGAGTCACATTCACAAAGTACATCGAGACATGTGTGTACATGATGAAGGATAAATGAAAACTCCTATTTTTAAGTCCGTAGGGTAGGGGAGATAAACCAAATGTCAGGTGCACTACTACACCCTAGATCATCAAAATGCAATCTCAATAAAGTTTCTGCTACATGTATTTGTAGCATTAGGAGTTGCATTCACAAATATGCATAGAGTTAAACTTATCTGTCTCTGAACTTATATAGGAAAAAATGAAAAATGCTAGCTTTGAATTGACATCAAATGCTCTGTTGATGACTTTCCCACTTTAACATCATTCAGGGTACTGCACAGTGTGTTCTGGCACAATAAGCACACCAAACCAACCCTCCTCTCGCTCTCTATGTACCCAAGGTGCAAATGGGTATTACATGATGTACAATACATCTGCCGCGCCAGATACTGCAGCTCGACAATTCGTCTAATGTTTTCCAACTGTCTTCTTTTGATATATCGAAAGTGCAACTGGACCCGATAAAATCAAGAGGATTAAATTTACAGATTTAGAGGATGTGGAGTCATAGCAGTGATCTTCGAATACCGAATCTTTTACATGTGTGCGTGATGTTATCCTAAGTTTTTCTTTGTTTCTTGAGTTTTAAACTGTCTTAAATATCATTTTTCTTAGATTGAATGTTTCCCCTTTTATCTCCATGTGGAGAAAGCTTGCCTCTCTTAGTATTAATATCCATGATGCGTCGGTCACGTGACCTCATTTGCATAAAAAACATCACCATGTATACAAGACATCGGCGTGTGGATTATAATAAATAAGTATAAAACAAAGTATACAATGACTTTTTTTCTGAGGGCTAGGCGACTTTCAGTTAAGCTCCTCAACCAGGGTTATATATGTGCTAGACTAGCAACGTCACTGAGGAAGTTCTATGGTCGTTCCGAGACTCTTATTACTCCATATGATATCTCGTTATCCAGACTTTTAAATGATATTCTGGACCGAGGCCGATTCCGATTATTTTACACAGATTTGACACCTATACTAAAAGGTTACCTACTTTGACTTCTCCATATATAAATACATATGGAATTTACACGATTTGACTCTTTCTACTGGGTATGTGTGACGGGTACTGCTAGCAAGCAGGAGATACTCACTCTCCCCTGGTCTAACTCCATCACAGGGGGTTCACATATGCTCTTCAAGTAGACATATTTTGTTATTTTCCACTTGTTTTTCATTTTCACTGATTTTTTATGTACTCTGGTTTCATGATTTTTAGAATTATGGTTTGGATTTATCCATCATCTTTACATTGATCATATAGAGATCACTACACGCTGACCTGTCTTTGCTCCCTGTCAAAGACTCAAACACCCTGGGTTGTCTGCAGTTGCCGTCTACTATTCGATATAAAATCCTGTTTTTGTAAATTGAACCTATTGATATCATCTCATAAAGTGCTACTATATCTTTGTTTTATATATACATTTTCAAATTATGCCGCAGAGCAATTTTAGAGATAAACAGTGAAGGACCTTTGAGTACTGCAAAGCCAGAGAGGCGCCTATGGGGTTATATGAAGCGTTAAACAGAAACAAAATAAAAAATCATGCATATCTGCATGCATGACGTAGGTTATGTGTCATAACTGACCTAGATATTCTGGAAAGGGTTGCAAACATGACGCTTATTGCACACATATGTTACATATGTGTTACATGAAATTATTGGGATTGGAGAAAAAGCGTCAATTACTTTTTAAAACTTCATGGTAGAATATTGTTTTCATTGATCTGAGGATGCATTTTTTTTCTTGATTTTCTGTGGAAGTATATGTAATTTTCAACTCGTATTTTAAAATTAATTGGGAACCGTGAATATTTCATGAAAATATTGCCGTATACTGTATTCATATCTGACAACATTCGATAACGAGATCCGATACCCAGAGGGTAGAAATGTCTTGAAATAGTGACTGTATAAGACGATTATTTTCTATTTTGTATGGAAGTTTCTAGTACTGATATACAGATCGGTGGTAGACTGTGACATTTATGCAAATGAGAGTGGCAAGATTTTTCCGTATGCGGTACATGTCCTATGTTTACAAGTTGTCACTGTGTATAAAACGTACAAATTTAGGCCTTATTCAAACACTCAAACGATCCGCATTGAGGTACAGCGCCATCTTGCGTTTTAATACGAATTATCTCTCTGCAAACCTTATCTGAAGCTCTAAATTTAGGTTGCTCTATACATTTTCAATCCTGAGACCGTGTTATTCTTTACAGCTAACCTCAGCTGAAAGCTCAAGTTAGCTATATTCCTAGTATTGTGTCCATCGTATATCATTTATGTGTGGTCTGTCTGATAAAAGTTCAACTTCTTGAACAAAAGAAGGTGTTTTGAATAAACGTAGTAGGGTTGAAGTACTTTACGTTTTGTTGACATTCTTTAAAACTCACAAATTTTAATGACCAAAACCCGATTTGGCTACACATTACACTCTTTAACTCCAGTTTAAGTAGATCATATAGTTATATAATAAGGATGGCAAAGTGTAAGGGATTACAGTTTTACTTTCATATTTGAAGAGAACAAGGTAATATTATGTAGATTTTTAGGCAAAAAGAATCAGACGATCGATTAGAAAATTTTTAACATTATGCCATGAGCATCGCTGAAGAAACAACTTGTGGAAATGATCATCTGGTGCACAAAAATATAACACGTATATATGTTATGATGCATTTGACCTGTATTTTCCGCTTGTGTGACTCGGCGAAGCAGCCGTCAGTAATTCAATATTGAAAAAAGTATAGGTGTTATAGTTACCACACTTGCACCACAGGTTCTCCTTGCGATACGGACTTAAGTGTATGCATCCTATCACGATACTATTTGTTCCTTTTTCCTCTTATGGCGTCTTTTACACCTATTTACAACATTCCTACAGACGACAGATTTTGGCTGTGTTCTCTTTCCAATAAACGAGGCCAGAAATAAGGTATTCCTTCGTGGTAGTTGGGGTGGATCACCTGGGTCCTTGTCTCAGTCACTATTATTAGACTCAGCTTTCTTTGATATATCTGTTTCTTCAGTACCGACATTACTTGCTTTAGGGTGTTTCAGTTTAATATAGTTCTCTAAGAATGCTTTCTTCGTGAAGCCTACATGCTATTCTGCACAGTGGAGAACACCCCCTGCACATTTTACGATGTGTGCTAGCTATGCCTCCTCTCTGTCAATAAAACATAGGGGACATGTTTCCTTCGCATTCACAGGTGTTGTCCTCGTCTTAAGCATTTCGATCGTACAGAATAAAATATCCTATATTTGCAAACTGAACATATTTACATATCAATTATGTATCTACGGTGGAGCGATTACAATCAATTTGAATATACATGTATTCGTGTTCAGAACTAGGGAATGTGTCATCAGCGTTCTCTCTCTCTCTCTTGATCGATCGATCGAGAGAGCATCCAACTTTCTTCTGTGGAAAGTACACATACACCAACCCTCCCTCTTTGAAACATTCATATGACATTTTCGCGATATAACATTGTTTCTGTCTATTCATGTCTACGTGTTGAACCATTTGAGTTTTGTCTTACAAGACATACACTCTTTCCATTCTTTCCCTCAATACCCAAGACCACTCATTCTGATTTAGAGACTTCCAAGCCAATGGCATTTCATTCATTAGGTCTAGGGAATTATCCCGACCTAGCATTAATATTTTAGGTCTAAACGTGCTAGTTGCCCTGCACTTTCGAGAAATATTGTCTTTGAAAATGATAAATTTTTGACCGTACAGATTATTTCTAGTGTAGTTAATGAAATGTGCGACCACAAGTAATTCTTTGCGAGTGATACAATACTGACGTTCGGATTTTCTCAGACACCTGCTGGTATAGGATACAACCTTTTTCTTGCAATCTATCTCTTCAGATAGGCCTGAACCTATCTAATTGTCGCTCGCATCCCTATTTAGTATAAAATTAAATCTGACAATATCTAAAATTCATAGCTAACGTGCTGAAGCATCAAGCTCAAATCAACTGGTCTGGAGGTATGGAAGGAAGTCGGTAAGCGTCTTTGATTGTGATACTATTAAGACGCCTGTAAACAACACATATAGTTCTTGACCCGTCTTGTTTTGACCAGAACAATAGTGGTATACTTTTTCAACCTTTGTATTTGTCAGACGCATGATATATCAGTCAATGATTTGGTTGTTTGTATCGTTGGTCACAATGATTCTTGAACACATTATCAGCAAATAGATATAGAAATCTCCAAAACAACAATTTCCTGAATAGCGGCATATAAACATTCTGATGTCCCATTTTCTAAACATTATTGACTCTGCAATACACATCAAAATATTATGTAAGTACATGAACTTCAGCTTGTGTTTTACTTGAATTTGCTTTCCACTTTGAAAACCAACATAAGTTTTTGAGAAGTACTTGAATATAGCAATTTTGCTTTCAGTTTTATCTGATTGATGTCTTGCCTTCATGGAAGGATGACAACGAATAAACAAAACAACTTTGTAATCAGTCTAGCCTGTTGATATATTTACTTGCGTTTGTTCGTTACCTAGTAAGCAAGAGTCTCTCTTTGCATTTAAACGCATTTAAACTTTTTCTGACACTATTCCATTATATTTATTTGATAATTCACCATTACTCTATATTTCAGATGGCTGTCCTTGGGCTTTTCATTATGCAGATGGAGAATTTGTATTGGGAGGTGGTTTCCATACTTGCAAAGGAACTGGATGTCCACAAAAGAATGATTCAAACTATTATACCAATGAGCTATATAAATGTTTGTACTATGGTCAGCATAGCAATCAATTTGAAATTTCAATCTTCTAGTATTAGCTCAACTTACCCACAGGGTTGAAAGAACTAGATGTCAGACATGATGATTTAAAATGGAAAATATCACATTTTCATACCTTTTTTCAGCAAATCAAAAGCACGACATTGAAATTTCATGAGTATATAAATTTTTCTGTTATAGATAAAATTTATAATTTTTTATATCAATCTACTCTATGTATTACAGCAACGTAGACAGGTCATGAGGATTTTTTAAGTTGTACAAACGAGATACTAAGTCGTACCAACGATTTATGAAGTCCTACAAACGAAATAATAACTTGTACAAACGACTTACTATGTCGTAGATACTAGGTCGTACAAACGAGATACTAAGGCGTACAAACGAGATATTAAGTCGTACAAATGAGATATTAAGTCGTGTAAACGAGATACTAAATCGTACAAACGAAATACTGAGTAGTACAAAATAAGTTTATGCCTTTTAAATGCATTCAGAATGGATATGTAGTTACCCAAGAAACAGTTAGACAGTTGATCCAACTGAAGTGAACAATAGACGCAGGTGACGTTTGAAGAGAAGAAAGTATTCGAACTCCGGATCCAATTTCATGTGGCACATGGACTGCTATGAAACCGTATGGAATACGTATTAATGGATCAATAAACGGCTTTTCCAGGCAAGTAATTTGGCTGGAGGCGTATCGAACCAGCAGTAATTGCCAGCAGTAACTATTTCATCAACGCTCTTGACGAAAGCCAAGGCGTCCCAATGAGAGTTCGAACCGACCGGGAAACGGATATGTAGAAGTAAAACAATATGAAAGTTCACGTCCATTCCACTAACCGGTAATCAAACATCAAATATGCTTACTTTGCCTTCAATACCCCCCCCCCCCCCCCAAAAAAATAACCCCCCTCCAAAGTAATAAATAAATCAAATTAAGAATAAAAATGATAACCCAAAACAAAACAAAAACAAACAAACAAACGAAAAACCCTTTGTTTGTTAAATTTACGTACACAAAATACAAGCATATGCAACACATTTTGTATCGACACATTATCTGCTTTAAAGTAGGGTATCGGAATCTGCCGAATTATGCCAATTCAGTAGATAATATGTCGAACTAATGATTCAAGGGTCATCGGTTCGATTCCAATTAGAGGATCACATTAAAGTACATCTTATGGCAGAGAAGTAAAGACTTCTTCAGATCCCTAGCTGTACATGGGCCGGGTGCATGTCAGCATGACCAACATATTTCAGTTAAACGATTATGTTCCGTAACTATAAAGATGAAATATAGCTGAATGCCACGTTAAACCAAACATCGACTTCTAAGCACTAAACCATAGTATGATTTCCTTCCGACGTACCTTTTACTCTAAGTAGGTGTGTAATTGGCAGAAGAAATAAGTGCGACCAAATACGGGAATCGATCTCGACGCTCTCACTACTAAATTGTCCGGGTCACCATTTATATCCATCACAGGTGAATTACACATGTAAGTTAGAATTCTGAAATCTATTGGGCATAGTATGGAATATAATGTATTAAAAGCGATATTACAATTCCATTAGATGAAACCGTACACCACCAACTCGATTAGGTGACTAATAAATGTATTTAAAATCAAAAGCTTACCCCATATAATCTCTTACACTTTTGTTTTTATTTTGGGTAGAACATCAGAATCAACTGTGATCATTACCTTAATCATCACATTGAGAACCTTCATCAAGAGATGGGATATGGTTTTAACGAAAGGTCGTTTGAACGTTGACAATTTTAGCAACCACTGTTTCCTGCATGGTATGATGTCACGTTACGCTAATACAGAAACGCCATTGTGTGAAACTAGTTCAGAGTGTGATATAAGGAAATCGCACCTGGAACTTTTCATTCACTGCCGTTGCATGTAGATTGCTTAACTGGATATTTCTTCCTGTAATTACATGCAAGTTAATTTTCTTGAGATTATGTCGACATATATGTTATTTAATTCAACATGTATGCTAATTATGCTAACATGTAGATTGAATATGTTTACATATTTATGCCGCATGCCAATAAAATTTGTACTTTTTTACTTGCAAAATGAATATTATGGCCTCGAAAAACTTGAAAAGGAATAATATGTTCTCTACTGACAAGAACATAAATAGTCTGGAGTTCATTCTGCTCAAGTCCTAGCATAAAATATATAATTTACAAAAATTTTGGGCTCGCTTCCTTCGCCATATTTAACTGTTCAAAAGAGATATCTTCCAGCTCATTTCGCTCATCGCAATGTCACATAGTTTGCTTTCATGTGTAAAGATGATGGATAAATCCAAACCATAAGCCTAAAAATCATGAAACCAGAGGACATACAAAATTAGTGAAAATGAAAAACAAGTGGAAAATGACAAAATACGTCTACTTGAAGAGCATGTGAACCCCTGTAATGGAGTGAGATCAGGTGCCCGGGGAGAGTGAGCATCTCCTGCTTGTTAGCAACACCCGTCACATATACCCAGTAGAAAGAGTCAAATCGTGTAAATTCCATATGTATTTATATATGGAGAAGTCAAAGTAGGTAACCTTCTAGTATAGAAGGTGTCAAATCTGTGTAAAGTGATCGGAATCGGCCTCGGTCCAGAATATCATTTAATAGTCTGGATAACGAGATATCATATGGAGTAATAAGAGTCTCGTAACGACCGTAGAACTTCTTCAGTGACGTTGCTAGTCTAGCACATATATAACCCTGGTTGAGCAGCTTAACTGTCGCTTAGCCCTCAGAAAAAAGTCATTGTAATTTGAACATGCTCTGGGATAACGTATTAACTGAGATATTAATACGCCGTATGCGGGCGATGATGGAATGTTGCTACTTATGAAAGGAAAGTTTGTGATAGCGAAATTGAAATCGTCACGTTTTTCATAGAGTGAGGTGTTCAATTGACCATTAATGTCGAAAGACAACAGAATATCTAAATACGAAGTAGAATTACTACTTTCTGTGGTTTCTTTGACCTCCAGTTCACTTGGATAGATGATGCTAAGGTAACGAGGCGAACGAAGGATTATTAATTGAAAGCAAGTCATCTATATATCTGTTAGTAAAACTGAAGCAAAGAGCCAATTGTTTTTTTCCTTGCCAAAGCAAAGACTGAATGAATTCAGCTTCGTATGAGTAAAGGAATATGTCAGCCAGAAGCGGAGCACAGTTAGTGCCCATTGGAATGCCGACAATTTGTTGAAAAACCTTTCCTCCAAACACCACAAACGCAAGCACAAACACCACAACCCACAAACACCACCATTTCATTTCTGAATTTCTCCAAGAATACATACAAGCATCATTGTATGACATTCACCTCATTTCAATTCCAATACAGCAAACTAAAGTCCTATCCGCCGATCCTCGATCAATAATTTCTGTGTTCCTTCACAGCCATTTCTTCCTCAAATAAGACAGCACAATGTTTTTCCATATGGTTGAAAGACTTTGACTTTTGACAAATGATTGAAAATGAAGAAGTTGAAGCCTTCTTAGTAACGACACTGTGAATATGATGTTAAATGTTATACACGTAATGTTAAACAGAGCTTGCTAAAGGCGAACGTGTTCAGCACTATGTATATTGTATATGTATATGGGGAAGAATGGCAAATTAATATCTAAACTAACAAATAACGATGATAACTAATGTTATACTGATAATGATAAACTAAGAATCAAAAGTGATATATATTTCTTATATAATCTTGTCCCTCAAATGACAGATTTTATGTTAATTATAAGTATTTTTCCTAGAGTGTCATTTTCACTTACTATAACAATATCAATAAAGACAAAACAGAAACAATAGTGAACGTCAAAAAGAATCTACCGTTTTATTTTTCAGTTCATAGATTTCTAATTCGAGACATATCACTTGTGCAACAAAAGTTATCTCACTGGAAAATAAACCTCTCTTCTTAGTGTATCTAAGATATGGTGCTAGACGTTATGCACTATTTTGTGAAATAGTTAATATATACATTAAATCTGCCTTACACGCAATTACTTGTGTCTGTTTGTAACACGATTGTACGACTTAGTATGTCGTTTGTACGACTTGGTAAGTCGTTTGCACGACTTTGAGTCTCGTTCGTTTGTACGACTTTGTATTTCGTTTGCACGACTAATATTTCGTCTGTACGACTCAGTATCTCGTTTGTGCGACTTAGTATCTCGTTTGTACGACCTAGTATCTCCTTTGTACGACTTAGTATCTCGTCTGTGCAACTTAGTATTTCGTTTGTACGACCTAGTATGTCCTTTGTACGACTTAGTATCTCGTCTGTACGACTTAGTATCTCGTTTGTACGACTTAGTATGTCCTATGTACGACATAGTATCTCGTTTGTACGACATAGTATGTCCTTTGTATGACTTAGTATGTCCTTTGTATGACTTAGCATCTCGCTTGCATGACTTAGTATCTCGTTTCTGCGACTTATATTAGTATCTCGTTTGTACAACTTAAAAAAAGTTCTTCGTGACCTTTCTACGTTGCTGTAATGTACTACAAATAACATGATAAAAGATAAAAACATTGATATAAGTCTTATCATCTCAAATATAAACTCCTAAACTTGACCAATTTTTTTATTTTTTTTTTTTTTTACTTTGAGGAAAATGACTCAGTCCAAGTTTTCCATTTGGTCAGTTTTCTAACAACATACACAAGGATTCATATTTATGTAAAAACTTATTAAAAATGGTTACTTATGAGGATATTTGAAGGAATTTTGATTGTATGACAAAAATAGGCTCTGTAAGAGCAAAAACCGGTTTCCCTAAATCAGGGGCAGATAACTCTTTTACCAAATGAGGGGAAAGGAAAAATATAAATTCCCTTTAAATTTATCACAACAGCAGGTATTCATTATGAAAAACATTTAAATATGGTTATAAGTGTTATTATCTCACATATATAAACTCTTCATAAATACAAAATGTCGTAAAATTTGGTTCATTTCAATTCCTGTTCTTTGCGTCTCCTTCATAATAATCCTTCACAATGTCTTATAAACAGGAGACCTGATAATAAGGTTTTGTCTTTCATTACTGATAAAAAAAACCCAGTTTATTTAGATCGCTTATTAATATCCTGAAAGATGAGAAAAGGTATGAAATGAAGGGTGATATTTGCTTGGTCAAACAGCCGTTTGCTGTGATATTACGTAATAATTTACCTAGACAGGTGATCACCCTAGACGACGTTGCTCCGATATACCCTCGATATATTGAATGTTGCAACTTGATTAGGAAGTCAACTATTAAAGATATTATAGAATTCGTCTTGGGACTGACCATGTGATTACGCATCACTTTCGCTGGTGTTTTCATGTGAGCTGTACTAAAACATGCTTTTGGAGTGCCAATTAGAAGTATAAAATTATCTTTATAAATTCTTCATTACATATTTATTTGAATGAAATAAAAAATTACATATTCAAAACATCTAATTTTCATGTCCACGTAATTGGTGTTTCGTAGTACCTTAACATAACTTGTTCTGTCCTTGTTAGAAATACAGTGGCGGATTTATAGCCCCCCCCCCCCCTTATTTTTTTTATCTATTAGTATGAGTAAAACTCCAGATCTGGCACCTAAAATGGCGCAGTATTTTGGCTTATTGACAACTTTTTTCAAAATGACGTCATTATTACAAGAGCGCAGCCATCAACGGTCACGTGGTCTGTCCACCATTAAGACCATGAAGTTTCATTGTGGCGATGGCGTACTTAAAAGGGGGAGGAGATAGTTGTTGTAGGCTGCTCGAATAACAGGAAAAAATATTTGATTGGAAAAATTCAGAATGCAATACGCATTATATGCTGCATAAAGACTATCCATGTTTCATTCCATATAAATTACACGGGATGAGGATATTTGATTGAAGTGACTAGTTGTGTTAAAACGCAAAGATCCTTCTACAAATATATATGTGTGTTCATATTATTTCATGGACGGACAAGCATCTCAAAGAAATCCAATTCCAAGCATTAAACTTGGTAAGTTAGAAATCGTTTTGATCCTTTACTGTAACTACGAATTAACGCTCTTTCTAAAAATAGTCAAATAAGGGAATTTCCCTTTTAAGTTTTTACACCTTTCTTTTAGGTATGTAGTTTTGATGATGAGTACAGTATGATCGTGATTTAAAAACGTAATTCAATCAATATTTTGAGAGTTCCATGGTAATAATGTTAAATGATTTATGTATATTGAGTTTACTTTAAAAATTAATTCTAGCATAAATTATTCAAAATAGTTAGTTACTACTTGCAGTGCCCGAATTTCTATGTTGTACTGAAATTCTGAATCTAAATTCATAAATATTCTATGGTTGTCAGGTTATGTATGAGTGATACACAAATGAGACTGTGCATGCAGTATGAATACATTTAAACAACAATACCTAAATATAGATATATTTCAATCTATAATACTAGTATACTTTTCAATTTATATTATCTTAAATGTGTTCAAAATTATTTTAAGGTTATGATACACCAGTGAAAGAGGGACGGAGAATTTCGAAAAGAAAAATAAGAGAAATTTCAACAAATGGCCATTCTGATGTAAATAAATGGTAATTTTACATTTTATTTATCTATTTTTGTTTTAGGGGGGGGGGGGTGTTAGATAATATAAATATTGAGATAAATTCATATCTTTGAATCTTATAATTAGCAAAAGCAGAACTATACAAGTATATAATATTTCTAATTCATTTTTTAATGAAAATAGTTTTTACATTGGTATTTTTTAATTATACTTATCTTATTTTCAATAGTAAGACAGACAGATGTATGGAATCATGTGCACAGACACCTGCTGAACATGTTGTTTATGATGAACAGGGTACATATACAAGTACAACCCGATCTACTGTGGAATCCGGTGTTCAAGCTAACATACCTTTTTCAACTGTTAGTGTCGGTTCACAATGGATAGATTTAAGTCTCCAAGATCATGATTATTCTGTTGTTGAAAATATTTCTCTGACTTCATGTGAAAAGTATACACAGACAGCTAACAATGTGAAAATATCAGAAGAAAAAGGCGTAAATTGTTGCACATATGACATGTGACTTCATTGATTCAGAGAAAAAGGCACAATTGTATACTGGTCTCTCTCTAGTAGTATTTAGAACACTTGTACAGGTAATGACACAAATAGATCATTCAATCAAATTTAATATGCCAATAGAGGACCAAATTCTGCTTACTTTACTTAAGCTAAGATTGAACTTGCTCTTTGCTGACATTGGTCCCCGCTTTGGAGTTTCAGAGAGTAATGCATCAAATATCTTCAACGCATGGCTTCCCCTACTTGCAAATAAACTGAAAGCTCTTACTCACTGGTTGCAAAGAGAAACCATTAAAGCAACACTTCCAAAAAGGTTCAAAGAAAAATATCCCCAAACAAGTGTGATAACATACTGTGCAGAGACATTTACGCAGCGTTAAAAGAATTTGAAGAAAAGGAGAGAAACTTATAGTCACTACAAATCTCATAATACTATAAAATATCTTGTCGGGATTTCACCACATGGGCAAATTATGTTAATCATAAGAGGATATGGAGGGCATGCAAGTGATAAATTTATTGTTGAGGATTCTGGATTCTTGACAAATGTATTACCTGGGGATGAGGTAATGACCTCCTTTTTCCTTTAAGGGTTAAATTAAATATACCCGCATTCACTAAAGGCAAAGATAAGTTATCCGAGTCTGATGTTACTGAAACAAGAAGGATAGCCCACGTCCGTATTCATGTAAAACGTGCAATTAGAAGACTTAAAATTTTCAAAATACTCAGTAGTACTGTGGCTGTTTCACCAGTGAAAACCTTAGATCATGTTTTAATCATTTGCTCTGCTTTGGTAAATTTGGGCTCTGATTTGATAAAAGAAACAATTTGGAATCAGATGAATAAAAAGATTTAAAAATTTAATGTTTTCTTATCTTAATTTTAGTAAATCTTCTTATTGTCACCTGCTTTGTCAAAAGCATTTGTCTATATGTCTATCATTCAATCAATTTTTACTTTGCCTATTTCCTTGAGTTAATGCTTTATATGGCATAAATTTACATTAAACCTTCTGCTTACATGTTTTCAACTTGTGGTTTAATGGCCTTTGATATACTTGAAACATGGAAATCCAAACTGAAATTTGTTGGCACTTTAAAATGGTACAAAGTCTCTTAATATTTCATATTTGATAAACAAATCTCAAAAATAGACCTCTCTTGTATGACCTTTGCCCACATGACCTTGATATTAGAGTTTAGCCTTCTTTTGGGAAACTGAATTGGCCAAGTTTTCTTTACTATAGGATAGAGGGCTACCATATTTGGTAAATCTATATATCCTCGTGACCAGTTCTATCATTTATGATTTTTTATAAATGCACTTCAGAAAATGGTTCTAATAAAAGTTTTTAATCAAATATATTGTAATACAATCAAATAGTACAAAACATGTATGTCTTTTTACTTTGTTAGTAGTTCCATATATTCTGATGTCAGTTTAAGCCTATTGGACTCATAATCATCAACTAACCTTGGAAGAAACTTTGAAAATCTGTTTACAATACAGTGAGTCATGATTAACCTTCACAATTCTACTTTCATCCCCAGACCAGATCATAAAATCACAATTTTTGATACCACAAACATGCATGGTCAATTGAACCTGTGAATAATAACCCCTCTGCCCATAGGGTTTTAAGATAAGAGAATCATGGCCTTTGATGACATCGTATTTCCCAGTGGAAAATAGATAATCAAGTTTTGTGTTTTTAAGAAATGGACATTTTATATCAAGTAAAGTTTTATCAGTTTCATGACTGATTAAACCGTCAGGTGAAACACTAAGACAAGGCTCCTCAGAGCAAACTAAAGTACATATTTCTATGAAATTACATCCCTGTGTTCTAAGTAGCTCTTGAGCTTGTTTTTCACCTTCTTGGCCATGCTTAGTGTTTATATTACCCTGAGATGTAAGGTAAAGGTGTTCTCTTATAAAGTTATCAGGGTTAGTATTTTCCCGAACTGGGACTTTATTGGCTGTGCTACCAGTGATTCTGACCCTACGACTATCATGTCATAGAGCAGAACTAGCTTGATCATTGGTGTTTAATTCAAGATATTTTATTTGAGACTGTGAGAGATTTATAAATCTATTATAGAAATGCATGCATTTAGTACATGGTACTTCATAATCTGTGTGATCAGAATGACTTTCTTGTAATAAATTACAAGGTGATGTACTTGTTTCTTTTGAGACATAAGCATGGACTGATTTATACACAATTGAATTTTTAATATTGAATAATGGCTTGATGTCAAAATTCTCAACAAAACTCAAAAAGTCTGAGTGTTCTAAAAATTGATCAAATGAAGCTTGTGGATTGGATTTTAAATTTTCAGTTTCACTGTCACTGCCATCATCAAATACATCATCTGAATTCACGTTTGGGTTTGAAAAATCCATGTTTCTGATTGGTCCTGGTTCTAAGTTTCTACTTGTCCCTTTATTCCATTGCATTTGTTCATCCGTACAGCTTTTATCAGTCATCCCATGTCTATGAGCGTATTCAATCTTCCAAAGAAGTGCTCCTACATGGCTGCAAGATTTACTGTTCCCGACCATAAAGCCGCCTATCTGAATAGTACCATTTGTACTACAAATAACCCATGGCTTGTGGAAGTCGGCGTTTATGCGTTGAGTAGGACGAACTTCAGTTTTGAGAATAATACAACTATTGTAATAAGAATGTTCCACTTTACCAACGGAACCACTTTTGAAATAATTAAAACTATCTAGTAACTTATAGTTCCGCATTTGTTCTCCATCATAAGCATTGCTTAGAATCAGGTATTTATAAATTTCACCATACTCAATAAGGGGCCACTCTTTCATGTCATCTTTCCACGCATTTAAACCAATGTCACTAAGTAAAAATTTGATTGAGGATTCATTCGTTGTTGTTACAAAAGAATTTTAAAAGTATTTTGTGTTAACTTTGGTTTATGAACGATTATTTCTTATTTTTGTACAAGAATATTTGTAATTGGCGCGACAGTGAACTTTGTTTATCATGATTGTTAGGGCGGATGGATAATAGCGCCGTCTATAGGCAAAATATACATCTCGCTGTACCGCCGTGTTGTCGTGAAATATTTTAATGATTTTAGCTATTTTCAAATGGTCGCATTTTCTTTATTTCTATTTGAATTGAGATGAAATTTAAGAAGTGAAAAGGAAACAAAATGATATGATTTTTATTTACGTATTAAAATAATCTAAAATATTTTACAAATTATTGATGTGAAAATAGCAAACAACACATTTTAATCAATTTGAACTTAGTCCGTGATGTGTGATGAAACTTGGTTTACCTGAAGTACTATACGACCTCGACCAACTTTGTTCATTTCGTTTGAATCTGTTTACAGGTGGTGCCACCGTGTGCTAAAATATGTCTCATTCGGTACATCTCTTTGAAAATATTCTTCTCCAGAACCACTGTATGAATAATTAAAATAATCACATCTGAGTGATTTAGGAAGATACATAGTCATGTGTGTTTAATTCATTGATATTGGATAAATATTTTTACTCTTTGTTTTACTTCTTTTCGGATTCTAACGTTTTAATGCACAATAGCATGGTTTCATCAATATTTTCCATATGGTTAAATTGTAATGCACTAAAACGCACATTTTACTTAAAATATAGTAAACGAATATTCCTTTGAAAGAATTTTGACAAAAGTTTTAATAGAGATTCGGGGTATGTTTGTATGCAGTGTTTTCCATGTCTCACATTAACTATATAGGTCCACATTGGCGTCTTTTCTTTAAAGCTAGTAAATTTTCTTAGAAACAACTCTAGAAGTATTTATCCTCAGAGAAGATAATTATTTTGTCCCTTGTGTCAAGAAAAGTTCGTTCTCGCATATACAGAGGACCCTGGGGTCATGTCTGACATCGCCCTTTTGCACTCATTCGTGTTAGTGCTGTGCATAGGCCTCTATCCGTGGTATGACTGTGTAATGAATATGGTATTTTGTACTTCAAATGTAACTTGAATATATCAAGATTTGTAAAATGTATTGCTTACATGAAATAAGATAACTTTGATTTTCAGATCCAATATGTCTCCATCATCATGATGAGGCCACAGTACCTACTACATCTGTATTGGACATGAATGAAACTACATCTAAGTATGACACAGAAGAAACATATTCGTATAGACCTTTAGTTTTAGATTTATCTAAATATCATTACAAAACATACTTTCTCTCACGATTTCCGAAATTGCATGAAGCATTGTTTTAATTTCGTATTTACTACGTATATGCAGCAAATATAGAATAGAAAGAAACACTTATAATCAAATTGTTGCTAAAGCAAACCCGAACTCTTGTCTTTCTACAAACAAAATCATCGAAAGTTATTTATTTTTTCTGTCTGCCTTTTTGTTATTTTATAATACAGGTACTTGTCTTTAGATCCCTTTTTGATTTTTACGCAAGATGGAATGAGGCTGATAAAAACATAACCAAAATTAGTGTGCGGCATTTAAATTCGGAAGTCTTATGCTACTTACGCTGTACTGAAATATTTAATTGTAGGATCCTGTTCTTATTTTTATAAAAACTTGCATTATTTGCTTAACTGAATGCTGACCATGATAAATCAGTTTTTAATAAATAGTTCACCATGGTTTACGTTTGCGTATACATATTCGTAGATACATGTTGTAAGGTCACCCCGGAATGCTGCGATGATTCCCCGCGATCGTTGCGGTGATTCCGCGTTAACTATATGTCAGTGAGAGCGAACAGCGAAAGAGCAAAGATAACGGTGATTAGTAGCTAAGACTTAAAAACATAGCACCGATGATATGACAATAGCCGTTCTCCGTAGTGTAAGTATAACTAGAGCTCAACTCTTTCTGACGTGAAATTTGGGATTTCCTCACACAGGAAGAATCCAGATCTGTAGCAGTATGATTGCACAGGTTGTCTTCACAAAATATGTGTATGCGACTCACACAAGACACAATGTCTAACAATCAGAGCAGGGAGTTAATTTATGTGTTAGAAAGAAAAGCAGTCACCACTTCACTATATACTAGAAAATATATACATTTTACTCTGATAAGTTGCTTACTAAGTTCTGTTTTACAAACAAAATTCTCTGACAGTATTAGGAACTGGGTCATCATATTGTAAACTCACACACACAGATCACCATAATAAAGTTCTATATTTTAATACCAAGTCACCTAGAGACCTTGAACTTTGACCTTGTGATAATACTTTAGTTAAAAAGGCAGAGTTTTCTTATCATGTATGAGACAGGCGTTTAATGTATTTGTTTTAATTTATTATGTCTATTGAACAGTAGGAGTAAGGATTTTAATATATGATACAAATGTATTTCATGACATTAATCTAGACTCACTGTTAGCCCATGAAAAAAATTGCTGCTAGTTAACTTTGCTGCCGATAAGAAGTTCTCGTTTCCGGTTGATTAAGCATGCTTTGTAGATTCCTATAATAATGTTAAGAAGTTTCTTCTCTGTAATATGAGGCATACGATGTCGAAACTTACATCTATATGTGTTACGGAGGACTTTAGTTTCAGATACTGTGTCTGACCTATTTTCTTAGGTAAATTGAGCATGTTTAGTACATTATTATAGTCATGTTAAGAAGTTTAGTTTTTAATATGAACCATAGGCTGTTCAGACTTATACCAACAGTGTATCTATATGTGTTGAGAAGGAATCCAGTTTCAGATGGAGTGATTGACCTATATTATCCGTTTTAAACAACACGTTTGTCCGACATTCCATTGAACCATAAAATGCTCCCACTTGAAGGAAAAATGTAAAGAAAACAACCTTATAATGATTTGTATAAGAAATAGTACTCACATTTTATAATTCTACGGACATTGTCATTGGCTTCATGCAGTTTTTGGAGGATAGGTGTGTGTGTGTGTGTGTGTGTGTGTGTGTGTGTGTGTGTGTGTGTGTGTGTGTGTGTGTGTGTGTTTTCAGGTGGTATATACATGGTCCTTTGGACTTCTTGCTTAATGAAACATTTTAATTATCATTATAGTGATGCATCTATTCCTTCAAAAGCACAAGGACTGACGGTAGCACTGGCAATAGTGGCACCTATTATACTGCATAAATGGTTATGGTAAGTAATAAATATTATATCTACCTTTGGATGTGATCATTACCATTGTGGACAGTACTTTGGGTTTATACGCCCGTCTTCATATGGTGGTTGATATGTTATGGCGTTGTCCATCCGGGCCATAAGTTTTTACCTTAGCATGAAGTTGAATAATATTTCACAGAAGTGTTGCCAATAGGCCAGTGGTGTGTCATAACCTTGAACCACAGTTATATCTGCAAAGTCAAGGTCACAATGCATATGTTGTTTAAATCTTTGTCCCAAGCCACAACATTTAACCCCTTGCACAGATTAGAATATTTCACACAGTTGTTGTCTAGATAATGTCAAAAGGTATGCCATATTCTTAAACCTAGCGCATATCTTTAAGGTCAAGGTTACAGTGCATACGATATTTAAATCTTTGTTCGGATCATAACTTTTTACCCCCTGAATTGATTTAAATAATATTTCAAAGAATTCTTTACAAGGTTCAAGGGTGTGTCATGACTTTGAACAAAGGTTATATCTGCAAGTTCAAGTTCGTAATATATATGGTAGGTAAATCTTTGACCGGGCTTGTGTTATTAGCTTACCTGAGCCAAAGACTTGAGTGAGAGTTTTTCATAGTGTGTCGTCCCGCCCGCCTGTCGTCGATTACGTTTCAAATATTAGACTTATTCTGAAACACGGGAACGATCTTAATGAAACTTTGTGAGCACAAAGTAGTCTACTTTTTTCCCTACAAGTGTCGTTCTTTTTTTTTTTTTTTTTTTTGTTGCATCATGAGATGGCGACACCACAAAGTAGGTCAGCGAAGGTATCCTCCAACCCTTTTCTCCAGACCGCTACTTACGTAAACAAACTGAATGCATATGAATGATCTAGAGGGATATGTGAAGTAGTCTTCTTGTTTTTTAGTTTTATTCTGAAATCAATATTTTCACATTTTTGGTCAGCATTTCTTCTTTTTTTTTCGACTTGCTGATTTCACAGCAGAAAAGTATTTGTCTACTTTAAGAATAGAGGATCTGCTTTCACATTTACAGCTTCTTCTTCAGAACAACTTCAATGAGTTTTATGTAACATGATAGGAATAAAGTATACGTGGTTTCAAATAATTTTTGTTTCTTGTTAACCAGACTTGTTAACAGATAGCGCCAGCCAAACGGTGTCATCATTTAACAAAATTCTTCTTCAAAGCAGCCGCATACAAATACAAATCCAATGCAAACGAATGACCTACAGGGATGTCCCATTCCTAAATCAAAGGTTTGACGTTTTGTCAATACTGTTGGATTTTATTGATTTCATTGCAGAAACATGTAAATGTTCTCCTTGAGTGGAAAATGCTGCATTAGGGTAAAGATTGTTATTGTGAAGAAATTTTGTCAATATTCCTATTTTTGGATTTTCTATTATATTCTAAACTGCCAAAACAGGGGGGAGGCGTTTTAGCTTACCTGAGCTAAAGGCCCGAAGTGAACTATTGTCATATCTGCTGTTTGGTGTCCGTCATCCGTAAACTTTTCACATTTTGGACTTCTTCAAAAGGATTTTGATAAAATTTAGTATACGTGTAAAGTTTGTACATTTCGTCCAAATCCGTCGGCAGGTGGCGCCATCGTGGCTAAAAATAAGTTGCAGAGTGCACCCCTCTTTTAAAATTCTCTGCGAAACCACTCGGCTAAAAATAAAAATACTGGCATTTTAGTGATCTATAGGCATGTATGTTTCAAGTTCTTGTTCATTGAAATCGATTGGATAATTTTCGATCCATTATTGACATCTTTTCGTATTTAACAAGGTCATGCCAAGTAGCATGTTTTTCATCAATATTCCCTCATGCCTGACATTTAATACACTAAAATATTGGCCAAAATCTAATAAAGAAAACCTTTTTAGTATTAATAAAAAAAAAAAATATTTTTCATACCCTGCTCTTCGGTCTCCGTCTGTCGTTCACAAACATTTTTTTCGACTTCTCCTTTGCAACCGCTCCACAGAAAGCCACCAGATCCTACAAGCATTCAGTATGAAAAGTCCTCTACCAAGATTGTTGTTTTTTTTTTACACTGCCCCTCGACAAATATGGCCCCAAGGGCTCTGATTGCCTGACGCATTTTCGAATTCTCCCTGCAACTGTTGAATATAATGACACCAAACCTTAATGGAAGCGAGTACTAAATGTCCTCTACCAAGTTCGTATTTTTTAACCCAATCCCTTAACAAATATCAATATCAGGGAGCTCTGATTGGCTGATGCATCTTTTTCCTTTTACACTGGAACCATAACACAGAATTCCATCAAGCCTAACAGGAAGGGAGTACTCAAGGTACTCTACCACGTTTTCGTTCCTATTTTTAAACAAATATGACCGTCAAGGGATTCTGATAGGCGGATGCATTTTTTACTTCTCCTTCCCAACCATTCCACAGAATTTCAACAAACCTTATAAAAAGCAAAAGATAAAACTGAAGACATCTGACCAAGCTATATGACAAAAGTTACCAAGGACATGCACACAAAACATGATAATAGTAGAATGTACACGGGAAAAAAAGAAATTACAAAAACATTCGATTGTGCTGCGGTTACGATACCGACTTAGGACTGTCAATTTAAGTAACAAACGTCATTCAATTGGTATGGTTGAAGTACTCAAGGTTCTCTATCACGACTGTGTTGTTTGACTCAAACCCTCAACTAATAACGACACCCAGAACTCTGATTGGCTGACGCATTTTGGACTTCTCCTTCACAACCGTATCACAGAATTTCATCAAAACTTACAGCAAAAGACTACCTAACGTCGTCTAATAAGTTTGGGTCTTTTTGACATGATGTGTCAACAAATATGGCTGCTAAGGGCTCTGATTGGCTACTACATGTTTTACATCTCCACAAATTCTGCACAGAATTTAGCCAAATATATAGTTCATTATAGGAAGCAAGTAATCAAGATGAGGTTTCACATCACCTTGACAACTGGTGATGTGACCAAAGTCACTATATTTTTATGATGGAAATGTATGCTAATTTATGTCACTTAATATCCATTCATAGCATGTTTTCATTGGTTTATCATTATACACTAATTACATTTTTATCAAATTTGCTGTCAATGTTCCTATACTGTAACAGTTAGACCTCCAGGGTGAAAACTACAATAAAATAATAGAAAATCATAAGCATATGATCCAAAATATATACGACAGCGGATTAATTTGATTTTCACAAAATGGAATCATTCTTATATATAACGTATATAACAATGACAACTTGAAAATGAATTCAATTATAATCAATTATGAAGTAACAAAATGTACAATGAATAGTTCAAATCTTAAATTAGTAAATTACTTCCCACAAAATGCAGTACAAAAATTACCAATTACAGTTTCTTAGAGGCCAGAAAAATAAGCCGATAAATGATATGATCCAATTCAAGACAGACAATACCAAGTGTGGATTTCATACAAGTGTGATTAAGTGAGCTATAAATAAGTTTTCCAAATGAAACATGTATTATGAAAAGTGAAATGAAAGTAGGTCGAACAATGCCTAACACAAAATCACAAAAATTTAACAATTAATATAATGAAATACGTATGACTTAACACGATAGAAATCAATTATACACTATGTTTGCAAGATTATAACATAATCTATACAAAAACTTAATCCTATTGGGGGCTGGAATCTTAATCTTAAGAAAAAAAACGTGGTGATCGAGCATGGAAGTCTAAGCATACTTATAGAGAGAAACGATAACGGTTAATAAAAGTCCGGAATGGAGTCATCACACTCCCCCTCTGATTTCTACCAGAAATCACTACAAATTATAAATTACAAAATAAACCCGATATAAGTATATAGCTTCTTAATACAAAGTCTGATGTCAATACACTTCTAGAAGAAACACAAGTTCAGACACAGATCTGACAAAGGTGGAACGCTTGTTGTCTTTAATAACGGAAAGTTCAACCTTCCTGATTGTACCATCTTTACTTGGGAAGGACCGTTCGACAATACCCATTGGCCAGTCATTACGCACAGAGTCCTTGTCCTTAATTAAGACCAAATCACCGGGTTTAAGGTTGCGACACTCTTTACACCACTTTTCACGTTTTTGAAGAGATTGCAGATACTCGTCCTTCCATCTCCTCCAGAATTCTTCCGCGAGGCCTTTAACTTGCTTCCACTGTGACTTAAGCATGTCCTTTGGTCCAAAGAGAGGAGAAGGGCTCACATCCCTATCGGTTGTCATTGTGAGTAGTGTTGAAGGTGTCAATATAGATGGACACTCAGGGTCACTTGAGACTGGTAACAATGGTCGATTGTTCACAATTGCTGCAACTTCCGCCATCAAGGTTACAAGAACTCCATGGGTCAGATGTATACCTTTTGAGTGGTCACATAGAAGCATCGAATTTAGGATCCTTCGTGATACGCCACCCATGTGTGACGCATGGGGCGGATTAAACTTCCATTTGGCACCTGAGCTGGACAGGAATTTCCGTACAGGTTCCTTCTCAACAAATTCAGAATTAATTGACAAATCCTCTGTAGCTCCAACAAAGTTGGTTCCACGGTCTGATCTAAATTGTACTACCGGCCTACGGATGGCTATAAGACGCATAAGAGCGTTAATAAAAGACGAACTTGAGAGTTCCTCTATCAATTCAGTCTGAATAGCACGGGTAACAAGGCAAGTGAATAAAAGGGCCCAACGTTTCTGATGGGCTAAACCTCCTCTAGTACGACGGTGCTCTACGGACCAAGGCCCAAAGGTGTCCACTCCCACGTATGAAAACGGAGGAGCCGGTTTTAGTCTATCCTCCGGGAGATCTGCCATAAAATGCCATCTTAACTGTCCCCTTAACTTACGGCAAACCACACATTTTGCTATCTCAGAGTAAACCAGCTGTTTACTACCGACAATCCAATACCCCGCTGCTCGGACAGCTCCATCAGTTAAGTGGCGTCCGTGGTGATAAATCTTTTGGTGAAAGTGTCGCACAACAAGGGATGATATGTGGTGGTGTTTAGGTAAGATAATTGGGTGACGAGATAACTCGTCAACAATGCTTTTGTCTTTCACATTACCAAGTCTTCTCCCAACACGCAAGAGTCCATATCTGTCTAGAACAGGTGCTAAAGTTATTATACTGCTGCTCTTAGGCAGAGAGCTACCTCCATAAATAGAATCAATCTCAACCTTAATAGAATCAATCTCAAACTTGTAAACGTCCGCTTGTACAGTCTGAAAAATGAAGCGTTCTGTTTCATGAATAAAATCTGGGTCCTTTAAACTGTCAGGTAAGTCAGATTCCCTTTTTATTACTTTTAAGACGTGCAACATACTTCAGGAACGCTATAGAACGAACAAGGCTTTTCCAACTAGAGAAGTACTCAAAACGATAGGATCCAAGCTTGGGGATACAAGTGTCAACTTCTTCGGTTTTGCAGCATCGCACTTCAGGTCGAACTTCCTTATCACTCTCCGCATTAATCATCGGAAAAGGTAAAGATCCTGATACTCCGGAGTCATCTCTCAAAAACTTGGGTCCCTTCAACCAAAAGCTATTTTGAAGATCTCCCGCATCTACAGAGCGGGTAGCGAGATCTGCAGGGTTAATATCTGAAGGTACATATCTCCACTGTTTTGGCTTACTTGAAAGACGTGTAAGGTTGACCCTATTTCCAACATACACATACAATCTCCGGGTCTCGTTTGTGATGTATCCGAGTACGACTTTACTATCATTGTAGAAGAGAAATGAGTCTGGATCTATCAAAAGCTGTTCCTTGATTATGTCTGCAAGCTCTTAAGCTAACACCGCTGCACAAAGCTCTGACCGAGGAATTGTGATTCCACCTGTTGGTGATACTTTGGCTTTCCCCAATAGGAAGCTCACATCAGTAGAGTCATTCAATTGCAATTTGAGGTAGGCAACCGCGCTAACAGCATTTTTGAAGCGTCACAAAAGATATGATCTTGACGGGTAGTTGCATGTCAAAAGGAGATAAAGCTGTATTTTCTCTGGATGTGCAAAGCCTCAAGATACGTTAGAGACCAGACCCAAGTCTGCCATTCGTTTAGAAGAGAGTCCGGTAAGGAATCATCCCAATCAAGCTTCTCGGAAGAAGTCATTCATCTCTGAGTAAAAGCTTGCCTCGGATTGTGACAGGTGAGGCAAACCCAAGAGGGTCATAGCCACTGTTTATTGTTGAAAGAACTCCACGCTTTGTGTATGGCTTTATGTCCTCAGACACGTGAAATGTGAATACATCATGGTCCGTATTCCAAAGAAGAGCCAAACTCCGTTGCATTGGAAGTGTATCACTTCCAAGGTCAAGGTCTTTATAGTCGTTTGCAAGGTCATCAGAATTGAATGAATCCAGAACCTTACGACTGTTCGATGCAAACTTGTGAAGTCTAAGGCCGCCTTCTTGATATAAAGCCTGATTGGTCCTGTGCACAAATCCAATAGCCTCATCCTCAATATAACAAGAAATTAGTTTGTCATCAACATAGAAATTCTGAGTTACGAGTTCCTTCACATCCTTTTCACAGCCTTCAACTGATTTGCGCAGACCATACGTTGCAATAGCAGGAGATGGGCTGTTCCTGAATACTTGCACGGTCATTCGGTAATCTACAAAAGGTTTTTCTGGATCATTATCAGCGTGCCAAAGAAACCTCCGGAAATCCCTGTGGTCTGTTGTCACTTTAAAGTTATAAAACATCTGTTCTATGTCCATAGTAACAGCCACTGCTTCACGCCTAAATCTCAAAAGAATCCCCAGTAAGTTGTTACAGAGATCTGGCCCTTTTAGCAGAACGTCATTCAGAGAAATATCTTGATAGCGGGCGGAGCTGTCAAATACCAACCGTATCTTTTCTTCTTTTTTTTCTTTTCTTTTTTTTTTTTTGGATGATACACTCCAAATAATGGGAGGTACCATCGTTATTTGGTAGCTGGTATTTCTGGAGCAAGTTCAGCATGCTGATTCTCGAGGAGTTTCTGTATAAAGTCATTCACATGTTTCCGTTTCACCGTATTACGTTCAATGCTCATGTCAAGAGATCTTGCACGACGAACGGCTAACGATCTGTTGTTAGGCAATAACGGTCCACTAGATTTGAACGGCAGAGGCGTCATCCAGTGCCCATCACTTCCTTTGGTGATTTTCGACTCCACTATGTCCATAAAGGCACGGTCCTCGATTGATAAGCCAGGCTTTTCGTCGCCACAAGACCTTCCAAAAATCGGATCTTCTTCCACAGCAATGCTTTTGTCACAGGGTTACAGCAAAGTTGGGCGTCCGTCTCTAAGCACGTTAATTTTGTTTACACTAACGACTTCAGGACCATGAACTTTCCCAAGACAGACATTGTCAAACATCACCCAACCTAGCGGAAGGCGTTGAGCATACGGTTTTCCAACACGGTCTTCTAGAACATAATAGGCCTCAATAAGATCAAGACCTATCAGAAGCTCTATGTTAGTCTGCTCATTGAGAGAAGGTATGTGTAACGCAATATCTTGTAAATGTGAGTATTTTTTAGCAACGGCAGGCAAAGGTATTTCGTCCCGATTATTCGGAATATTGTTGCATTCCACCAGCTCTACTCTGGTAACTTCAAGCAATGAGCTGTCCAGTGACTCCACGACATAGCCAGATGCTCTTCGGCCAGAGGTGTCACATATATCTGTGCACGCGATCTTAATATCGGTCTTCTCCTTCTCCCCCTCATGCTGTTTCCCGGTTTGTAGAAAATTATCATGATGTAGAGCTGATGGGTGATCGGAAGATTTGCACACTTCACATTTTTCTACCGCCTTGCACTTTTTACTGAGATGCTTAACTGGTCCACAACACTTGAAGCAATTTTTTCAACGAACTCCTTTCGTTCTGAAAAAGGCTTTAATCGAAATGCACGGCATTTATTTAGAGGATGCCCTGTATTATGAATAGGGCACGTATGAACATCCTTGGATTCTTCCTTTGATTCAACCTCCGTTTTTCTACTGACTTTTAACGCCTATTGTTTCCCTTTATCGGAATTGACTTGACAAGAGAATCCTTTTCCTGCTACCTGAGATTGTTGCTGATCATAGATAAACCCTGGGTCATTCTTCATTTTTGCGATACTTTGCATGAATGTGCTGAAGAAGCCAAAAGGTGGATAGGCAGCTAAATGAGTTTGTTTATATCTATTAGCTTCAGTTGTCCATTTCTCCTGTATCCGACCCAGTGGTTTGTTTACGATGAGATTGACCCCAGCAGATAAGTCAAAATATGCAAAGAAGCTCCGGAGACATGGATTGGCCTTGACAGAATCTATTTCAGCCACTAGATCCGAAAGTTCATACAGTTCTGCACGGTTAGAATCATTAAGTTTCGGAAAGGCCTGGATCCTTTGTCGTAATGCGGATTCAATCATCTCGGGACTTCCAAACCGGTCCTGTTCTGTTAGCTATTTTTTTTATAATCTTAACTCTGATAGAGTTATCTCGCTTTGTCCATTGATTTTTCCATATTAGAACTCTTATTTGTTGAAAACCAAAAATTGCTTTTATTTTTATGCAAATTCGATAATGTTCCACATCCTGTCAGTAATTTTCTCTCATTGCTTTTCTATATTTTGGCCTGCTACGGAGTAAGTAAATTTTTTATTACTTTGTCATATTATTATTACTATATTAATCTATCCGCTTATTGTCTCTTGTGTATGTTAAAAGCTAATTTTGATATTTTATTTTGTCAATCTATCCTTTGCATATCAGCAGACGTTCAGACCACATGTTTTAGAAAATTTGTTATTTTCGTTTATACTACTAGTCATTGATTATTATGCTTTTCTAAACATATCAGTAAAATTATGCATTTATCTTTGAAATTTATAAGTAAATCTGTTCTTAATGTTATTCTGTCAAAATTTCCAAAGTATGGAAAGCTGTTGTTGTCATAAATGTTATATATCTCAGATTGCTAAATGCATGGAAACCCATAAGTGTCAAAATGTACTTTTTATTAGTTTTTTTTTTTTTGGCAATTTTTTACATCTTGATGTTCTTAAACCATTTGCTATGTGTCAAAATGTATTTTTATGATTCATGAGTGACTTAATTATTCTATGCTCTGTTAGATACTTGACAAATTTTACATTGTAATTTTCTTTACTTTCAGTATTTTACCACTCACTCACTCACACACTCACAAGCTTATCGTCACATCTGGATAGTATTCAGACTTCATGTACATCTGCTCCGGCATCATGAACAACCAATTTTACCTTTGAATAAAGGAATTGAACTTTATAAATTTGTTTATATTGTACTGGCTGCATATACTACATCATGTGTTTTCATAGGACTTGTGACCGGTTCACTATCTGTCTATGATTCAATCAGATTCCATCTCTGTCTAGGGCAGAATAGTAAAATATCCTCCAGGCTGTTTCATCTGCTATAAATTGAATTTCTACAATGGCATCACACTATGATCAAGACAACGATCCTATGGAAGCTGACTCTAAAAGCAGCCGCACACGAACTCTAACTGCTAGAGGTCTTTACATCTACGATTCTAACTTCGCTAAGAAGAAGGAAGAGATCCACAATGTATGGAAGGAAATAGAAGAAATATCAAAGGCTTCTTTAAATAAAGACAATACTAGAGACCTTCAATGTTCCCTTGAAGAAATTAAAGAAACTTATGAAAAACACATATCTTTGTCCCAACAGTTAATCAACTTTTGTGAGAAAACTAAGACAGCTGATAGCATTCAAGCTGCAGAGACACAGCGTATGACAAATTTTGGATGTGAAATCCTTATAAAATCTATGATTCGTCAAATTGAAAGCAGAATTGAAGACATATCAGATCGCACATCTGTTCGTTCTACGGGTAGTAAAAAATCTCGTGCATCTAGTGGTACTCACTCCGCAGCTTCAAGTAACCAAAGTACTGCCATTAAGCTAAGAGCTAAAGCTGAAGCGGCAAAGGCTAGACTCAAATATGCAGAGATGGAAGCCGAGCTAAAAAGGAAAACCGCCTTGTTAGAACAAAAGCACGCTTTAGAAGAAGCTAATGTAAAGCGCCAAAAGGCTGACATATCCGTAGATTTAGAGTTGATCTCACAGAAATGCGAATTAGCTGCTGCTGAAGCCGAGGCCCAAGCGTTTGAAACTTGTGAGCAAGAAAGTGAATTTGCTCACTCTTTAAAAACTATCGCGAGTGTAGACTCTCATAAACGTGTTACAGAATATGTGGCAAGACATGTATCTCAAGAGCATCAAACTACAGAAACTAACGACGTCAATAATAACGAGAATAAACCTTATCTTAATCCACAGGCGCATGAATTCCAGCCCCGTAATATTCTATCTCGTGATGTGCCGCTTAATGATACTACGGCACATAATACATTTACATGCAATTCTCCTCCTTGCGTTACTTTGCCGCCAGAAACCCACTGGACTCGGTCAAATCATATTCCGCCACTTACAAGTAATACTCAGCAGCATGATAATACACGTGATTTTACACGTTACCTTCTAAAAAGGACATGCTTTCATCAAGACTATCATCATTTGATGACAAACCTGAAAACTATTTAGTGTGGAAACAATCATTTAAAACGGTAATGACTGAACTATGTGTTACACCCTTAGAAGAGCTTGACTTCTTATTAAAGTGGACTGGACCTGAATCCAAACGTCATGTGCAAAGTATAAAAAGCGCCAATATTTCTGATGTTACAAGAGGCCTTCAAAGGGCTTGGGATCGTCTCGAGGAGCGATATGGCTGTCCTGTAATGATAGAAGCTTCTATCAAAATTCGTGTTAATTCGTTTCCGAATATAAGCAACAGTCCTAAAGACTCTAAAAGGCTCTATGAGTTAGCTGATCTTGTAGCTGAAATTGAATCTCTTAAATTAGATCCGAAAATGTCATCACTTCTTGGACATTATGATTCATCAACTGGTGTTACTCCTATCGTAAACAAACTACCGTATAATCTAAGAGAAAAATGGACAAACTCTGCCATCAAATACATGAAAGAGCGTCGAGTACCATATCCGCCATTTCATCACTTTGCTGAATTTCTAAGGCAACAAAGCAGTATCAGAAACAATCCAAGCTTTGTGTATGATGTCTCACCCGCGCAGCACAACAAGTCATTTCACAAAAATGCGAAAAAAGAACCTGTGAACGTTAAAAAGACTGAGACTTCAAAAGTTCAATCTGTACCGTCAAATTCTACGCAAGCAAAACTCATCTGTGTCCGATATGCGTAAGTGTCCGATACACCACACAGATCATGCTTTAAATAAGTGTCGTGCGTTCAGAGACAAATCTATCCAAGAGCGAATGCAATTCCTCAAGGAAAACAAAATTTGTACAAAGTGCTGTACGTCAACTTCTCATACCAGCAAAGACTGTAAAAAGAAAATATATTGCAAAATATGTGAAAGTGATACGCATCCTACAGCGCTCCATGTTGATACTAACTCGCAAGAAAGTGCACCGCTCCGTCAGTCTATCGAAAAGCATGGCGGGGAGCCTGCTAGTTCAACATTTTGTACTCAGATATGTAAACAATTTGCTGGAAAATCTTGTTCCAAAATTTTGCTTGCAAACATTAGCTCATCTGACAATCCGAATATATCTATTCGTTCATATGTTATGATTGATGACCAAAGTGACAGTTCTTTGGCCAGTTCTCAACTCTTTGACAGTCTTCAAATTCTTGGAGAGGAAATAAGATATGAACTTACTTCGTGTTCTGGTACATCTACTGTAGTAGGAAAACGTGCTCATAACATAGTCGTTGAGTCGCTAGACGGATCATGTAAGCTAAACATACCCACCGTTACTGAGTGTCCGAACTTGCCTAATAATAGACATGAAATTCCTACGCCTGAAATAGCTGAAAATTTTCCGCATCTGTGCGACATTAAGCACCACATACCTGATATCGATGACAAAGCTAGCATCGTGTTGCTCATTGGACGCGACGTCATAAAAGCACATCATGTTTTAGACCAACGTATAGGGTCAGATAACAGTCCGTATGCTCAAAGGTTGCCGCTTGGTTGGACCATTATTGGAGAGAGCTGCATAGGTAAAACGCACTTACCTGTTCAGTACAATGTAATGAAAACTCATGTTTTACCATCTGGTCGTCATGCTTTACTTGAGCCGTGCAACAATCAGTTCAGAATTCAAGATGAATCGGAATTACTCGGACAAAATGTGTTCATTAAAACCAAAGATGATGACAAATCTGGTTTTTCCATTGACGATAAGGAATTCCTTAAGATTGCAAACTCTCAATTCTACAGAGACGATGAGGGTAATTGGGTTTGCCCCCTTCCGTTCAAAAAAGAACGACCGATTTTACAAAACAACTACTCACTTGCATTTAAACGAGCTAAATCCTTGGACTATTCTTTGCTTAAGGATCCAGTAAAGCATGAGAAGTTTTGCGTTTTCATGGAGAATATGCTTACCAGTGGACATGCTGAAAGGGCACCACCTCTGAAGGAAGGAGAGGAAGCATGGTATATACCCATCTTTAGTGTATATCATCCACGTAAAAACGACCAGCTTCGTATAGTTTTCGATTCGTCGGCCAAATACAACGATATTTCGTTAAATGATGTTCTCTACTCTGGACCCGATTTAACGAATAGCTTACTAGGTCTCTTACTGCGCTTCAGACGTGAACAAGTTGCTATTCTTGCTGACATTGAAAAGATGTTTTATTGCTTTAAGGTCTGTCCGGAACATAGAAATTACCTGCGCTTTTTGTGGCACGATAATAATGACATAAACAATCCGTTAGTGGATTACCGCATGTGTGTCCATGTCTTTGGAAATACAGCATCGCCTGCCGTTGCAACATATGGACTTCGCCTTACAGCAAACCGTTCTTCACAAGGTCAAGATGTAATTGATTTTGTTTCAAAAGACTTTTATGTTGATGATGGACTTACCTCATTACCAACTGTCAATGAAGCAGTTGATCTTCTGAGCCGAACTCAGGAAACACTTAAAAAGGAAGGCAATCTTCGTTTGCATAAGATTGCTTCTAATTGTCAGGAAGTCATGAAAGCCTTTCCGCCTGATGACTTGGCTAAAGAACTCAAGAACTTGGAATTTGGTCAAGAAACATTGCCTGTCCAACGTAGCCTTGGAGTAGCATGGAATCTAGAGTCTGACGCGTTTATATTTCGCATTGAATCTCTTAGCAAGCAGTTCTCTCGAAGAGGCGTACTCTCAACAATAAACTCGATATTTGATCCACTAGGATTCCTTGCGCCAGTTGTCATAAAAGGAAAACAGCTCATGCGTGATATTGTTAATTCAACAAGCAACTGGGATGAACCTTTACCGCACCATCATCTTAGTGCCTGGGAACTATGGACCAGTTCTCTCAGTGACCTACATACACTTCAAATTCCTCGCACTTACTTTCAAGATTCCTGGATGCTTTCAAACGATAAAACTATTCATATTTTTGCTGATGCATCAGAGAGAGCAATTGCAGCCGTAGGTTATGCATTGCATTCGATTTCACCGGAAACAAAGTCAATTGGTTTTCTCTTGGGAAAAGCTAAAGTGGCACCGCTCCATGGCCACACAATACCGCGCCTGGAACTCTGTGCAGCCTTGCTTGCTGTTGATATTGCCAATTCTATTTCAACTCATCTGGACATGAGCATTAGTGATATGTCATTTTATACCGACAGCAGGGTCGTCCTAGGATATATATATAACTCATCCCGCCGGTTCTATACTTATGTGGCAAACCGCGTCGAAAAGATTCGTTCTGTCACGCATCCTAGTCAATGGCGTTATGTACAAACCGACCGCAATCCTGCAGACCAAGCCACCCGCTCAGTTGAAGCAAAAGACTTGCAAAATAGCTCTTGGCTTCATGGTCCCGAGTTCTTGCTCACTGAATCTTCTACTCATGCTGAGTCGTTCAATATGCTGGATCCCGCTAGTGATAAGGAGGTTAGACCTCTTGTGCAATCGTTCAAAGTACAAGTAGACCGTTCCACTCTGTTGGACACTGAGCGCTTCAGAAACTTTTCATCTTGGAGACGACTCGTTCAGGCCTTCGCGACTCTCAAATTCAAGGCACGCAAATTTAAGCGATCAGAAGACATTACTTCAATCGATGCCTACAAAGCCGCAGAACAGTTCATTATCAAAACAGTACAGCATGAAGTGTATGCTAGTGAACTCCAATCTTTAAACGAAGGAAAGCCTATTCCGAAAAATAGCCCTATTCTTTCATTGAACCCAATACTCGACTCCCATGGAATGGTACGTGTCGGAGGACGTTTCAACAAAACCTCTCTACCAGTTACACTTAAAAATCCGTTGCTCATTCCTGGTCGTCATTATCTTGCTACTTTGCTCATCCGTCACTTCCATGAAGAGACAAAGCACCAAGGACGACATATTACAGAAGGTGCTATCAGAGAATCTGGCTTTTGGATAACCGGAGGGAAAAGACTAATTTCATCAATGCTTCATAAATGCGTGATTTGTAAGAAACTCCGAGGCAAGTTTGGATTTCAGAAAATGGCAGACCTCCCATGTGACCGTCTTGAGCCTTCACCGCCATTCACTTTTGTTGGCGTAGACGCATTCGGACCTCTTAGTGTTGTTACTCGCCGTACAAGAGGTGGAAGTGCTAGCTCTAAAAGATGGGGAATCCTCTTTACGTGTCTTGTGACCAGAGCCATTCACGTAGAACTGGTAGACTCAATGAGTTCACCAGCATTTATCAATGCCCTCAGAAGATTTGTTGCTGTTCGGGGTAAGGTGAAGATTTTCCGTTCAGACCAAGAAACAAACTTTATTGGAGCTCTCGATGACTTAAATATTGATGCCGTAAACATAGATGACCCTCCTATGAAGGAATACCTCTTCCGTTCTCAAACTAAATGGATTTTCAACCCTCCCCATACACCTCATATGGGAGGTGTATGGGAACGCATGATTGGTGTTGTAAAGAAGGTACTAAATTCTATTCTTCGTGGTAATACTGTCAACAACCTCACTCATGATGTCCTTTCAACCTTCATGGCTGAAGCTTGCGCCATAGTCAATGCTCGTCCACTTGTTCCTGTGTCATCCGATCCTGATTGTCCGTTTATCCTGTCGCCTTCAATATTGCTTACGCAGAAAGTTGGAGATGTCACTGACTGCGAAATGGCTAAAGACATTGACCATAAGGATTTGTATCGCAGTGAATGGAAACGAATTCAGTCACTAGCAGACATGTTTTGGCGTCGATGGAAAACCGAATACATGCACAGTCTTCAGAACCGTAAAAAGTGGAACCAGGAAGGTCCGAATATCTCCGTAAATGATATTGTTCTTCTGAAAGACTCCGAGTGCAGCAGAAACCAATGGCCCATGTCTGTGGTGGATGAAGTGTATCCGAGTGAAGACAATCGCGTTCGCAAAGTCAAAGTCCGTACAGTCAAGGATGGAAAAACTTCTTACTTTGTTAGACCAGTTAAAGAACTGGTACCTCTTTTATCTGTATACTGACATTAATGCTTTTGATAGCATCACTATCAATTATGTTTAAACTTTGTTGAATAACTTTACCAGTGAATTGTGTTCACACTTCAGACGGGGAGTGTTCTGTTAGCTATTTTTTTTTTATAATCTTAACTCTGATAGAGTTATCTCGCTTTGTCCATTGATTTTTCCATATTAGAACTCTTATTTGTTGAAAACCAAAAATTGCTTTTATTTTTATACAAATTCGATAATGTTCCACATCCTGTCAGTAATTTTCTCTCATTGCTTTTCTATATTTTGG
Source organism: Pteria penguin (assembly GCA_035048485.1). Taxonomy (NCBI): domain Eukaryota; kingdom Metazoa; phylum Mollusca; class Bivalvia; order Pterioida; family Pteriidae; genus Pteria; species Pteria penguin. The sequence continues at coordinate 33,758,081 of CM068584.1, forward strand.
CCTGCTACGGAGTAAGTAAATTTTTTATTACTTTGTCATATTATTATTACTATATTAATCTATCCGCTTATTGTCTCTTGTGTATGTTAAAAGCTAATTTTGATATTTTATTTTGTCAATCTATCCTTTGCATATCAGCAGACGTTCAGACCACATGTTTTAGAAAATTTGTTATTTTCGTTTATACTACTAGTCATTGATTATTATGCTTTTCTAAACATATTATCAGTAAAATTATGCATTTATCTTTAAAATTTATAAGTAAATCTGTTCTTAATGTTATTCTGTCAAAATTTCCAAAGTATGGAAAGCTGTTGTTGTCATAAATGTTATATATCTCAGATTGCTAAATGCATGGAAACCCACAAGTGTCAAAATGTACTTTTTATTAGTTTTTTTTTTTTTTTGGCAATTTTTTACATCTTGATGTTCTTAAACCATTTGCTATGTGTCAAAATGCATTTTTATGATTCATGAGTGACTTAATTATTCTATGCTCTGTTAGATACTTGACAAATTTTACATTGTAATTTTCTTTACTTTCAGTATTTTACCACTCACTCACTCGCACACTCACAAGCTTATCGTCACATCTGGATAGTATTCAGACTTCATGTACATCTGCTCCGGCATCATGAACAACCAATTTTACCTTTGAATAAAGGAATTGAACTTTATAAATTTGTTCATATTGTACTGGCTGCATATACTACATCATGTGTTTTCATAGGACTTGTGACCGGTTCACTATCTGTCTATGATTCAATCAGATTCCATCTCTGTCTAGGGCAGAATAGGTCCTCTAAACGTTCCCATATGAGCCTTACAGCTTTCGGTAAGTCGAAGGGATTAGCAGAACGAATGTTCATTGCTTGCTGTTTCGAGTTTGGGCCTAAGCTCTTAACCAACAAATCCAGGTGCCCAGAGGGGTTGCATCTAGCTCCCTCATAATGTTTTGGAAACTAGCTTTCCAATACGCATAATGTGCAGGTTGATCATCAAACACAGTCAACTTAGAAGTTGAAAGGTCCTTTTTAACCATAAACTTCGCAGGTTCCTGGGACTCTGCATTCATATTCCAAGTTGTTGGAGTAAATTCTTTAGCACATGGATTAGGGAAAGTGTATGCCATAGGTGAAGTATGGTTCGCGATAGGAGGTTCATATGTGCCACATGATGGATGGCTAGACATACATGTATGCGGTTCATATCTATGTGATGTAGGACGGTTTGAAACATGCGGTTCATATTTGCCAGATGCTGGATTATTTGTCACAGACAACTGACTATTAATATGCTGGGTCTGATCATTAACATAGTCTATGGTGCTTTGAGTAGCTACTGAAGAATGATTACTTTGAATGTCTTTTTCAACAACTGAAGGCGGTTTGTGATCATTTTGATCATATTTGGAGGATTTGTTAGAAGCACTCATGTATGAAAAATTAGTGGCCTTCTTAACTGTCTGCAAATTTGATTCTGCAACATGGAGTTCCTGCTTTATCTTCAGTAGGCTACGCTCTGCTTTTATATCCGCTTCCTTACGAATAAGGTCAGCTTCCTGTTTAGCATAGAGTAGTTTTACTTTAGCTTCCTCCAATTTCGCACTATGTTGTACGATGTTGAACAGTAGACAATCTAGAACTATTCCTCTTGGTTGAATGTGAATACAGTGAACCACTATCCTTTTGAATGTTCGAGTTATCTGCTATGTCAAAAGGGCCTAGTTTAGAAAGTGCAATGGTCACCTTGGAGCGCAGGTCATCAGCAGTTCACATGTGCATAGTGAGCTCATTATCTGCTTCGCGTGATTTCTGTCTCTTCAAAAATTCAATAAAGTCAGCTGAAAGATTTTCATATCTATTCATGTAATGTTTGATATCAGAACAAATCTCACTTGCGGTACTGAGATCTACGTGTGGCTCTTCACTTACGTCCATAAGAATGCGGTCTACACTTCGCCTTACTGAGGCAAGTCTCGAAACAAAGTGTTCTACTCTATCTTGATACTGTGTGACTGCTAACAATGTTAGGCTGCGTACACGTCTCAACTCACGGTCTGGCCTGACTTCCATGTTGGTGTTGCTGTCTCTGTCGGGTAGAGATGCTGTTGCCATTCTGTTCCACTGATCCAACCAAGTTAAGGATTTTCACTATACTGTACCAGTTGTATAGACCTCCTAGGAGGGTGAAAACTACAATAAAATAATAGAAAATCATAAGCATATGATCCAGAAAATATACGACAGCGGATTATTTTGTTTTTCACAAAATGGAATCATTCTTATATATACCTATATAACCATGACAACTTGAAAATGAATTCAATTATAATCAATTATGAAGTAACAAAATGTACAATGAATAGTTCAAATCTTAAATTAGTTAATTACTTCCCACAAAATGCAGTACAAAAATTACCAATTACAGTTTCTTAGAGGCCAGAAAAATAAGCCGATAAATGATATGATTCAATTCAAGACAGACAATACCAAGTGTGGATTTCATACATGTATGATTAAGTGAGCTATAAATAAGTTTTCCAAATGAATCATGTATTATGAAAAGCGAAATGAAAGTAGGTCGAACAATGCCTAACACAAAATCACAAAAATTTAACAGTTAATGAAATACGTATGACTTAACACGATAGAAATCAATTATACACTATGTTTGCAAGATTATAACATAATCTATATAAAAACTTACTCCTATTGGGGGCTGGAATCTAATTTCTTATTCTTAAGAAAAAACGTGGTGAACGAGCATGGAAGTCTAAGCATACTTATAGAGGAAAACGACAACGGTTAATAAAAGTCCGGAATGGAGTCATCACAGTTCCAACAGTCTCAAGTGAGCAATGTGGCCCAATGGGCCTCTTGTTTACATTTCAAACTTCCTCTGCCGAACCACTAAAATAATTTTGATGAACCTTAATAGTTGTGAAGTACTCATGGTCCCCTACAAGTGCTGCTGTTTTTGTCCGGTACTCTGACACGTCGCACCACTACAGAAAAAGCAGGTCGCAGAGGGTATCCTCCTTTGACAAACTAATATAGAGCGGCTGCATACAGAGACAAACCAATTGCATAGTGATTATCTAGAAGGTTGTTTAAAGAGGTAGATTTCTTTTTTTTTTTTTTTTTTTTTCCTTCTTCTGGGAATTGTCTCTTCCATATATTGATATTTTTATCCATGTCAGTATACAAATTTTTGAGCATTCATTCGCTGTAAACTATTTCTAGATTTAAGGGTTATGAATTTTGATCTGACTTGCTTTTCAGTTACTTAAAGCTTGCCTCCCACCATAAAAAGCCGAGATGTTTCAAATTTTTTTTTCGGGAGCGAGGTCGACCTAGGTCAATTTCGCTCCCGTATATTTTATGAATACTAAATGAACATATGACCAAATGTTCTCGCTCGCCATATAAAATAAATGTTAAATCAACAGACCATGACATACAACTGGAGACTGCTTGCACGGACAATTAATATGGCTGTTCAAAACGCATGAGAACATGTATCCTCACTATGCACAGTACATCGATATTCAACATTTGCAGCACTAGACGAATTCATTTATTTACATTTCTATATATATTAATTTCTTTTACCACAATTTAGTTATGTGTCTATTATTTCAGTTTTGACTGGTATTATAAAATACGGTTGTAAGTTTACAAGTATAATGTAAACATGCATGTGTTATTATATTTCATAACATGATCCACCACAGTGTATATTAGAGGCAGCGGCCTTTTCTGACTAAACATTCTTGCCTCTTCCCTTACCCCCTAACCCCGTCTTCCATATCCTATCCGCATATCCTTTGCCCAATTTTACTAAAATTTACACATCTCCCCTGCATTCCATCCTCCCTTATCCTTTCTCTCTTTCCATATCACCTTAAATTAAATGAAATTCGGAATATGTATATATATTATCTTCTCACGGAGGATTTCTTGACTTCAGAGTGTTCAATTACATGTATTTTTTTTACATTTTTATGTTAAAAAAGACAGAACTGATTAAGAGAAGATAAAAAAAACCTGTTTGTTCTTCATACAACATACATGCATTTTCTGTTCATCTATTCTTTCTCTTTTCGGCTATGAGTGGTGGATGTGTTGGAAGTTCAACACGGTTTCGTATAATATTATGAATGGGGATCCAGGTCAATTCGAATATATAAACGAACAGCATTTTTATTATTTCTAATTAATACAAGATCTTTAACACATTTTTTCTCTTAACTCTCCCCTTTTTTGCATCGCTCTACGAGATTTTGAGCAAAAAGCGTTTGGTCGGTCCATCCGTCTGTGTGTGCTGTTGGAGATTTCGTCTTCAATCAAAACCATTTCTGGTTTGTATGTTACTTATTCGAACACCCAACAGATGTGCCAACAAACGGATGTTTAGACTGATGTGTACTTCTCTACAGTAAAGAATATGTATGAATAATATTATGCGTTCTAAATGTGTGGTCCTTTGTGGTGTATTGGAATTTGACTTGTAATTTTAGACAGGATATTGTTATCTGAAAATCGTAATTTTTCTCTTTACCGTGTCTTCGATCAAATGTCACGGTTGCATGACTACGCCTGTTTCTTTTATACTGTGAAAGAGAGCTTTGTTCGGGCATTTGGGTCAGACGTTTATTTTGTATTCATAAAATATACGGGAGCGAAGTGGACCAAAAGAAAACAAAATCAATAAATACCAATTTTAGCAGACTTGAATGTAGATTTTCTAAGTTTGCCTAACAACATAAACATCCATCCTTTGAACAAATACATTGTAGGGTGTGAAAGACAATATTTGGACACTTTCTTCTAAAGAAAGCAACAAAACTCACTTCCACGTTTCTTTCCTACTAACATATTACTATTTTTCATCTACAGGTTCGGCTAGCACGTTGAGGACAGCGCCATCTTGAAAATATCCATTTCGCATCACTGTACCCGAGATCAACATCATTTTTTCCCGGGGTTGTATTCGTACCTGTTCCAACTCGATCCAAATTATTGTATGCAATGGATACCGTCACTATAACGTCACAATTGTTTTCAAGAACTAACGATTTAAAAAATTGATATGAAAATGTACTGATGTATATATATTAAAGTACATCTAAAATAATGAAATTGCGGTGTGAATTCTTTTGATGTTATCAATATCTTGTGTATACTAATTAAGAAATAATTGAAAAAAAAATGAATAAAAAATTCATGAGGTAGATTTAATATAGTATAATAAAGGCAATATATGGCAAATCAACCACAATTGCGAAAAACACCAGCACAACAGATGTCTATCACACAAAAATATTTTATTACGCCATGGACCCATATGTACATGCACTAAACTTCGTAAACCCTGAGAGTACTCGTAAGTTACTCGTAATGTAAATTTACGAGTGACGTCATATGTACGAAATGGCGTAACTTACAAGTGATTCAATTCGCTACCGCGGGACTAATATTTTGGCTGGCAAAATGATAACTGTTTCCGCAACAATATCACGTCAGATACAATCAATTTTATTAATTATGACGTCAAAATTTTTATGGAAAACGTTATCATTTGCCAAACAAAATGTTAGTGCGCAGTAACGTCGAAAGGGTCTATTATAGATCTACTAGACTGACAGAAATAGGAGGGAAGATTGTCTGGGTTGGTTTTTTTTTTTTTCTGTGGTTTTTTTTTTTCTAATTCAGTGACAATTCCTGATCATCCGCTTCAGTTTATATGTCATTATAATTTGGACACATCTGTGCTTATCCGGATAGTTTTATCACTTTGTTTGATAGCCATCGCGATCACGAGCATCTTCCCACCACCATGATGGCAGATCCTGTAATGTTAAACCCTGTTTCTACATAGCTGTTGATACCAACTTACCGGACGTGTCTGCAGTTTGCGGGGTTGGAACTGACAGGAAATGGACGGTCATTGGCTTTGACGGTTTACCCTTTGTTCTTGATTCACGTGTTATAGATGCAGATCAGTCTTTACAACATCTTGTGGTGACTCCAGGGCTAGGTCACCTCGAAATCAATATGATCAGAACTGCGTTCAAGCTACTGTGGTATGTCATCCTTGTTGAATTGGCGAAAATGCTAAACTGCAAGTCAACAAAAACATTGATGTCATGCAAAAACGCACAATCACAAGTCATGCCAGATCCTATCAACTGCTTTTTATGGGACATCTGACGAATTTATTACTCAGTATCTTCGACACATGGCACCGCATAACCACCAATCCAACCTTCAAGACTTTTATCGTTTTCTTCGTCAAGCACAAGATCCCAACTTCCTCTTCCTTAAAGATGCCATTTTCACATACCTTTTTTCATTGATTATTTCCAGAGCTGGAGTGCGACGAAACTACCATAAAGATATGATGGCAGGCAGACTTAAATTTCCCTATCTGTTTTATATTTTGAATATGGTGTTTTACCTAGAAATAAATTTCCGAGATCTACATGTTCGTTCTCTCCTCCCCAACGAGTTGGAAACATGGTGGACGGAAAATGAGGCCTTTCCATTGTCTGGAGATGGTAACAAGGGTGAAGGAGGCGACTTCGACTTGGAGGCGAGAAATAAGGCCGTAAAACAGTGGCTTCCACCGGGTGTACCAGATGCAAAAAGATGGAAGAGACATAAAAATGTTGACAGAATCGAAGAGGTATTCCAGTATTACGTATTATTTATCTGAAATGTAAAGAACCAAACAGGATAGTAGGCACTATTTCAAAAATAAAGAAAGGTCTCAACACTTTATAATTAACGTTAAAAACGAGGTCGATACCCCAACAAAGCGAAATCCAAGTCCTTTGATTTTGACCTTTCAACATAATTTACCAGTATTCATTTTCTTTTCTTTAGTGACCGCGATGGTCAGGGCAATAATATTTGATGCCATTTAAGTCTTACATTCATGTCTAAACATGTGGAATGACACCAATATTGACATGCACTCCTGCAGCCAATTGTAGCGATGTATATAAAACTCTTGTTGTAAGTGTGTTTTAATATGTTGTTTAGTTTTATTGCTTAAATAACTTGTTTACTACTCGTCACTCTTGCCGAGTGATCGGTTTGTTTCTAGATATAGCACGCCTTTGTTTATACTTAGTCACTCATTCCGAGTGACCGTTTTCTCCTATATATAGAAGGACGAATTTGATGACCAGGGAGATTGTTACTTTGGATTTTGATATGTTAGACATCGTTGTTTTGAGTATAAATAAATTATAAACTTGATTAGAAGCCTTATCATTGTAAGATGTATTGGATTTATAAGTCTGGGACTTATGACTTAGAAAGGTTCAAACCAGATCTAAAATTGCACTGTGTTATGAATTACTGATCATTGACCGCTCGGCAGTAATTCGTTACAACTGATGGCAAGCGATGGGATTCGGATTATCCAAATTTCGGATTTTACCACTTATTTACCAAGGGATTTTACTTGCTGTGTTTTGTGTACTGGAGTTTAACTATGAATTGTGATTAACTTTGGAATATACAGTGATTTACTTTGGGATCTATCGTGTTTTATTGTGGGATTTATATTCATATTTTACTTTAACTGTGTTTTGTTTATTATGTCGTCCGCAAAGTACGTAAACTACTATTCTACAAGTGATGACGGAAATTGTGACCTAGAGGGGAAGATGGACATGGATTTGTATAAACAACGCCCGAACTGTTTTAATAACTTTGAGAAAAGTGGCAACAAGCATTATGTTCGCGCAGAAAATGGAAATATAATCAGCAGATTTTTTACGTGTCCTGCATGCGGATGTCGAATTAATACAAATATATAAATCTAACGAGTGATATACCATTATTCAACAGTGTACCACTATATGGATAGATTACGGATTGTGAATTGTCGCAAAGATCGATATAAGGAATATATAAATGGATCATTTTTGAAATGTACTATTTTTGTGAAAGAATATATTATTTGTGGTAAATGTTATACAACTTTTAAGAAGCCGTGTACTTATACTACAGTGAACGGAGTGATAGTCTATAGAGAAATAGTTCGTTATTATTGGTGTCCTTTGTGTGGACATCAAATACATGTGTGTTAGCGTGTTAGTGAAACTGGATCTGTTCATTGTGTTTTCGTTTTTTACGCATTGTGTTGTGATTTTAAACATGTTTTCTAGTGATAGAACTACATACTCCCCAAGAGATATGGAATTAACCGGGAATATACCCAATACCCCGGATTTGACAACTTCCGTTAGTGCTAGAGGTACATGTAAAATGAGAAGGTCCAATACACAGACAGTGAGGAAAAAATTATTAGATTCTTTTAATGAGACAGAGGAATTAGAACCTGCCCCCCTTGCGTCTAGTACTCCGGCTGGAGATATAACATGAAAGTGATTCTAGTTGGGTTCGTTTTGTGAAAATGTGGATTTTTGTGTTTCTTGCTGGAATCCTTTCTGCGATAACAATATTTCAACATTTTCCTGGATATTTGTTACAGTATTTGACAAAGGAATATTTGTTGATATGTACATTTGGAAGTATGTGTGTATTTCTCCTTACATTAGTATTGAGAATGTTGATCAATAAAAGAGGAAATCAAAAGAGAATGCCCGACGACAATATTCAAACATCTACAACGCCCAATGCCAGGCGAACAGTACGATTCTCACCCAATTCTAATGCGTCATATCTCAACCGAGATACTGACCATGGATCAACGAGAAGCTCGCATGTATCTATGATACAGATTAAGTGAACTTTCTCTGGTGATGGTAAAGATATTTGGAGCGAGTTTATCCGCTATTTCGAAACGGTTTGTGAAATTAATGAATGGAGTAAAACAAGGAAACTTCGTGTGTTTTTCACAGTGTTACGTGGTCAAGCAGAGACTTTTGCTTATGGATTATCAGAACAGGAACGTAGTGATTGGGATTTACTGATCGAGGCCATGAATAGTAGATTTGGACATAAAGCAATGAAGAAGAGTTATGTGACCGAGGCTAAATTACGTCGGAAAAGAGAATCCGAATCATATCGAGACTTTGGACAAGCAATTGAAGATTTGTATAGGAGAGCATACCCTACAAATCGTGAATACGTGCAAGAAAGTAGCATGAAAACATTCCTGGACAACTGCAGTCCGCAGGAAGATTTCCGGTTAGCTGTAAAGAGAACGAGGCCTAAGACTTTACAAGAAGCTATAACTATGCAGGAAGAATGTATACGGTTAACTGAGCGAAAAGGAAACCGTGAACCCAGGGAGTATAAACCACAAGTTTATCGTGTGAATTATTCTGATTCAAATTCAAACACAAAGGATCAAAGAATTAAAGTCGCGGATCCAGGAGTGAAAACGTATGAGAAACGTCGATTAAAGTGTTATAAGTGTAACTCTACGGATCACTTAGCACCAAAATGCCCTATTCCGTCTAATAACAACAGTAAAACTTCTAACCAACATAAGGAACCAAGAGAGCAGAGTTTAAACGTGAACGGACCGAGGCAGTAGGCCGTGCATCGGTCGTGGTACGTGATAGGCCTAGTACAGTCAAAAAACAGAGTGAAGGAGCATATGAGGTTATTATAAGAGACAGCGAGTGTGCATTGTCTTTAACTTTAAGTGGGAAACAAACGGATGTTCATGTGAATTCGAACTCAGGACTACGAAATATGAGAACGAATGAGAATGTATTCATCGTTAAAGGATCCCAGGATATGAGAATTAATTCTCTTATAGAAGGGACTCCTGCTGAGTGGAAAATTGATACGGGTACCGTTAATACATTTATTACGGAGGATACGTACTACAACATCTTACCAGATAATAGACCTGTACTAGAGCGCATGCAAAAGCAGTTTGAAACAGCTGATGGCAGCAAACTTAAAATTGTAGGAACAACGCGAGTGATTCTTACGGTTGGTGAATTAAATGCGATTTATCGTGTTTTTGTTGGAGGTGTAAAGTGTAATTTACTGGGACAGGATTTTATGCGTGATTTCCAATGCCAATGGAATTATAAAGATAATTCATTAATATTACGCGAAAATGCGGTCCAGGAAAACAGAGCAATTCATAGCTCTCGCGTAGTGTCAGTGGAGGAGAGTTCGATTCCCGCGAAGCATGAAGCTGTGATAAAAAGTCGGATTGCCGGGAATGCTACTCCACGCAATGGAATTTTAGTGCCACTGAAGAAATTTATTCAGTCGCACGGATTAGCTATTGCACATGTGCTCGTGAATTCAAAGGAAAGAGAAGTTTATGTGCGCGTTTTTAATCCGCATGACAGAGAAAAAATAGTGTCAAAGGATGACAATATTGCTTTATTTATACCTGTGCTGAACGTGAACGAGTGTGTTTCAGAACAGAGTGTGTTGATTGTAAGTAGTGGTGTATATTCTGATGAATTACCAGAATATCTAGTGGATTTATTCAAAGAAGGATGTAAAAATCTAACCGAGGAACGGTGCGTACAGTTTAAGCAGTTTCTGTTGGAGTATCAAACTAGCGCCACTATGTTTAAGAGGTTGGTAACCTCCTGCTTCCATGTCGCGATATAACTGGAATATTGTTGAAAGCGACGTAAAACACCAATCAACCAACCAAACAAGTATCAAACTACATTTGCAGACCCAGATAAATTAATGGAGCGTGCAATTATTTGAGAACATTGTATTAATTTAATGGACGAGACTCCTTTCAAAGAACCTCCTAGGAGAATACCCATCCTCAAGAGAGATATATTGGATGCTGAGGTTCAAAAATTAGAGGAACAAGGACTCATCGAGAAATCAAATAGCCCGTGGTCCTCTCCTCTTGTATTAGTCCAGAAAAAGGACAAAAGTTGGCGAGTGTGTTTTGATTATCGGTAACTAAATTCGCAAACAATAAAAGATGCATATCCGATACCAAGAGTGTCTGAGAATTTAGATTCGCTAGCAGGATCAAAGTGGTTTACTTCATTGGATTTGAATATGGCGTATCATCAAATACCAATGCGAGAGTGTGACAAGGAAAAGACGGCATTTGCCACACCTCCTGGGGGATTATATCAATACACAGTGCTACCGTTTGGACTCTGTAATGCCCCAGCTACTTTTGAACGCGTAATAGAGGAAGCATTAAAGGGATTACCATGGCATGTGACAGTATTATATTTGGATGATATTATAGTGACCGGAAATAGTTTTTCGAACCATTTGGAGAATTTAAGATCAGTTATTGATCGTCTGCAGTTAGCAAACTTAAAGTTGAAAGCAAAGAAATGTAGTTTCTTTCAAAAGGAAGTGACTTTCCTAGGCCATATTGTTTCCGAGAATGGAAAACAGACCCAAACAAAACAAAGGTGGTTGAAACATGGAAACGACCGGGAAATATTACAGAATTACGCAGTTTCTTAGGACTTGTATCTTATTATAGAAAGTTTATAAAGGATTTTGCGAAAATCGCAAAATACCTACACGCATTGACTAGTAAAAACTGCAAATGGGAATGGACTGAAGAATGTGAAAGTGCATTCCGTTTACTGAAGTCTAAATTAGTGACATCCCCAATTCTCGCATACCCCGACATTAATGGAGGACTGTTTATACTGGATACGGATGCTAGTAACGATGCAATAGGGGCTGTGTTGTCTCAAATTCAGGATAATGCGGAGAGAGTGATTGCATATTCTAGTCGGACTTTAACAACAGCAAAGAAAAATTATTGTGTGACCCGGAAGGAAATGTTAGCAGTTGTGTTCTTTGTTAAACATTTTAAGCATTATTTGCTTGGGCGTGAATTTCTTCTGAGAACTGATCATGAATCCTTAGTGTGGTTGCATAGATTTAAGGAACCCGATATTCAAATAGCTAGGTGGCTTGAACAAATAGGACCTTATGTGTTCAAGATTGAACATGGACCGGGTAAACGTCATGCAAACGCAGACGCCATGTCTAGAATACCTTATCAAAATCAAATTTGTAAACAGTGCAAACTAGATGTTACAAAAATTACACAAGAAAGTCTTAAACATATTAATGAACTACGGACCATTGAAAATCAAGCATGTATAGAGGATCATTACGAAGCATTAATGATTGCTGACTTACTGTATCCCGATAATGTAAGTGTTTGTGACAATGTAATCATTCAAGTGGAACATATACAAGCTAGTGATGTGTATCAAAATGACCGTTAGCCGTGCAATGCAAGCAAACAAAGGAAAACGAAGGCTAATAGACCGGCTAGGGCCAAACCCGTAAAACAGCCGACAGATGCACTAACAGTTGAAAATATTAGGAAATGTCAAAAAGAAGACGCTGATTTGTGCATTTTACTGAGGTACTTAGAAGTACACGACGAGAAACCACCATTAGAATTGATATCCGGAAGAGGATTTGAGTTCAAATTCTATTATTCAAGATGGAAATTACTGAGTGTGGAAAATGGATTATTGTGTATTAAGTGGATAGACATGTGCGATTTAGAATTTGTATTCGCGAAAATTACGCGATGTTGTGTTGTGGCATCTACATGGGACATATGGGAATAAGGAGAACTCTGGCAAAAATTACAGCAAGTTAGTATTATTGGCCACATTTAAAGAGATACGTTAGTGATTATGTGTCTACGTGTGACGTTTGTAAGGAAAGGAAAAATCCCCAAAGAAAGAAACGAGCTCGTATGAAACAATACACAAGTGGCGAAAAGTTTGAGAGAATAGCTATGGATATAGCTGGACCTTTTCTTAAGTCAGAGAATGGGTATTTATACATCTTAGTGATATCAGATTATTTCACCAAGTATGTTTCCCCTTAGAAATATAGAGGCAGAAACAATAGCAGAAGTTACGTTTCGTGGTTGGATTAAAGGATATGGATGTCCGAGAGAGATCCATACAGATCAAGGTACTCAATTTGAGAGTCGCTTATTCAAAGAAATGTGTGTTCTCTTGCAAATTAATAAGACAAGGACTACTGCATACCATCCACAGTCTGATGGCATGGTCGAGATGTTAAACAGAACAATCAAAGATGTGTTATCGAAATACATATCGGTACATCAAACTGATTGGGATAAATTTGTAGATGGCGTAGTAACAGCCTATAACAGTACACCTCACGAAACAACAGGAAATACTCCCTATAGAATGGTGTATGGAAACGAAATGTGTATTCCGGTTGATTTAATGACGGAAAAACCTGGAATTAGTGATGAAGAGTTTGTGACGTCAGAAGCCGAATATCTACATAGCTTAGAAAATTCTTTAAACGAACTTTATACTTCTGTGCGGGATGTGATAAATAAATCAAGTGAACGTCAAAAGATATTATGACCGCAATATCAGACAAGCTAATTTTGACGTGGGAAACCTAGTGCGTAGAAATCAACCGAAAGTTGCAATTGGTACCAAGGGCAAATTAGCACGAAAATGGACTGGACCGTGGATTGTTCAAAAGAGACTAAGCGATGTGTTGTACCAAATAAAACAACCAAACAACGCAAAGGCAGTGATTGTGCATATGGACAATCTTAAGCAATATAGATCTAGGGCATCCGACTTACGACATAGTCAAGAAGAAGAAACTGTTACGATGCCTGGACAAAACGGAAATTTATTTGATACGGATTCATTGTCTGATACTGAGAGTGAACCGAAAGGCCTATCGCCTAACAGATCGTTATTGCCTGATGGTCAGCCTGTATCAACTCTACCTAAAGAGTTACCGAAGACTAGAAGTGGACGCACTATAAGACGCCCCGCTAGGTTTAGAGACTAATATCGTGATATAGTTCCGTATTTAGTGTTTTAGTTGTGAAATTTAGTGTCGTGATTAGTGTTATGTGTATGTGATTGTGAATATTTTGTTATTATATTACGGATATTCATGTGCATTATTATGGATGAAATGTTTAAATTACAAACCTTATATCTACATGTAGCTCATACTGTGGACGCAACTCGGAACCCCGGGTATACGCGTGAATATATCCGTATATCCGCAATGTCTATTGCGAAGTGGGCTGTGTATATTGATGTTGCCGAAGTTCCCCGACATGGAGAAAACACATGGCCTATACTGTATATTCTATGTGTATTAGGCCAAAAATTCTATGCCGAAGAGATCTTTTGAAAATACCGTTGACCAATCAAAACAGAGAGATGGACTATAAAATGTTATCCACTGAACTCGTGATCTACACTCTAAGATTTATGGCTCTATGTGATACGTGTGGAAAAAGTTTTAAAAGAATCAGAGCTCTGAATCAACATTGTAGAGAATTACATGATAATGTGACTACACTGCATTGTAACTATTGCCAAAGACCATTGTATTGGATATTTAATTTGAAACGACACCTTCATGATGTCCATCATCTAGATACAGAAAGTATAAGTTCAGAATTAAGAAACTGTAAAAAAGCTAAAATGTCGCAACAACAAGTGCAAGAAGCGAGGAAGCCTGTGTACGTAAAGATACATTATAACGCGTACAGTTGGGTGCAGTCTTAACCTTACATTCAAGTGCACTTGACATGTGCACTTCAAGTTTAGTTTTTTCGTCCCGAAAACCAGTCATTAAGTTTAGTCAAGTGCACTTGATATCAAGTTTACTTTAATGTAATTCCGTCTTCAAGTTTACTATCACGTGACACCAAGTTTACTTTTCACGTTTGTTTATTACCATTATTCATTTTCGTATAACACAATAAAAATAATTGTCGAATTATGTATAATTGCATATTTTATATAAATAAATTGTTTTAATAGAAAAATAAAGTAAATGTACATGTATATAGAAAGTAAACTTAACTTGAAGTGCACTTGGAGTATACTTGAAATCAAGTTTAGTACTAAACTTGGAATCAAGTTTACTACTAAACTCGATTCAAAGTTTACTCTGTTGTCGTCAATAAACTTGAAAAGCAGTCATAAAATTAACTTGAAGTGCACTTTATGTAAGGTTAGGACTGCACCTAACTGTATAGTGATATTTCTTCGGAATCTGATGAGATCTTGAGAACATTTCATCCGACGAAGAGGAACTTAAAAATATTGTCAATGCAGATGAAACTTTGTCTATAAACTCGACAATTATAGACGAGATGATGCAGGAATCAGGAGCGAATGTCGAGCAATACTTAGAGGAAATTTTGGCCGACTCGGATATGATTGGCGAAGTGATCGAAAAGGAGAAACAATTGATAAGCGATAAACCTACCGATTGCGCGGAGGAGGAAGAAGATGTTTATTCGGAGGTTGCTTCGGGACTTTACGAATACGATATAAACGACGGAGAAAGTGAATGCGACTTCGGAAGCAACCGTCCAATATCGGAAACGATGACAGTGTGTTTAACACTATCAAAGACTACAACAAAGTATCCTGATGGAACTTCCGACGTTGTCAGGAATACTATCATTTCACATTCAAATAATGTGAATCCTATGGACATTAATGTAGAAGACATTGCCATGGATATTCTTACTGAAGTACCTCATCATTTTTATAACGAGAACGTAAGAATCGTGGAGCTGGACTAACACTTACTTGAACTATTATATGATAAACTGTTATCTGCTATGTCTGTTGCATTAATTTACATTATTTTCAGACATTTATTATTATTATTATTAGCCTATAGTATAAATGTTTTATTTCATAACTTTGAAATAAGATCATGACATTGTTTTTTTTTTTTTTTTTTTTTTTTTGGTTTAGTTTATAACGAAAATTAGAAAGTTTGTGTTAACATTATATACGTTGTACATGTATGTTACTATGTAAGCCTTATTATTATTTGATTAACAGTATAGTTTTACTTGCTATATATATCAGGACTTGAAACACGCTGATTGTTGCATTGTTTATAAATTATATGTACTAGAATTTCATGGTAATGATTTGTTATGATGTTATAATGACGTCATGATTATTATTTTATGCAACTTTAACCTGTTTAACAATATTTAACCATGTCATGTACATATGTTCTTTTGAGGGACCAAAAACTTAAGGCGGGGGAAATTGTAGCGATGTATATATATCTATATAATTATCATTTCTTTTATAAAACTCTTGTTGTAAGTGTGTTTTAATATGTTGTTTAGTTTTATTACTTACATAACTTGTTTTCTACTCGTCACTCTTGCCGAGTGATCGGTTTGTTTCTATATATAGCACGCCTTTGTTTATACTTGGTCACTCATTCCGAGTGACCGTTTTCTCCTATATATAGAAGGACGAATTTGGTGACCAGGGAGATTGTTACTTTGGATTTTGATATGTAAGCCATCGTTGTTTTGAGTATAAATAAATTATAAACTTGATTAGAAGCCTTATGATTGTAAGATGTATTGGATTTATAACCCTGGGACTTATGACTTAGAAAGGTTCGAACCAGATCTAAAATTGCACTGTGTTATGAATTACTGATCATTGACCGCTCGGCAGTAATTCGTTACACAATCCAAACGTTTCTTTCTTTGTCCTCGCCCTTATACTCTATTTTACAAAAATCCTCCTCATCTGTTTTTGCTTTCCTCTGCCTCTTTGGTCGGCTCATCATTTCTAAATGATCAGTGGAAAATGTTATTATTCAAATTTAAACATACCTTAATTTGTGGATGACATTTGATTTATTTCATAATAGATCTTCAATTTTTCCTCTTTCTTATTTTGTGCCTGTTACGGTCAGAAATAAACACTTTTTGTAAAGCCCCCCAAAAAACCACAAAGATTCTAAAAATTTAACAATTTATTTACAAATTAACAAAAATAAATCACAGATAATGCTAACAACTATAAGTCTGATGAAGGTATATATAGGTAGCAATTCCGGAACGCTGAAATCCGTATTACATGCACTGTTTATAACATGAATAAAGTATCCAGTGTATAATGTCACAGTTCAATAAATGCAATTCAAGCAGTCGGTAAACACGATAAATCCCCAGTATATACGTAGAAAGATAATGTGATGCAGTGCTACCGAAATACCAGAGTCCATGCCTTATATACATTTCATAATTTCCAGATAGTTCTTTTTTCTACAATGTTCAAGTAATTTCCAATATAGAAACATCTAGATCCAAAAGAACTTTCAAAAACATTCATAAATCATTATGGAAGTAAACAAGTTATACAACATACAATTTAAGAACTTCCTAGTTCTTAACAGAACATTCAATAATATAAACCAACAAAAAATATATGACCCTCATTATGGCTCATAACAGCGCCCAAATAGGAAAAAGTGTAACATATGTTTAACATATGAATTGAGCGTGAAAGCGGTATAAAAGTAATCTTCCAACTTTCCTTTGGCAATACAAAATTGGTTTTAATGAATAGGGTTAACATCGGTTTCAATCCTCTGTCCTGGTGGCGTAGATGCTGAAGCAGGCGAGAAGTCAATGCGTAGTTGGCTAATGTTATTGTTGCAGTCCATCGATACCGTGCTCGTGAAAGCATCTGACTTTCAAATATTATTTCAGATTGCTGATTTAAAAATCTTTAAAAAAAAAAGAGCCAAACAAACGAACAAACGAAAACAAAAACAAAACAAAAAAGAAAGAAAAAACAGATGAAAATTGGACGTACTTCATTTTAATTATGTCAGAATTATCTTTCGTCAATAAAATTGAGCGGGTTACAAAATTGCATGTATATATTTTGCTGTGAAGTTTACCTTTCTTTGGTACCAATCGCGTTTGCACTAAACATTATTCAGTGGCATGCTCCACTTGACCACTTTCTGTTTCTAAGCAGATATACCCAACTGTATTCCTAAGGGCCTTTAATTCGTCAACCTTCAAAATATTGATAAATAGAATTTGAAAGACGTATCAAATTAACTTGTTTTCTTTGTGATTAAATTATAGGCGAATCGCTTTATCTGTTCGCTTTGGACGGATGCTTGCAGTAACGGGATAATCAGCTTTTATGAGCGGCAAGTGTGTTCTATCCAGGTATATTGGGCTCATACTTGCCAATGACACGTAATGGATTTTTGACGCTGCTTTCTGAGCGTACGTTGTTACAAACCTACAAGTACCATTGACAAGTAGGAACATAATTTAGCTGGATACAATGCACATGCTATGATAAAGTCGCAGAGGCTGAATCCTCTTATTATAATCATAGTGCTTGTTGAATTTACTGTGATATTCGGTCTTTAATTTATACATAGTTACTTCCCATTATGGACGGTATCTGACTTAAAACTATTATGACGTCATCAAATTCAATGGAAACCGCCATAAATCTTACGGAATCAATATCGAAGAAGTACCAAACCGTTAATCATTCTCAAAGTCCAAGGACAGATACAAAATCGTGTAAGTTTCAAAAAGGAACTGTTGTGAACCCCGAAATACTGCAAAATTCCGAGGAGAGACCAGGTGCCCGGGGAGAGTAAGCGTCTTCTGTTTGCATGCATCACCCGTCACAGCATTTCTCAAGAAACGTCAAAATCAAAAGTTTTGGTTTCCTAATTGTACATACGAAAGTACAAAACTGGTATACAAAGTCATATTTGGTGTTCACTGAACAGGTTATTTAGTCGCATTCCAGAATATTATCAATCATTCTAGAAAGAGGCACATCATATTTTCGTACAAGATCCCCATAGCGACACATGAGCAACTTAGTGGCCAGTCGTTATCCCTTGGAATAAAACCGTCGTTAAATAATAGTCCATAAATGACGTTTTCACAGGACATTGATGACGTCATAACTGTTCTACGTCACATAGCATCCCAAATGGGAAATACCTCTGTATAACGAAAAGACTCAATATTAACTAGTTTTGATATTGTCGAAATCTTTACGTAAAACAGCATATTCATCAAATATGAAATATTATTAAGTCGGTATGACAATCAGATAACCATCACAATTTCATATATTGATTAACGTCCACCAGGAAAAGGAAGAAAACGTGTTCCAATATTCATCAATGAAGAACAGAGGAAAAAATACCATAATATTTCAAGAAAAACTAAGACAGAGCTGCAAGAGATAATAGAATATATAATTGTGAAGAGTTGATGACTTTCGAGCAGAATTTTCGACATACTTTGGGCAAACTTTCCCCCTCACTGTCTTTGCCCTAGGTGGCTGCCCCTTGTAATTTCTCCCAGGGATATTTTTCTTGTTCTGCTCAGTTGTTCTTGCCTTTTCATACCAGATCAGAGATTGAATTAAAACTGCATTAAATCGCATTTATGCAACTGAACATTAACAGAGGTAAGTATGTACTTTAAAAATTTACTTATAAATTATACAGATGCAGACGATTGTGTTGAGGAAGATAGTTAAAACAGTAAATGATCAACATTCTCCAACTGCTTACTGATAGAGCTGTTCATACATAAAGGTAGAATTAAAATTTTGTTCATTTCATCAATGATTTTCCTGTAACTACTTTTAAAACTAATACGTATAACAAAAAGAAATATACTACAAATCGAATTGACCATGTCTTGCGATTTGTGCGCATGTCTCGTAGTCAAAATTACGCACCATTTCCGATCATTTCATATATCTATTTTTAGCTATTATAGCGATTTTTTGCTATAATAGCGAAAATTGCAGAAGTGCCGAACCTGATAACTATATCACAACTATCGTTGTTAAAAAAAACTGATTTTTAATTTAATCCTACGGATTGCTGAACAATAACCACTCGGCCGTAATTCGTTACACAATATACGTTCATGATTATGGACGGAGTATCGCGTTATTTTGAGAATTAAAACTGACAGAATTTAATTCGACTCAGTTACCTTTTTTGTACGAAAATATTGAAGATTTTTAACTTGTGTAATGCAGGAAAAATACGATACGAAGCTTTGCAATCCTCATCGTGTGAAACCCATGGAGTAGATCGTACCTCATAAACTTCGTGGGACAATACAAACAGAAACCATCGGAACACATTAATATCCATGTCATCACACACCGCCCCCACAACCTCAAATCAAGCCTACTTCCGAAAGGAAGTGTTTGAATTCCTATTTTTACAGATATGAAGACATTAAGTCTCTCCATTACCAAAGCACGTTTCTGAAAATCATTTAATTCTTTTAGTTTGAGATCTTGCAGCACCTTAATTTTAGTATAATTGATATATTCGAACACCGCCATATTAGGGGACGACCAGTTGATTCTGAGGAAGGGTGGCAAATTTGGTCGAGTCAGATGATTTATTTTCAGATCTTTGAAGGATAGAATATTTTATTTCCTTAACACCCTGGGACAGATTATTTATTTTCTTGACTTTTTTGTCGCCAAGAAATACTTGTTAGAACTACATTGTATTAAATGCCATTAACATAGTCATCCTTCTATAATTATATTTTGTTAAAAAACACATTCTAATATAAGGTAAACTCAACAAATGATATGCAAACACTACCTTTGATTGCAAAGGTTTTTACATTACTAGTTTCTAAAGCGAAGTGTATAGTCTCTCTAAGTCTCTGGTATCCAGGGAGATGAAAATTCCATTTATCACTGTAAAAGGAATGATAATATTTTATTCTACTCGTCTTTAACTTATTTATGACACTATTCCGAACAGGGATCTGAAGAGAAAATCTCTCAGAAAGCTGATGGTGGTGCCCTTGTCTCCTATCTGCCCCTCATTCAAAAAGCAGATGCAAATATATTTTAAACAAGATGCCAAAGTGGGCCTATATCGCTCACCTAAGTATCTAGATGATCAGTCATGCAGGAAGGAAGAAAACTCATTTATTTTTACATTAATGTGACCAAGTCAACACTTCAACAGAAAATATGTCAAAGTTTATTTCAGACCAGAATCGAAAACAACAACACTTTTTTCACATCAATTGAGATGATTTTGATATTAAACATTTGCTAGATTAAGGGCAACAAGTAAGTCATTTTCTCTAGACAGATGGGGGCTTTTGTTGACTGATTTCAAGTCTGGGTCATGAACAAATATGTTTCAAATATTGTTCAGATCCAACTTAAAATGGCCTACTTTCATATGTTGAGTGTTATGAAACATCCAAAACTTATTAAGAAGTGTAACGAAATGAAAAAAAAATGACTACAGCTGGATTTGAACCACTACTCTTCATTTTTTTTTTTATTACCAAGTGGTATATGTACCATTGTGAGACCTACTTTTTAGCCATGGTGACACCACCTATTAACTAATTTTGATGAAATGTTCAAAATTAATAGAGGATGTGTACCATATTTCATCGAAATCTTTCATGTGGTATAACAGCAGAGTTTAAAACGTGAAGAATTGTCCCTATACATCCTCATTTGGAAGTCTTAAAAAATTCACATAAAATACAAAATCTGAGATATTGACAATATTCTTTCAAAGTAACATTCCTTGTCATAACTATGATTTAATAGCCCATAAGAAATCATCATTATCAATAAACTAGGAAATATGACACTTTTCTGCATTGAAGTACCACAAAATGTCGAAAACACTTCTAAAATTTGATTTTGGAACGGAACCAAAAATGATAATACTTCTTCACTCATCCATCTAGATCATTTCTATGCATACTGTTTGTCTCTGTATACAGCCAGTATGAGGAACAAGATTGTCAAAGGACGGTACTCTTTTGTGACCTATTTTTGACTGTGGTGGCGCCACCTGTGAAGAGGTCTCGACGAAAATGACAAAATTTGAAAAGGGCCAAAAGTTTTTTATTTTTACCAAGTTTTATTAAAATCTATTAAAACTGAAAATGTGAAAAATGTCCAACCCCCCCCCCCCCCTTTTTTTTTATGGTTTGTATTGGAAGTCTTAAAGAATACATAAAAAAAAAAAAAATCAAAAATTGAGATATTGACAAAATTCTTTCTCAGTAATATTGCTTACCATAATTATGATCAAAATAGTCCATAAGAAATCACCATTATCAATTAACTGTAAAACAAAACACTTTTCTGCATTGAAATTACTAAGTATGGAAAAATGTCGAAAAACGTCAGAAATTTGATTCCGGAACAGAACAAAAAATAATAACACCTCTTCACACATCCCCCTAGATCATTCATATGAATTCAGTTTGTCTCTGTATGTACCAGGTCTGAAGAAGAAGTTTGTCAAATGGGGATTCCCTACTTTTGCCTGTGGTGACACCACCTGTTGACGGATGGGAGAAAAAAAAAAAACCAACAACACTTGTAGGGGAATATGAGTACTTTATTCCTATCAAGTTTCATAGAAATTTGTTCAGCGGTTCTTGAGAAGAAGTTGAAAATGTGAAAAGATTACGATGGACGGACGGACGGCGTGCTATGACTATAGCTCACTTGAGCCTTTAGCTCAGGTAATCTAACAAATAATACTATTAAGTTTTTGTTGAATATATTGAAAAGCGCTATTTGTCCAGTGCTATAAATCCTGCTGAAATATACAGGATATATTTTTATATATAAAAAGTTTTACACTTAAACTATATATTATATTATAAGAAGCAATCTGGCCAGCGAAGTGAGAAAAGTGAAAAAATCAACATGTTTTCTATAGAACATTGAGTTTTTATATTTGCAGGATCTGGAATCTTAGTACCCAGAATATTTATTTTCATCATTTCTAGGGTCAGAATATTTATTTCCAAAAAGTGGAAGCCCCCCCCCCCCCCCGGCCATTCAGAATCGAATGGTCGTCCCGTAAGGGAGCAACCATTTGATTTTTATGGGAGTGGGCCGAGCAGGAAGACTTTCACCGGCCTGAATATTTTTTTGGGGGGCCAAATTTCACAGCCGGATTAATTCATTTATTTATTTATGTATTTATTGACAATTATTGTGATTTTTTTTTTTTTTTTTTTGCCGAATTTTCCCCAAATTTGAGCCGGACTATAAAAATCAAATGGTTGCTCCCTTACGACACAGATAACACAACCCCGCATTGCCGATACCAGGTGTCGTTTCATTGGACCATCACGGTGCCGTGGTGGACCGATGAAATCGCAGGATTTCAGACACACCTTACGAAAGCTTTTGTTGATATTTTCCCATGGGGTTTGAGAGGTACGATGTACCCCATGGGTTTCACACGATGTGCAATCCTTATTATGTGTATTTGTAAATGTATTGTTATAACTGAATGCACCAAGATATGTAAGTGCATTAACGGTTTCAATTTGTATACATGTACCATTAAAGAACCAATTTCCATTTTCCGTAGCCCTGTCCCAATTCTAAATATCAGGCTTTTGGAGTTTCGGATATTTAAGGAGCAACCATTTGATTTTTATGGAGGAAGGGGCGACAGGAAGACTTTGCAAAAACAAAATCCGGCTCAAATTTTGGGGAAAAATAATCCGGCCCGAATGGCCGGCAAAAACATTTCATTTCATTTTTTTTTTTTTTGCAATAATTGTATAAGGCATCCAATTGTGATTATAAACCAGATACTGACTCATGGAATAAAACTAAGTCATCAGCATACAGTAGAATAAATAAATTGAGAGATTTGCACTCATAAGGTATACATCCATCAAAAATTAAACTAGTCTCAAAATCATTTACATGCATTAAAAAAAGAAAAGGGGAAAAAACTTCACCCTGTATAAGACCAAGATGGTTAGCAAAATATCCGGACTGTAACCCTTGGACGCTAATGCATGATCTTGTATTAGAAAACCTAATATTATATTTAATACATAGGTATTTGTAAGCCTTTGATGACATTGAGGAGTTTACTTTTTATACCAATCTTTTAAATACTAAAAACTTTTTTATACTGACTTTGAGCTTTGACCTTGACAATTAAAATATTGTTTATATATATTGATAACATTGCTTTTATATATTGATAGGGTTATTATAAGGTCACTAATAGAAATATTACGTATCATTTCATATTTCATCTATAGATAGGTCAAGGGGCAGACTTGGTGTATTGGTTAAGCGCTTGGCTTCCGGCGGCGACGATCGGGGTTCGATTCCCAGATTGCGCCACTATGTTTCAGAGGTTGGTCACTTAATGCGTCCATGTCGCGATCTAACTGAAAAATTGTTCAAAGCAGCGTAAAACACCAATTAACCAACCAACTATAGATAGATCATGATTAGGTCTTTTAAATGTTGTATAGATCTTTGTTGATTAACAAGACTTGCGTTGATTTATTTTTGTACATTTGAACATGAACTTTGTCCTCTTTTGACCTTGCTTCATAAGTTATAATGATTCTAATATTTCAAATGTGCATTTTTGATGAAAGATTTTTCAGATGATACCAACATTTTTCACTTTGTGACCTTGACTAGAACCTAAGTCCTCTGAAAGACTTTTCTGTCTGAGCATTAGGACATAAGTGTTTTACTTTACATACTTTACTTTCAAATTTTATTCCCATAGGGTCAGAGCTTGGTCATTTAAATTGACGCTTCACAATCCGGCCATACCGTCTTTAGCGGTATCTTATATATATATATATATATATATATATATATATATATATATATATATATATATATATATATATTTGGTATTAATCATCCGTAAGACATGTAATATTAAGTTTATTTAAAACAGAAAACAAATTAAATCCAAAACATAGGCGTGATAGCAAAGGAGACAGAGTCAAAGGTCAAAAGTGGATCGAGTCCTCGAAGAATGATCATTGAATATTGGGGCCTGCATACAAGGAGAACTTAGTTTTATGTTGTTAATTTTACCTTCTATCTTTTGCATTTAAAATGATTATCTTGACGAGAAATTGAGAATTGTAAAGAATGGGGTTTTCTAGAATTCGGCACATTCATATTTGATATATTAATATATTGACGTCATCGAAACATTTTATGTAGTTTTTGTGACACGAAGTCTTACTCTGTTATCATCGGCGTTCTGGGCGGCGCCATATTGTATTCTTGAGATTGACCCCTTTGCCTTTGTATTCCTACATGAAGGAAATAGGTCCATGGTTATGTATACTAAATATGCATAATTAATAATTTATAGTGTTTGTATGTTAGGAAATTTTTTGTGACTTACCAGCATGTAACCTTTGCTTTCATTCAGTCGTTGATTACTACGCACTGGTTGCACATTCCGACGGCCCTTGCCAACATTAATAACAGCATGCTTTTGAGGACGTTATGGAGAAAAATTGATGTTTTAGTTGATTAAAGTCGGACAACAGACTGTGTGACCTACATTTGCAGCCTACGTTTTCCAATTTGCATATACAGTCTTACAAGACATGTCGTTTAATAGTCTTTCATTTCAAAAATTCGACGCGTGGAGTAAGAAAAATTCAAAAGTTGAATTTGTATATAATATGTAGTTTCCTCTAGACATTTATGTATCCTCAGGAGCACCCTCATCTGATTTAATTACAAACATGGATTCATAAAGTCTTTTCTGTCTTTGTGCACATCAAATCCACAGCAAATGCTCAGATCAAGGACAGTTTTAGATCACCTTGACATAGTTTATATTAGATGATCTTGTGCTGCAAGCCTGACATCCGCAACTGTTTAACCTGTTTGGAAAACTCGGTTCTGGAGAAACTACAAATGCTGCAAGTAACAAACATCTTGGGATATAGACTTAATTGTATGCTTTGGATGTTGCATGTGACATAATTTTTCGGCTTGAGTGACATAATTAGCCTTTGGGAGTACCTCAATTCTGGGCTACCGACAAGTACCAAACTTACACTAACTAATTGTTCATCTCGGGATGCAGACTGGAAAACATGTTTTAAGCTATACCTGACATACTTTTTTCCCTTTGAGTGATTTTGGTAGCCTGTTTGGGGCACGAGTATCTCAGTTATGGACAGTACTAGTACTAAACTTGCAACATTGATTTATGGGATGTACACTGGTGTACCTTTTTTCGTTGCTTCATGTGAGATTTTTTTTTTCCACTTGAGTGATTTGGTTGACCAGTTGGGGTATCTAAGTTTGCGACAAACTAGTAAATATTAAAGACTTCTGACTCGGCCGTATGCCAAGTCACCTCGAATAAGCAGTATATGAAAAATACCAAACTTGCGCTAATGGTTCATCTTGGGATGCAGACGTGAATGCATGCTTTGTAGAACTATTCCCGCTTCAATTTTGTTTCATTAAAAGAAAATGATTAAATAACTCAATAATGATTCAAAAGTCATTTTGAATTTGTGCCGTTAATTCCAAGAATGGAACTAGTTCTGAATTAATACTATTGATAACACCAAAAAAGGTAGTGTTTGCATATTATTGTCGAGTTTTCGAGTTTTCTTTGATTTTAGCATGTGTTTTGTCATGGTATATATTACAAATGCAATTCTAACAAGTATTTATTGGCAACAAAAAAGTCAAGAAAAATTATACGTCCCAGGTAGAGCCTTCGCATTACTATTTTGTTATGAAAATTATGTCACAGAGCTTACTAAATGCAATTTCTAATACAAATAACGGTTTATGCGACTGAAGGAAGTATGCACTGAGAAAGCACGCCCATCTCCTGCTGATCTGGGTGCAGAACCAGTTTTATAATTTAATAGGTAGATCTATGGCAATATATTTGAAAGAATATAACATGCCCTGTTGTATGACAACACCTAGAATTTGGATATAGATAGTTAGTGAGCTGGTTAGCGCCGATATTTCAATGCGATTCATCAATATTTAGAATGTATGCATTGAAGAAATACATAGATATCTACTGGATGGTGTTTTATAATTCTGAAATTTTATTTACCTGAAATTATATCGCAAATTGTACATCATACAATCATACTCATTTCACCGGCCATGTTCAATCTTTTACGATGTCTATAGTTATGAATCCGATATTCGTTTTCAGTAAAATTTGAATATTAGCGCAGCTGTCGCGCGCTATGAAAAATACGTGAAAATATTCGATTCCTAAGAATGAAATGTATCAACAATGTAAGAATGATGTTGCTGGAGGGCAGCGCTTACACCAAACTTTATATTTAATTCCATCACAAAAAATTTTAAAATGACAAGAACTGGAATACCGTTATTGGTTTCAACGGTTCTGGTATGATCATCGATTAGCAGATTTCGTAAACGCTTTCATAGCAAGAACCTCTATCTGTAAGAATACGATTTTGCTCAGTAGTATCAATTTATTAAGCAATACCAAAAATTCACCATTCTACAGGGCCGATTTGTTACATAAAACGTGTCTACTCAATAGTCAAATACTGAAAATTTCGTGTCCCCCCCCCCAAAAAAAAAACCCCAAACAAACAAACAAACAATAAGAAAGTTAATTTTGTACGGTTTAAAAGACAATTTTGTTAAATTCTATTAACGTTTAACATTAAGAAATTAAAGTAATCAATGAAAGCCGTATTACTATTTATATCAATGTGTAATTCAAAAGTCAGGTATCCTACAGGCCAAGTGTAACCTTTCTATATTTTCCATTTCGATAGATGAAAATAAAAATGAACTAGCAGATAGACAGACTTAATATGAATCTGAATTGTATTCCAATCTGGCAATTTACAAATTAGCATTTACAAATTCATTTACAAATTCATAGTAAAAACAGATGCTTAAATTCGAAAAATTAATTT
This sequence comes from Pteria penguin, assembly GCA_035048485.1. NCBI lineage: Eukaryota > Metazoa > Mollusca > Bivalvia > Pterioida > Pteriidae > Pteria > Pteria penguin. Next base: position 33,785,636 of record CM068584.1, read on the forward strand.
GGCCATAAATTCTTGGAAGTAAGAACTCGGTTAAAAGTCATGACTCAATCTTGTGTCAGGATAATAAGAGCAGCATCTACCGTTGCATAATACGCCAGATAGGATTCAACACTTTTTGAACCTGGACAACAATTATATGTATCATTCAAAGCAATGCAGGCAGTAGAAAGTTAAGACCTGGACAAGAATTTACCATATATAATCACTGAGACCTTGACTTTGAAGATATGACCTGCGGTTCAAGGTCATGACATAATCTTGGGTCAATGGTTACAATTCTGTAAAATATTATTCAAATCCATGCAGGCAGTAAACAGTTGTGGCTTAGACATCGATTTATTATATATAAGCCTTGATCTTTTAGACATTATCCCGCAGCCACAAAGTCAAGTAAAAACTTTTTTTTTCGTATACTAGCAGTGAGTCTTGGTCAAAGTCATGATATATATTTGTACTGTATATCAAACCCCTAACACTTTTTTGAGAAATTTGCTCCCAGCTCTCTTAACCAAATCATTATTACAAGGTCAAAGTTCAAACGCAATGTCACTAGGTCAAATGATTTGGTATCAAAATGTATTACCAGATATGGTAAAGTGAGCGGGAAATATGAAAGTTCTAACCCAGTATACTGTAAGAAAAATCTGCTTTCAGAATTTCTTATCCGTAGGAATACATTCAATTGTTATCATTAAATGACATTCGATTAACACGATAGTGTGTTTATGTAAATTTGAAAAACACTCAACAGTAAATGGAGGCAATGAATTAAGAAACGTTTAATAAAGTTATATAGGGGAAAATGTTCAAGCCCGTGGATGGACGATTTTCAGTAAAATGGTGCATAAACATCTTAGTCCTAGACCCAATTATATTATAAGTAAATCTCCAAGACAAGTCTTAAAAAGTCTAGTGTTCTAAATGTTGTAAAGACGGTTTATATAGAGTTATGTTCAGAAAACTGATCACACCCTTTGTGGGCCCAAGGATGGAGGGTTTTCACCAAAACCACACATACACAACAAGATCCTATGTCCTACAAATTCGGACCAACACTACGTCTCTTTGGTACTTAATCTCTGAGGAGATACAAAAGCAAGAATTGTTTGCGGACAGATGGACAGAGAAACAGACACTCGGATGAAAATGTATTGATTAAATTAAAACGGTTTTTCCAATAGAGCTAAAAAGCGGAGAGAAGATCTGGTTTAAACAGATTACAAATATGACATTGTTCTTTACAAAGATATCTTTTGCAGAACAACTTCTTTTAATTCTGAAAATTGGCTGTCTGAAGAAGAAGTCATCTCATCATCTTCATCTATTTTCTATTCTTTCTGGACCATGTGTAAGAAATAGATAGATGCTGTGTTAAGAAATATTCATCTTGAGAAATAAAAAAAAATTGTGAATATTGTTCTTCTTAATTAAACTTAAAGCATGATCACCCAATTTTAGATATAGATAAGATCCACGATGAAGCACGAGATGCATCACATCAACATGTATAATTGACAGAAGTCTGACACATTATAGTATAGATATTTTCATTAAAACATGAAAAGGAAGCTTTCAAAAACGCTAAAATAAACAAAATCTATAGCCTTTAATTCATGATGACTGGATAATGCAGTTGATTGCATGTTTGCTTCTCATTACTGAAAACAATATAAGCAAAATACTTCTGTGCAGGCACTACCCACATGGGTCAAATGCAAACTTTATCCATTCTTACATCAATGGACAAACATTATTTTGAATCGGAAAATGTCTTCATTATTGAAATATTTAAAGATTAGAAATCAATACCAAATTTTCATGTTATTACTATTGACCGATATTTTATAAATTAGGCTTTATAGAGATCAACGTTTAGGCTATTCACACTCTAATACCAATGAATTTAAATGTTTATTATTTTGATGCTTAGATTTACTTATTCTTTATTACCAGTTAGAATAACCTCCTCTAAAATGCATGTATTCAGAATTTTGCGACAGTTAGAGCATTTTGCTGAAAAAATAAAACTAATATCTAAATCTGAGAATTTCTAGAAATGTTTTCATTACAGAATCAAATATATGCACATACCGTATACAGGAGTTAATCTGATTACTCGTGATGTAACAGAAACAAATCTATCTATTTATTATTCATTATTGATGGCACAGCCTAAAATGCATTGTTTGCTTAATTGATATTTGTATTTATATCAAAACAATTTTTATGTTACAACTAATTTTAGGTCCATGTTTACGTGCAATTGTACTTTTAGTTGTACATATAGATCACTACACAGGTCGTCAAATGCAAAGCCCAGAACCTGTATATGTGTATTCGATTGTAAACATGCGTGTACATCTCATACGTCTGGGTATTATATGTTTCACTTCTATTTCACCACATGTACATTTATCGAGACAGAGTGTTCATACATGTATGTAGTTATGATTAGGACAAGGCGTGTCTAAACTATTTAAACTTGGGTCCTCTCAATCAGAAGACATGCACTTAATACACCCAAAGATTGATTTAGATTGCCACTGGTTACTATAAAAATTGTTTTATATTACAGAAATGTGGTATATGTCTCTTCTTATATTTGGAATAAAACTTTGATTTTGCAAATACATTTATTTATTTATAAATATGTCGGTACGAAATGAGATTAGTACTTTACTGATTAACAGGGCGGTGGGGATTCTATGGTGGTCCTTGTCTAACTTTTCAGAGGAGACAAGATCCTGACCCTCGTCCCCTCTGACTGTTAGTCGATAATCCTATTGATTAAGGATTTAAGCTCGCTTACAGACTGGCAGAACACAGTTTACTTGTGTTGATATCGCCTTACATATTTTGATAGCAACAGTCTAGTCGCTCGTTCACATGCCTACATTTGTAATTCTCTGTGCAGTACGGATGGAGGAAATAAAAGGTATCTAATTAACTTACCGCAAATGGCGCCATATATACGTGTCTTAAATGTAATGTTAAAATGAAACCCCGCATTAAGTGTTTCATATGTAATATGATAATGGAAATTAACGCGTAGACATGCATTACAGTAAGGCATTTATGAAAAACTTCGTCAGTTTATACTATAAAGAATCTAGGATAATTTCATTCTCATTTATTTTATTTATTTCAAACTAATTCAAGTATGTATGTATTGCTTATTTGTTTATTTATTTATAATCTATTTATGTATTTATTCTTATTTATGTATTTATATATAATTTTTTCTAATTATTAAATTTAGCTATTTTTCATAATATATGAATATCATGATTATCATCATTATCATTTTTTAAATTTTTTATTATTATTATTATTATTATTATTATTATTATTATTATTATTGTTATTATTATCATTATTATTATTACTATTATCCTAAAATAAGAATAAATTTCATTATATTGAATGTTTGGAAATTGTATTCAATATTTTTGAAATTCATCCCTTAACTCGTAAGCGTTTTCTTTAATTCTAAATATTTACCTACATGCACACAGTAATATGGGGTTTTTTTTATTTAAATATACAGTGTATATATTGATTTTACTTCGAATCTTACATGTTAATGTACATGTAAGTTTTAAGTTGTAAGCAAGCGAACGCAGTTGTGAAGCACGTTTACGCGGCAGCCAAGCGCGTGAACGCGGCAGTCAAGCGCGTTCACGCGTCTCGAAATTAACTTCAAGAGGAAATCTGCGTTAACGCAAACATGCTCAGCAATCCTGAGCGCATGGGGAAAACAAACTTCACGTTAACGCGACGTTAACATAATGTTATGTTAGGACTGCACCTCACTGTATATAGATGTTACTTGCATATACATCTTATGTAAAACTTGTTACAGGTCAGTAATATAGCACAAGAAATCAATGCTATGTGGTATTCAGATGAATTTATTCTAATTATTCATCTGCTTATCCACTCTTATCCCTCCTTAAATGGGCAAATGTAGAATTATTCTACACATATTATATACATTTCACAATGATATATTATTTATTATGTTTCATTTGCTACAAAGTTTGTACATATATGCTTGAATTGAAGCCGATAAAAAAGCCTTTATCTTAGTGACATAAATATTATAGAAGCGGAGATGTCATGTGCTCTTAGACCCACATTTGATTGATTCTGTGTCTCGAGTAAGCAGTAGAGCAGTATTTCTGAAGGTCATATTTCATTTCTTTTAGACCCTTCGTCAGTAATATGGAAATAGGCTTGGTGAAACACTAAGAAGATCCAGCTATAAATCGATGCTTCTACGGAGTTTTATGCATTTTAGGAATCCAAGCAAACCATATCAGCATAAAACTCAACTCAACAAACTTTAACAAAATAATAATTAGTAACGACATGCCTGCATGTTATATTGGTTTCCGAATAAGTAACAGAAATGAAAAGAACGAGATAAGATATACTTAGATTTTGAATAATTATTCCAAGGATACATCTGCTGTATCAGCCTTAGATATTTTCCCTTATATAATATTGTACGCTCCGCCTCTTTTGTGCAAGACAAATGTTGTAAAGAAATTCCATGTGATGCTAACGTATTATAAGTTTCCCTCAACATAGAAAGTAAGGAAAACAGGCTGTGCTCGTCAGCTTCCTATGTAGAAATATACACGGCAGATCGAGAGAAAGAGTGGAGAAGAAAGAAAAAGGAAAAAGAGGTCAGGAAAGAAACGGAAGATGATGGAAGTCAAATTTAATAAATAGTGGCATACCAGTTGTTTAAAGTAGCATACATTACTATCAATATGTATACATGTATATGTTAAACATTTATAAATCACGATTGTGTTCGTTGAATAGTTGATTTTGATAATAAAACATACATTAAACTCAACTCAAACTCAAGTCATCTACTATGACAGTGTTTATGATTTTAACACATATTTCTTGTAAGTTTATTAAATTCTGTGGCAGTGTTTTCTCCAAAAATCAAAGGTCAATGTCGTGATGGATACTATGAGAACTGATACTGATTTAGGTTTGCAATATGCTGCATCATGGATTAGATTTTTTACTTTAACGGAATTCTCCAGCTGCATTTGACCTGAGCAAAACAAAGGATCTATCTTTGTTAAACCAAGGCACAAGAAACATACATTTAACTTGGGGGAACTTTGGTGGGCAAATTACAGCAGTCTTATCTATCATTGAGATCACTATGTTGCAAAAACGATGGGCCAACGTCTGTATTGAATAGAATCTGGGATCTTTTTGTTGTGCCAACGTTAGGCCAACGTCTGTAACGGATATGATTGGCATCTCTTTGTTGGGCCAACATTGGGCCATTGTCGTGGAATTAATTTTCACAGTTGGCCCAACGTTGGGCCATTGTCGTAGAATCAGTTTCCACAATGGACACAACGTTGCGCCGGTGAGCAAGATTCTGTTGGCCCAACGTCATATGCCAACGTTGGCCCAACGTAAGTGTAATTGTTGGCCCAATGTTCGGCCAACGTACCCATGCTATCTGGGTACTTAATGTCTTTGATATCATCTGCTGATTAAGAATACACCCAAGCTGTAACGATTCAAAAGTCAAATGTCTAGGTCATAAGATTAAAGTAGCGATATTGGAAAATATATTTTATGCACATGTGATATATGAGATACCCTTGTTGGTTCAAAGAATAAAGATTTTTACGAGATGTGCAAAGGGAAAACAAACGAACCGACGTACTTACCAACACTGAATTTAAATTGTGAAGGTCACACAACTGCAATGAAAATGTTACTTAGGCACACAATGATTTTGAATTCATAGCAGGCACCAGCCACGTTAACTAGAACAGGTCCAAATGATTTTGTAGCCCATGGAATGGAAGATTTTTTTTTCAGAAATTATGTATTACTTCCAGATAGCAATCAGGTAGGCTAAGATTTCTACATGATCTCTTGCAACTGAAATTAGTTTGCTGACTGGGCAAAGTGTGACGGATCTAGTCCTCTTTCTCGGCGGCTGTGTGTGTGTTCGAAGGTACAATGGAAATTAAGACGTCCCATATTCACTAGGTCTTCTGTCATATATTTTATATCGAAATTAACTTCCGACGGGGAGGTAGAAGGCTGGTATAGGGTTTCGACTATAGCTTTTAACAGGATGGCATTGGTAGCGTATGTCAGCAAAATAATAATAATAATTAATTCATTGTTTTACAAAGGAGATTCGGTTACTTCAATTTCTATTTAAGATGAGCTGTTATAACTATGTTAGGTAACGTTGGAAAGTAAGAATAATCCCTTACAAAATCTTACCATTGTTTTCGACGTATATTAAATACAATATTTTAACAATGATTCGTGCATAACAGTGAATTAGCACAAGTCACGGTGCGCTAGAATAAATTTCCGGTCATCTACGGCAAGGTTTGCTATCAGTAGTGTTTCTTATCGAAACCGGACTGAAGTTTAGGGAAGGCGACGGAAGGTTTTTATACAATCAAAGCCTCAGACTTAACCTTTACCCGTGCCACAATTTTGAACAAAATGTGTAATGATATTGGCAGTAGTAACAACGCATTCCCTGTAAAACCACAAAGCAAGTGTTTGTTTGTTGTTGTTTTTTTTTTTTTCTTTTCTTTTCTTTTCATTCTGTAGTGTTTGATAGGATCGCATGATGACAGGCATATATTTTTACCACAGTTGATACTATAACCCGATACCATAGTTGATAAGTTTATTGGAGTTATCTTTCTTTTGTTCTTGTGTTTGATGTGATGTTCTAAGCAGGTACATAGCAATGGTATCAATAGAACTGAGTCAAATCATTATTGTAATACAATGGAAGAAAAAACACCACTGTGAAGGACAGATATAAGTTACTACATTATAAATGTAGCCCTATCTGTCAAGGCACTAAATATATTTAGAACTTTTACCGAATCCCATTTCATAGTATTACGAATAAAATACTATCAACCTCCCTCGTTCGGGAGCGATTGCGGAAACTCAATTCGTGGGCAACAGTCCTCGTCAAAGGTGTGTATACTAGTATCGACTTTCCGACGCCCCTCACTCACATCAATCTTGGATTGTTTTATACCTAAACCTGCAATGTTGATCAATAGAGTTTACTTCAAATGGTGACACCATCGATCTTATTTCAATCTATAAACTATCACTAATCAATTCCCAACATTCAATCGATATGACTTTGAAGAAGGTCCCGGATGGCCATTTCACTTACGAATTACATAATAGTATGTTTTTTCTAATTTCCTAGTATCGCAAATGAACGTTTAGATTTATAACAGGGAAAGTGAAACAATTTCATTTCCTTATTAGTTTATGTGAGATGGTACGTTGAAGCAGTAAAACATGAAAGTTTGTTTCTATGATTGTGGAAGTAACACATTTATTCTTATTTTAATCACTGTGAATTTTGTAAACACCTGTCCAGTAGACAAAATAACATGGATGAAAAGAAGTCACCACCTCAAATGTACGAAAGAATTGTCGTATCATTGTGGATTAACAGACCGTGGCTTCCTAGAGGAATTATGTTTAATTCGTCGAAAGATTCCTTCAAAGTGTAAGAAACGAACAATTACAATTTATATACGGGAAACGATTATATTCGTAGGAGTAAGGTTAAATGATCATTATTAATAGAAAAACAATTCTCCTAAGCATGCAGTTTCTTTATTATTATCATTACTACATTTTGTAATAAACCATGGAATCAATATGTGCGAACTCATCTCCCTCTTTTTCCTCGATTATACGAGGAGTAATATTGCAGAATAAGCTCCAAAGTCGTGTTGGTCGCTTTCTACCTCGGATGTAATATCTTAATGCGACACCGTGACTTGCAACCGGGACAACCTAGACATCTTAAGGTGATGGAATTAACATCAGCGTACAAAAGTCACTAATGCAATATACATAATTTACTGATGCAATTGTGGCACTGGTAATAACACATAAAAATCGGCATTCATGGATTCATGGAAACATAAATTAAGGTGCTCGGCGAGACCATCTGGCGTCTCTTGTTTTACTAGACCAATTCCCCTTTAATGTCTCCAATTTACAACAATCCGGAACATTAAACATTACTGAAGCACCGAAATGCTCACATGGTCTCAGCTCTGAATATCGGGGTCCTTAAATGTACTGTAGTACTGTTTCTTGTGTCATAGACATATGACACCATTTACTTTGGTATTTAACATAACTCTTAGCAAATCTGCTCGAAGTATCGCTTCGGCAATCATGTTTGACCTAGAATATCCTGTTGGTTAGTGGAAATGTAAAGATGATGGATATGTTAAGGGTACTCATTATAATTTAAATCATTTTGCCCAAAATTATTCGAACATAACAATCTGATACTTTTTACGGTGTAATTTGTAGTCATGCAATGAAGACTAGTCTGTCTCTTATTATTCTCCAAAAGTTTAAATACTGTATCAAAAGTTAAATTATTTTCTTTACACACTTAGATACATTATACCCGACTGGTTTTACACTTTTAGTTTGCCCCGTAAACCTATCTACAACACCGATTTACCTTTAGTCAATTATCGGCTGTATTCAGCAGCATGATTGTAGAGTAAATAAATGTGTTTGACGTCCTGTGTTTCTTTCTCTGTAGTTTTACTAACTATATACAACACGATACCTTACTTAAAGTCATTACATATCTTGAAATAAGAAGCCACATGCACACACATTGCAAATGCTTGTTCTTTACATGGAGGATTATTTATAAATTTTTAAATGTACGTCCTTTGATTACTCTCCTGTTACGGTGAGTGGGAAGGTGGGCCCGTAAACCGGTTAACCACACCATTTGTTTGGCTTTTGTCAAATTAAAAGACCGTCCTAAGTCGGTATCGTAATTGCACTACAATCAAATATTTTTGTAATGTGTTATTTGTGCTAATATATTATTTATATTCATGTATTGTATAGCTCCATGGTCACTTCTGCCAGAGAACAATCAAAGGACGTACATTTAAAAAATTATAAATAATCCTCCATTTAAAGAACAAGGGTCAACAGGTATCGCATATTGAAAGGTCATAAAAATATAAACACGCAAGGTATTGTAAAACATATAACGGTATAAAAAATATATGCGACATCAACATGATAAATCGTGCTCTGCCAGTCTGAAAGCGAGCTAAGACCCTAGATCTGTAGGAGTACCGACTAACAGTCAGAGGGGACGAGGTTCAGGACCATGTCTCCTCTGAAAGAGGTTTGGACAAGACCCGTCATATAGTTCCCACCGCCCTATTAGTCAGCGTGCAACGTTCAAGTAAGAGTCTGCAAAGGGCTGTAGAGGGGCCAAATACAAGACCTATAGTCTTTTTGATGATCTCAATATCATATTGTCTATTTAGAAGACGTTTGACTATTTTATTACATGATGAAATAACGTTATCGGAGCATACGTGTTCTCATTTTGTTACACCTGTAGTATGATTCTAACATACATGTATAGCAATTAATGAAACATTAAACTTTCTTTTCATCTTTATTACAGATTGTCCTACTTTTGATTTCAACTCCACATACATTTTTCGGTTTTGGAATTGCACATACAATGTACCAGTTATCACGAAAAAGTGCAAAGCAGAATTTCTACCAAGAAATGGAACCCTAAGCGATGAACTGTACAAATGTAAGTTAACCATTATTTTTTAATCATCTGAAATAATGGTGTATATTTTGGCAATATATATATATATATATATATATATATATATATATATATATATATATATATATATATATATATATATATATATATATATATATATATATTTATTTATTTATTTATATACATATATTCAATTTAATGTATTTATTTATCTATCTATTTATTATGTATATATCTAATAATTTGTTTATTCTATTTGTAGATCCAGTGTGTTATCTTGGACATGAATTACTAGTGTAAGTGAACTATTTCATAATATTATCCTTTTATCGCATGCTTACATATAATGACATTTTTCTCCATTTTAAAGATTTTCGTTTTCCAACTCTGGTATTGTGATTGTCAGTTGTGCGTGTGTACGTCTTAATATCTACCCATTTCTAAATCCAGTGTAAATGTTACTTTTCTCGTCTGAAGCACGATTGACACACCGTTATGCAATTTCATAGACGATTTCCAATAGGTGTAGTTGTGTTCAACCAGAAATCCAACTACTTTAAATCCAAAATGAGGTCAATTATGTTGAAAAGTGTATCCCAATGTGCACATAGCAAGGTATTTTGCATATTTCAAACTCCTTCTTTAACACTGAAATTAAGTACACTTATACAAACATTATTATTCGATAGGGGTCGTCACCAGTTGAGTGTTTATAACTCTTTTGAAAATGAAGATGGATCGAAAAAGTGACAATGCTACAAAATAAAACGTTTTTGTTCCTCTTAATGGGAATGACAAATATCATTTTTACCATATATTTTGATTACTGCCATTGACAGTCACTCATATTTATGATATTGTTGTCAGTGATCCTTGTGCTTGTATACTATCTAAACCTTGCTATAGCTGTAAAGACTCTAGATAATAAATAGTCAGACATGGTCGAAATTCAATATTCATGACTGCAACTCACATCTTTCTTGAGCAATATAATTTCAAGTACAGCTTATGTATATGCTGTCGTGTTTTCTGAAGTTACTTAGAATGGTGCAAAATGTCATTTTGTCAAACTGGTAAATTGGAATATAGGGGTATATATGTATATATTGGTTTGGTCGCTTGCTAGAAGCAGCCAGCTATGTGGATATGTTCCTCCGCTCTTGTTGCATTTTCATTTGCAGTTTGAGAAAGAATCTAAAGTTGAAAATTCACATTATTCAAATTATTCTAGTCTTTAATTAAATTAACGATTAACGTTTAGTTTCGCGGATTATAAAGTGTGAACCGCCTCAAGCCATATCATATCTCAATATATTGCAAAATTGTCAAAGTTAATCCTTAAAATGTTTTTTGGTATATTATCGTTAGTAATGGGATGTCTACGATCACACCGTCATACTACATTGCTAATGATACTATTTTTACGGACATTCTGCAGACAACTGTTGGAAACTTGCTAACAAATGGTAATGTATGATATGTTATAGCTTAGTTAAAAGCACTTTTACTGGGATTGAGAAGCTCTTTTTTTTTTTAATATTTTCCGTGATTTCATTGTAAATCACACACGCACAGCGAGATCACTTCAAGTTCCTACAGACAACATGCATACGTTTTATCAAAACATAAAAATACATGTTTTCGTCCTATTTTCACAAAAAAAAAAAATGATGTTATGCACACTGGAATATCACTTTCATTGTCACTTAGAACTCTTCAAATAATCAAGTCTCTAAGTAACGCAATATTGGTCATACAAGTGATGAACGGAGATTCATAGAAAGAACCAATGACATATTTATTTGCAATGGCTTAGTACATAATGAATGGATTATACCATATGATGTTATGATTGATTGACTTTCACCTTACCCTTTTTATCAAAAGAAAAAATGTTAAATTCTGCACTTTCTCAAAGATGTTTTACAGTAAAGGCAAAGGATATTATATCTGGTTGATACACAATAAAATTGTGTATAATAAAAACATTCCTTGAGGAATGTTTATCTTTCTGTGTATTGATTTGTAGTTTATTTTGTAGAGGAAACTTTTAAAGTACCAAATGAAGAAGAAATACTGCGGGCTATTGGTAATAAAATAGTTTTCTTTTGATGTACTCTGTTTAATAATTATAGATAAAACATTTCATCTTTACTGACTTTTTATTTTTATTTTATTATTTATTTTATTTTATTTTATTTATTTATTTTTTTATTAATATTTTTGTAAAGCAATTGATTTAAGCTTTGCAGTTTGGTACGTACTCAATTAATTGACGGTTTCTGCATAGACAATTCTAAAACATATACAAGTCGAAGTGGCTTTGTGGAAAGGGCGCTCGACTCGTAATCGAGAGGTCCCGGGTTCGACTCCCGCCCTGATACACCGGTGTTCTGTCTTTTGGAACAGACAGTCAAAACCGAGGTCCCATGTCACGGTAGCCGTGGCACGTAAATGATCCCCCAATGTTTCGGGTGGGTCCGTTGCAAAGGTCTAAATCTGTATGCAATACATCAGGCATATGCTGTCACCATATACGTGAAATAATCGTTACGTAAAGCAATAATTAATCAATCTAAAACATACAATGTGGCATTTAAAAAAATTAATAACGGTGGACTGACTTTCTATGAACCATTGAAAACCTACGAAACATTGTTTGAGCCATTATCAACTGACAAACAATAATATTGCAGTTGCCTTCTTAATTCTGTCGGTAATAATGAACATCATGGCGGCCCTAAGCATGAAACATATACGGAAGTAAGTATAGACTTTTAAAATTATTTTTGCTGACAAAAAATAACACTTTAATGCTTGGTGCAGAAATTTCTGTTAGTAGCAATAGTAGTTGTTGTACTGTTGGTTGTAATAGTGGTATTTATTAATTTATTTATCTCTTTGTTTCATGATATTTGGTTGTAATATTATAATGTTAAATCTGTGTATTATTCAAGTGATTAATTTGTCGTTTAATTAATTAATCATTTTATTTATCTATTCATTTATTTATTTATTTTTAGAATAAAAACACCAAAGAAAAAAAGGAGTGAGGAATCTACTTCACATGTAATAGAGCTTAATGAAATCAATATGTACGAATTCATAGATGATTTGGTACCACAAAGATCAGTGATACCTGAGAATGCGAACATGGGCGATGATGTTATTCATGCTGGTAATGATGATGATGATGATGAAGATGAAGAAGATGATGATGATGTTTAAGTGAAACAGTTAAAATCTCATCTGAACCCACCACTTGCAATACATACATTTTGATTATCTACTTCCTTGATATTGTATTCATGGATATGTTATTTGCGGTTGTACTATCAAGGAAATAATAAAGAGCACTGTCAAACACTTCGCTAAACATGTATGATGGAAAATGTATTATTGGAATCATTTAAGCACGCGGCGATGCGAGGAAGTGAAGAGAAAGATGAAGAGCGACATGAGCTGAGATTTATTGAGTTTGTAGCTCCACTTGACTAGTAAATGGAGAAGACTTTTTCAACATGCCTTCTATCATCCTTATCTGTAGTGAGGCTTTTTTTTAAATCTCACGTACTAAACCGAAAGACAGAATCGTTTGGTGAAATTGAAGGTTATCTTTCTTTCGAGGAACTAATATCATTGTTAAAAAGTGAAAACAAATATCTAGTTCCAAGATTTTCAAGATGATTTTCAATGAGTCACATAAAATTACAGAACAGCCTTTTATTTATAAACGTTTGTCATTTATCTTCAGCTGATCATGTGTGTATATTTCCATTACAATTATTAAAACTAGTCAAACAATACGGTCCTTTTACATGCATTTATTCGGCAGCTTAAGTATAAGAACACCGGTTTTAAGACTTTCAAAGGGCTGCCATATTGAGCATTATTATATTGTTTTATTTATTTGTTATATATAATTCTTTCTTGGTCCAAATTGAGGGCGGATATTTACTGTCAACTTTTCAAGCCAAGCGGCCATAGCGGTCGTATCAGTACCCCTTTTCATGTACATTATTTGATAAGGCAGCCAGACTGGATGACTGACCGATTTTAAAAACACATTTCAATTAAATAACCTTCTTTATAATTGTCATCAAAATCATTACAAACTAGTGGGTTGAAGATCATGAAAAAATTACGTAGACGAGGTTTTGAAGTTTTTCTTTCTCCCGAAATCATAAATGTCACTCTTGTTAATTATCCTATGTTACATGTACATTCTATTTCGTCTTGTTGTATAGAGTTAAACGGGATTAATACATCTACGGAGAGGATAGCCGAGGTCACGGAGTACGAGTTAGATAATTATGTTACTAGCTCCCCTACATATATGAGACATTACCGATTTTATTTATACATTGATTCTTGTGTTCCCCGAAACGCGGTTTTATTTTGTTTTGCGGTCTGTACACTTTACCCATCTGCCCCCCCCCCCCCCCCAAAGGGGGGATGGAAGCGATTGAAACTATGACTGACACCTTAATACCGACAGAATACGTGATCAAAATAGCGGAAACTGTTTTGGATTCAAAAGGCTTCAGTTTAGACAAACATTATAAGCAGATAGAGGGAATCGCGATGGGATCGAGACTTGGTAGAAATTTTGTACCGCTTATATGAGAAAAATGGGACGAAAATCTTCTGGAATTTGAATGCTACCTGTATTTTGAAAAAAAGTATATCGACGACGGTTTTGGCATAAATGACGGAGACTTTGAATTGCTCCTTAAATTTGCAGATCACGCAAATAATATTCATAAAAATATTAAAACTGAACTTAGGTGGAGTCGAGAGTTTATTGAGATGTGGGATACGCTAGTTAAAATCCAAAATGAAATGTGTACACGGATTTATTCGCGAAACCGACAGACCAGACAAACACTTAATGTTTTATAGCTTTCGTACCATCCACCACATACGAAGAAAGGAATAGCATACGGACTTGAGTTAAGAAAAAAGTGGAGTTACTGGCTCAGTTATGTGGCAGAAGTCACCATGGCCGTATACAATACATGAATATAAATAATATACTAGAACATATAACACATTACACAAATATTTGATTGTAGTGCAATTACGATACCGACTTAGGACGGTCATTTAATTTGACAAAAGCCAAAAAAAGAAAATAGTGTGGTTAATCGGTTTACGGGCCCACCTTCCCACTCACCGTTACAGCAGAACAATCAAAGGACATACATTTAAAAATTTATAAATAATCCTCCATGTAAAGAACAAGGGTCAACAGGTATCGCATATTGAGAGGTCATAAAAATATAAACACGTACGGTATTGTAAAACACATAATGGTATAAAAATATATCCGACATCAACATGATAAACCGTGCTCTGCCAGTCTGAAAGCGAGCTAAGACCCTAGATCTGTAAGAGTCCCGACTAACAGTCAGAGCGGACGAGGTTCAGGACCATGTCTCCTCTGAAAGAGGTTTGGACAAGACCCGTCATATAGTCCCCACCGCCCTGTTAGTCAGCGTGCAACGTTAAAGTAAAAGTCTGCATAAGGCTGTAGAGGGGCCAAATACAAGACCTATAGTCTTTTTGATGATCTCAATATCATATTGTCTATTTAGAAGACGTTTGGCTAATTTCTTACATGATAAAATAACGTTATCGGAGCCTTTTAATTTCCTTAGTTTATATACGAGATCACCGTAAAAATTAGGATGGGAAATACCATTGGATACATACTGTTGAAAAGAAACATTTCCAAATTTAGATAGAAGTTCTGAATAAGATCTGAAGAATTTGCCGAATGTTTTTCTTAGCTTGTGATATCTGTAACCCTGAGTTAAAAGTTTAGTAGTAATTTGTAAATTTCGTTTATGAAAGTCCAAAACATCGGTGCAGCCTCTGACAAATCGAACAAATTGAGATATATAGATACCATATGATGGGAGTCGAGGGACATCGCCATCCAAGTAAGGGAAATTTACAATAGGAAATCCAAAATCCTCACGTTTATCATAAATATTAGTATATATTAGGTGGTTGGTAATTTTGATGTTTAAATCTAAGAAAGGTGTAGATTTATCTCAAGTATTAGCCTTATTCAATGTGAGCTCTGTTGGATATATTTCTGATATAAATTTTTCGAATGCAGGGTTGTCGATAACCAAAATGTCATCCAGATATCTGCAAGTATTATTAAATTTTTCAATGAGGTCAAAACGTTTTGATTTTTGAATAGAAACCATAAAATCCCTCTCATAACAATAAAGAAATAAATATGCTATCAGAGGCGCGCAGTCAGTACCCATAGGAATCCCAACTATTTGTTGATATATCTTGCCATCAAATTGCATAAAAGTATTATTCATGAGAAAATCTAGTGCTTTACATCATTCCTTGCAAGTCCAGTATTTATATGAAGTATATTGTTTGTTGGAAAAGAATCCGGAGTTATTTGAAGTACCTATGTACGTTTTAGTTTCTCTGTGAAAAAACCATTGTATAAGAAACAGCAACTTGCTTTTCATCAAATCATGACGCAGAGATGTATAAAGTGTAAAAAAAAATCAAATGTAGAAATTTGACTCGCTCTGAAATTTAGCGAAAGAAGTTTGTCTATAATAATAATAATAATATAATAATAATAATAATAATATTTGATAATATGATTTTTATAGCAGTTAGAGCAGAAGTAATATGCTTCGATAGTACCGTAGTAGAGCGGTAGCTAGAATTAGATATGAAACGTGATGTATATGGACTTTTATGTAGTTTTGGAAGCCAATATATGGTTGGTAGATCAGATTTATCAGTTTTAATTTTGAAGTCGGACATGCTCATGAGGTGATCGTGCAAGGTGCTGTCTTTTGAGGTAGGTCTTTTAAGGATAAAGAGAATTTGCGAAGGAAAGAGGATTTCGCAATACAAAGTCAGGAAATGAAACTCAAGTTACAGAAACGAGGCTATAGCAGTAATCTTATTGAGAAGCAATTATGTCGCGTAAATAAATTCGACCGGGACAATTTATTCAAACTGTGTATCAAAGGACCCAATCCTCAAGAGTTCCACTAGTTTTAACATTTTCTAAACTTCCACCTGATATACGGAGTATATCAACACCAGTCGACGCTACATAGATCAGACAGAATGCGTGATGTTTTCTCCGACCCACCACTTTTAGCATTTCGACGCCATGAAATTTTATATGATACACTCATGCCTAATAAAACTCTATACAACTCGATGAAATAGAATGTACAAGTAAAATATACAGGATAATTAGTTATATTGAGCTTTATGATTCCAGGAGAAAGAAATCCTTCAAAACTGTAAAAGACGCGTAGTGCACGGATAGGTATTTGATCTTAGCATTAATTTGCGATAGATATAAACCAACCGTATATGTAGGCGAAAGAGAAGGATCGTTAAAGGACAGAATAGAAGAACAAAGACGCGATAGAGAATATCAAAGAGAAAAAACAATTATGAAACATTGTGAGGACAATGATGAACGTAATCTACGTGTTACAATTGTGGTTAGGACTGCAGGTGGAAATAAGTTTTATAGATTAAATGTTGAGGATAATTAGATAAAAGATTTGGAAATACGTACCCCTAATGGATGCAATGTTAAAACAAATTAATATATGACTCAAATCTCCTGTTGCATTTTTCATATTATTCAATTAACATGTTTTTTTCATACTTTGTGCCTTTGCCAATAATTATTATCGTGCTTTTTCGAAAAGACCATTACCTTTTAAGACAAATAATAATAACATTACATTGAAATCACCATAGAGAATTTTTATCGTGCAATCAAATCAAAGAATCAAATAAAAATCTTTAATCAAAAATTCAAACTTAATATCATGCTCTAGTCTGATGAGGAGCATAAGGTCCCTTGTCTCTATCTAGCATATGCTTAGACTATTTATCTCATAAATTACCAAAATAAAGAAAAAAAAAAACAAAAACAAAAACAAAAACAAAACAAAACAAAAAACAAAAATCCCAGAAATTTCAAACAGCATGCTAAAATCATCCATTAATTTGCAGAAATACCAGGGGAATATATTTGAAAAGGATCAAGAACCTCCATTTGAATTTTCTAAATTAGTGGAGAAGTTTTACCAACCTCGGTGCTTTACTTTTGTCAAAGGTAAAAGAAAGAGTTCAAAGAAATTTCTATATTCAGAACAGAAATATTAATCCCATTCTAAAATACAATGAGATGCAGTAGGCTCTTGGAATTGAAGGCTCTGTAACAGATTGTTAACAAACGTCTTACTAAAGATATGTTCAGGATGGCAGTCTTAGTAGGTGTACAGCTGTAGACATTATGATTTCATAAATTGTTTCCAAGATGGATTTGGCATGGCATACTTTCCAATTTGGATACTTTTTGAGCAAAGATAACAATTAAAGCATTATTAGCTTCATCTGCAGTGTTCAGTTTTCGCTGAAAAAATTATGCAAAGTGTCAATAGATACATCATTATGCGTATGCGAACATCGCTCATTCAACGGGTCTAGAATTCCACTGCATTGTTTTGTCTAGTTGAGCCTTGATTTATTATTGGTGTTTTGACAGTAATATATTGGATGATTTCCAAGTTTCAAATTATTCATCACGTACAATAGTTCTAGTTTTAAATTTCAACATTTTGTTTGAATTAGTATTAATACATGTTCATGTATTCAATGTAAAATGATAGATCCAATACACATCAATTAAAATGATAGTAATATTTATAGCTGTTCGGTGGCAAATTCATCAATACACTGTCTTTTTTACCTTATAGTCTAATATGGAAAGGTATAAGCGATATGTTTTTTTTTTTTTTTTTTTTTTTTTTTTTTTTTTTTTTTTTTTTTTTTTTTTTTTGGTTTTTTTTGTTTTTTGTTTTTTGTTTTTTTTTTTTTTTTTTTGTTTTGTTTTTTTTTGGGGGGGGGGGGGTGCTTTTCCCTGCGTTGGTCTCAATGTTGGAGAGACTTAAAGAACAAAATCCTTTTTTTTTTAAAGTTACCCTGGTTTGGTAGTAAAACTGATAGTGGATTTATTTATCAATCAATCTGCCTTACCCATTCTACATTTCAAAGATGCAATAACTACCGATTGACATACATATATGTACATAACAAGGACACGGATATAGGATAATTCACAAGAGGGCGAAACTATGACACTATATCTATATATACATGTATTTGCTATTAAAGCTCTATTTTTGTGGAGTTCGAGTAGCTCAGTCGGTTAGACGGTCAAATGCATGACAGCTAGGTGATTCGGTACCATAGGTCGTGGGTTCGAGTCCCCGCCGGGAAGGAATTTAAGTGAAATATAAGGTGTTAGCTTTATTTGATTGTCGAATAGGTCTTTATTTCTACGGGTTTTTCTTCTGAGATCCAAGGTCCATTTTACTCCCGGGTTTTTCACTGCTTCTAGTTGTGGTATATATATACTCTTTGCCCTAGCATAGCCTCATTTTAAATGCGTTGAAAATGTTGCACATATTCTGCGTGTTCAAAGCAATCTCTCGGTGAGCTTTCAGGATCAGTCGTAAATAAGCATCATAACGTCAATCACAAATAAGTGACATAAATCTATGAACGCGGGAAGGTGAACAAACACAAAACAATGAAAACAAAGTGTTTTCACTTAGAAAAAATAATATTTCGACATGTTTATGCTTCATACGATTACTACAACCATATTATAAAACACAGGTAACGGTCTACCCTCTTCTGTTGGTGTATCAATAACCCCAATTTTACTTAAAGCTACATACTAATGCATCGTACTTTTTTTTCTGATTTATATAATCTATAACGTGGACGAACAGACAAACACATGACCGTTCGTTGATTGCTGCGTTCGTTTGGAACTGTATCTGTATAATGACTAACAAACTCATGATCACATAGCGCGTTCTGACTCGCACAGTTACAATCACTTACATTATCTTTTGCCGAAGCATGTTAACTGTTAACAGTTACTTAAGGCAGTGAAACGACCTTGATGAGTGAATACATTGTAATGAAACAAAATTAACTACAAACACAAATAATGAAAGAATGAAACATGGTAAGTATAATATCCACAACAAGACTGAACTGAACTAACCGAACTAAAAGCAGAAACTAGGGCGAAACAAGTTCATTCTATTTATAAGGAAAAATCTCCTCCTCAGGTAACCTAACAACAAGTCAAATATTTACTATAAAATAAAATTACCGTTGTAAAGGGACGTGCTAAAAATAAGGTCACTTAGGAGGAGTTAATATGGATTACAAAACAAGTCTAAAAATAGAACTACACGTTAACGAGAATAATATCTAGTTCTAAGTATAACTGAAACGCATAAGTAAAAAGTTGACTCCGTCAAAAAACATCATGATAATAAATGATCGATGAATGTAATGTCAAAACTTACACAATAAAAAGGAAGTATCTTTAAATTGAAAGTAATATTTAACTATGAAAACTAACGATAACAAAAAAGAAATTAATATCATAGATGACTTTATCAGGAAACTGAATGGATGTACGCCTACATGTACACTCATAGAAATAAATGCATTACTAAACATGAATATCATAGCAAAAATGGACTTCTATTAAAACAGGCAACTAAACATTAATATCGATAGCAAAATATCATATACATATATACATCGAGATGAATGCCCTTTTCATTCATGTGTTATCTCACTTTGTCAGTTTGTGTTAACACAAATTTCCCTCGTCGCTCACCACAATTATATCCGGTTTTCCGTGAGCTTCGTTACAGTTTTGTCTTAGATATCACTTCAATTATCCAGAAATGTTTCCAAACTATTTAATTCCATGAGTTCTCGATTATCAAAGTGTGCTCTCGACGATACAAGTCTTCCATTGTTTGTCCAGAGTCTCAAAAGACTGGTAGTTTTTTATTTTTTCTTTTTATTTATCTATTTACTTATGTATTTATTCATTTGTTTTATATTATTATTTTTATTTTTCATTATTACTAAAGATTGGCAGCATTCTCAAAGTAAGGAATAAATTCACTCCATATCATAGAACCATCATCGGTAAACATTCGTTTAACTGGGATGATGAAAGACGCTGCGATGTACATGTAGTCTGCACGCTCTTCTCTGGTCTTCTCGGATTATTAATACCACTTAATCGGTTGCAATCTCCGGTATCTCGACGAGTAATTATCAGTTATGTAGAAAACGCATACAAAAACTGTTATAGCACGCATGAAGAGGAAATCACTGTTTAACATTATAATTTACTATCCCGGGAAAAATCCAGTAATACCGACGGTAACAAATGCACAGATTAGTAATACGCACATCCAAAACTTTAGTAGACTCCATCATTTTGTGCTCGACTGTTCTAACGGAGTCATCAACATTTCAGTGTGGGCTGAGTTTAAATTAAAATCTATGGCTGGTGTACTTGCATTACGTCGATCGTCTACTTCATTAAAGTTTTCAATAAACTGCATTCCTCCTCGGAATTTTCCGTGCCGCTATATATATCCAATACAAAATAATTCACTGAATTCGAATAAACACAACACACAAAAATAACACATACACAAAATATTTTTCAGTATGTTATCCTCTACACACACATCGTTCGTAAATCATCGCTGTACGATAACTCAGATCACATGAATACCACAGAAAAAGGCAGTACATCTGTAAAACATAAAAGTTTGCACACCCATTGCATGAATCTATATTCACTGTTTCTTTATACACAAGATCATCATTTTCATTACATTCAAACAAAGGCACAATATTTTTTCTTTAATTATTTGTATCCATAACGATACTGTTCACAGTGCACAGTAGTTCGAACTAATATAATAAATTCAAGAAATAAAAAATAATCATTTGAATATATAAATTTAAACCAGAAAAGCATATGAAAGCATGAAGTATATCGCTCAACCTTTGAGTACATTTCATATTGGAAGAAGAAGAAAAAATCAAAATTAAGTCCAATGAAAATCACCAAAATATTATACGTAAATCAGTTGTAACGTGAACAAACGGACAGACACATGGCCGTTCGTTAATTGTTGTGTTGGTTTCTACCTGTATCTGTATAACGACTAGCAAACTCGTGATCACTAAGGGTGTTCTGACTCGTGCAGTCAAAATCACTTACAATAACCTTTGTCTAAGAATAACGCACGTTAACGAGGCTTAACGACTGTTTCAATGGAAAATTTGTTTGACTAGTCTGGTTGCATTAGGAGTCAATGAATAGAAACAGAAGTTTGTTTTACAAGCAATTTTACACAGTAAGGCAACATTCATCTGATGTATTTCAAAGAAATCTGTACTTAAGCAACAATTCACTCAAAACAGTGAGGGTTCTTTTATATGTACATTGCCACTTCTACTGTAAGTAAAAGGGCACCTCAGTTTTAACTCATTTGTGTGACCATGGTTTGTATCGAACCTTGGGGCCTCTAGGCAAGAAGGTGACCTCTTCATCAAGTGAGTCACATTTTCTCCTCTTTATGTTAAGAAACTTCTGATTTCTGATTTGTCCACATGAATTGTAGATTCCATGCAGTAACAGTAATGTTAATAATATTCCAACTGGAAAGAATAATTGAGAACCATCAAGAAAATGGGATGAAATTTAAGGCTTGCAAATGGTAACTAATTAATACTTGTGCTATTTTTGCCCCTATAAACCAAAACAAATTCATAAATTATCCACTGCTTCAAAAAGTAAACAAACATCAATATATTCACGTATCTGACATCAAAAGTCGGCAGATACGTTTGAACATCACTCGTAGTATTACACAGTAAAAAAGATAACCTTGCAACAGGTCAGGTTATGTATATGTGCAATGAGCTTTTGTTTTAATGAAATAAATGGAATGATATGTAAAATTCACTATGTCCCAATATGCATACATGTAGCCAAGAGCCATGTTACATTTGTAATATTAACTTTTTACAATAATGCATTCATAAAATTAATTTTACTCGGTCAAATGACGTTAGCCAATCAGTGTCTATTGATGCTGGTTGGCAGAAAATGGTATTGAGAAATCATATAACAGGTCGGGTAAATTTTAACAAATAAAGATGTATTTATGCTATCTCTGAAAAGGTAAAGTCAATTAAGATTTAGCTTAAGCAGGGACGGAACTTGGCGGTCGTCTGATTGAAGCAAAATCTCAGCAACTATAAGAGGAGTATAAAATGCCAATACCTTGGGCTTTTAAGAATCTTAAACTTAAATGATGTAAAAATGGGCCATCTGAATTTCAATTTTAGGTATAATTTTCTGGTCATTCGCGTAGGTACAAAACAACCGTACATTTAAGCACTATGACACGTATATGTTCGCTTTGCAAACCTGACCCACTTCGACCACCGCGTGTAGATGTCACTTCTGTGCCGGCTATAGAATACAGTTCACCAATAGTCTAGAGTGTTTGATTGTTTATTTAGCAATCGCCTGAAGTCGTCGTAATAAGGAACGTATGGCATAATGATATTCAGCGATTTAATTGAAATATATATCTGAATAAGATATTCTGAAGTCATAACAACACATTATGAAGTGCAATAGCAAGTCATGAAAACAGAGCAGAAAGTCATGAAGCCGTATGTTAAGTTTGGGTGTTATGTAATATCTATATCACATGCAGCTACAAATACTACCAGATTAAAAACATAATGAAACACCTTTTAAGAGGCATCGGGTTAATAGACTATATTCAGCGGTTTGAAGAACAGAATATTACTCTTGATATTGAGGGAGTATTGTCGACACAAGAAATGCAATTATTGGTTATATGTAAAAAGAAAAGGACATTGTAGACTCCGTAATAAATATGTAACGTATGGTACACAGAGACCTGAGAGAGAGCGCGGACAGTAAGCGGTCAACCTGGATTCATTATACTACAAAATGTCCTGAGAAATCTTACTGAAGATGGTTAGTCGCTAATCGTCTATCTGTTTCTGAAAGTATTGTGTATCGCAGAATGCAAAACTTTAAAATAACGAAGCAAAGTTTTTTTTTTTTTTCTCACATAGCCGACGTTAAACTGAATAAACATGTTGCGGACGCCTGTGAAAATTTCCATATTGTGGTGAAAACATTTTGAAACAAATATTGAAACAAAACAATATTATCGTACAACGATGGAGACTCCAAGATCGTCTACACCGTGAAAATGAAGTGGGTGTAAAGGAGAGGAAAAGGGTTCGTCTGAAGCTCAGAGTATATGACGTTAAAGGTCCACATCATCTCTGGCACATAGATACCAACCATAAACTTATTTGTTGGCATATAGTAATTACTGGATTCATTGATGGGTTCATCCATATGATTATCTATTAAAATGCCTGGACAACAAAAAAGCTGAAACACTTTTGAAATGTTTTTGCGACGGTGTTTCATGGGGTGGTCTCTCACTTCGAGTACGGTCAGACAAGGGGGTAGAAAATACAGCTATTGCAATTGTTATGAAATAGAGGAACAGACCGATGAAGCAAGCTAACTTCGAAAAGCGTTCATAGTCAAAGAATTGAACGCCTATGGAGAGACATTTACATTACATCTATAACTGTTTTACCCTAAGGAAAATACTCAGATTTTGGACCAGTCAGATGACACATTGCAACTCTTTCCAAAGTTTAACTGAAAATATGACAAGATACCTTGGCTGACAACAGAATGAGAACAACAAAGTCCTCCCCCGTGTTTTATGGACTGTGGGTGAACTTCAGAATCCCACATGTATGGATTTTGTTGATGTATACTATGGAATAGAGGGCGTTTGTATGGAAGCAAATGACACCCTTGGTGAAGATGTAAAGATGATGGATAAATCCAAACCACAAGTCCAAAAATCATGAAACCATAGGACATACAAAATCAGTGAAAATGAAAAACAAATGGAAAATAACAAAATATGTCTACTTGAAGAGCATATGTGAACCCCTGTGATGGAGTGAGATCAGGTGCCCGGGGAGAGTGAGCATCTCCTGCTTGCTAGCAACACCCGTCACATATACCCCGTAGAAAGAGTCAAATCGTGTGAATTCCATATGTATCTATATATGGAGAAGTCGAAGTAGGTAACCTTCTAGTATAGAAGGTGTCAAATCTGTGTAAAGTGATCGGAATCGGTCTCAGTCCAGAATATCATTTAAAAGTCTGGATAACGAGATATCATATGGAGTAATAAGAGTCTCGTAACGACCGTAGAACTTCCTCAGTGACGATGCTAGTCTAGCACATATATAACCCTGGTTGAGCAGCTTAACTAAAAGTCGCCTAGCCCTCAGAACAAAGTCACTGTAATTTGAACATGCTCTGGAATAACGTATTAACTGAGATATGAATACGCCGTATGCGGGCGATGATGGAATGTTGCTACTTATGAAAGGAAAGTTTGTGATAGCGAAATTGAAATCGTCACGTTTGTCATAGAGTGAGGTGTTCAATTGACGATTAATGTCGAAAGACAACATAATATCTAAATACGAAGTAGAATTACTAGTTTCTGTGGTTTCTTTGACCTCCAGTTCACTTGGATAGATGATGCTAAGGTAATCCTCGAATGAAGGATTATTAATTGAAAGCAAGTCATCTATATATCTGTAAGTAAAATTGATGCCAAGAGCCAATTGTTTTTTTCCTTGCGAAAGCAAGGACTGAATGAACTCAGCTTCGTATGAATAAAGGAATATGTCAGCCAGAAGCGGAGCACAGTTAGTGCCCATTGGAATGCCGACAATTTGTTGAGAAACCTTACCTCCAAATACCACAAAAATCTTATCGATAAGAAAGTTCAACATCTGGATGACAGTTGTTTCAGTGTATTTATTTTTGGAATTAGAATTTTCCCTTACAAAGTAAGTTTTATCGTGGCCTATTACTATATATTTGAATTTGCGGCTTCCGTTTTTACTAGTAAATGCATTTTTAATAATTTCCGCTAATCTGTCTTTTAATAATAATAATAGACCGAATATTTCTTCTGTTTCAGATGAAGTAAACACTGCTGGATGCAAAGAACAACTTGATAGTGAAAGTGGATCGGTGTATTGTTCGTCACCAGCAAAACGTCAATTGTTGGACCTAAAGTAATGACGTCACAATTCACCCTTCAACGGATCATATATTTAGAATGTGACATTCAGTTGATTTTAAATTCCTATATTAATGACGACATAAACAAATGCATTATATGTCGGAGTTTTGTCGTCATGAGAATGAAAACAGCATCATGTGCACGTGGTTTATTGTAATTAATACCTTTGTATTACATTGTATTTCTGCAAGTTACTTCAAAATATGAAGAAAATACTGAGATATATAATGATAATCACATGTACGTTTGTTTGTGACTCCATGTTGTCTTTACCGTGTCTTCGATCAAATGTCACGGTTGCATGACTACGAGTGTTACTTTTATACTGTGGACGAGAGCTAGTTCGAACAATTAGGTCAGACGTTCATTTAATATTCATAAAATATACGGGAGCGTGGCTGGCCTACGTCGATCTCGCTCCCGTAAAAATGTTTCGAATCATCTCGGCTTTTTATGATGAGAGGCTAGTTTTAAATAATCTAGAATATAACATAAATAATTAAATACAAATTTAATTTTAAAGAACAACGTTACACAATAAACATCAATGCAAGAATAAAAAATTTTGAGTTATGAATAAACAGATATCCCCCCTAAAATTGTATTCTATAATCTAAAATGAATCAATGCAACTTTCCATTTATAACCTACATATGTAAGATAATAGTCCAAGCAGCTATCAATAAACAGTTGTAGTCTAGTAATTATGTATGACATTAACCAGTTCAATTTGTACCAGGAGACACGATAAATACATATAAATCTTCAGTGTGATATATATTAATGATAACGATAACTCTGAAAACAATTCCATGCAGAATGGGGCACCACTACACTGGTACATGATACGCCTGCAATTTTGATGATGGATTAACAGTTCGGAATATGTAAGTAGTATAACACAGTGACCACCCCTTCTTTCATAAACACACCAACTACAATTGTATTAAATTCTGATATGTCAAAATTCCTGTTGAAAATACACATTTTCATAATTTGATCCTTCAAAGGGTGTCACCTCACCTAGGATACACCCCTTATTGACCAATATGGCCAGAAAAATCACCTGTGGTTGGTGTATATTTATGTATTTACCTCCTCGTCTTGAAAGGTTCTTTCAGGACTTCTGCGACGGCTGTTGCTTGCAACCAGGGGATGCAATTGTAACAACTCGTCCATTTCCGTACGCAAATACGACTCGTACGTACTACAAAGTCAGCCATTGGGACTACTTCCAGTTGTCATGTAAACACACATGACCATGATCAACATGCCTGTCATGTTTTCACTAAAATAAGCAATTATGCTTATTGCCTGCTTTTGTCTGTATTTGTTTCTCTCTGAATGGGTGAACTAGTATGAATTTTTCATGTTGGAGTCTACACACATGCACTGGTTAAATGTCACTTCGCCGTGGGGCTTCCGAGTCTATTTTTGTAAAAAATGGCGAAGGTGTTCCGATTGCCAGGGGATGCTTACTCCACCCGGGCATCTGGTCTCACCTCGATTTGATTGGGGTTCGCATTTGTCTGAATATGACACTATTCACGATATTACCTTTTATTCCATAGACTATGAGATATGGTTTACCCTTCGGAACTTTTACTCTGTATAGATCTGTAAAGAAACCAGACAGAGTAATGCCTCACAATTTTCACTGAAGCAACTGTACTATACTAGCATCAATGATTACGGATTGCCATAGACATGTTATTGTGTCTTGGAGACACAAATGATGCCCTCGCAAATGTAAAATTTTATTATAATAACACATACGAGTGCAGTCAATGCCAGTCATACACAAATATCAGAACAATGGTCACCAAATATGGGTTTTGCAATCCAAATAATGGGTCAAAAATATTTGTTTTTCCATACATAGACAAGGAGACTCAAACATTACAATGTTCAACAATCTCCCAGAAGAGATTGTGTGTCCAACTTGTGTGTCCTATCGTCTGTCAGATAGATTGTTTCATATAATTCTATAGTCATTTTGCATGCTAGCAGACACCTAGTGAGGGTTTTCATCATCAGTGTCTAGTTTGAAATACTAATGATAAAGTCTTGCGGTGAAAATGAAAGTCGTCGGACCGATGGACAATCCGGTTATATTGAGGAAGGTCCGGTAAATAATCTTAAACTTTCGGACCGATTGTGCGTTGTATCCCAGAAGCGATTTCTGTTTCAAACTAATTTCTAATGTCATCTTGATGTCCTTACAGTCCTGTACAAATTGCTTCGGTCTGATGAATTGTCCTAGTTCACCATACTGAATGCTGTGTAACTATTTTTACAATATCATATTCACTTGTCTTGATATTTTGTATGTGTCCTTTGAGGTAAGCCCTATCAACAACACCAAACTTGTTGATGTCGACTTTCACTGAGATATATAATTTACTTTCTTTCAATTAAGAAATTTTGCATTAATTTGAGATTTGGTATTTGCTACAAACACGTGATTTTGGCATCTAACTTGAACAGAATGACTGTTGAAATTATGAGAAAAAAGAGCAAAGTGCAATTACAAAATGGCTGAAATTCTGTCCCAGTTTTAATGCACCTTAACACATCCTTTAATTGAAAGTATACATGTATACATATAAACTTGTGTGTAAGAATATAGGTACCGAATGATTCATATTCTTCTTTAGAATTTAAAATCTGTATATTCAGTTACTTTATCTTACTATGTACAACCCCGGTCCCTGTCTCAAGTTTGTTATGCATGGAAGTCTCTGGTCAGCTGGATCAGAAAATATCTCATATACAGTTTCTGGCTCCATAAAAGTAGGAATGTTTCCTTTTTGTAAAATGCTTAGAACTGAAATACATTACGTCTCACATGTATTCTCATCAAAATATTAAAAATAAAACACTGGACATGAACAAGAAGTCCATGGACTACATCGCTCATTTGAGCAACTACATGTAAATGCCCAGTCTGAAAAACAGAAAGGTATGTACAAACTTCTTTCATCTTTAAAAATAATTGATTGATATTCATGAAGAGAAAAAAAGTGTAAATTTGTTGTTTGGAATAGGGATGGGATCTCAATAATTTTAGCTATTAGATTATTAACAAAAAGGGCGCGGTCAGACAAGACCCTGGGGTCCTCAGCATGTGTAATTGAACTTCTCGTGACACAAAGAATAAGAGATAACCTGGTTTGAGGGTGGCAGCTTCAGCTGTTTCTAAGATAACTGGCTATTTTCAAAGAAAGGAAGCCCAAGTCGGCCCAAATTTATATCGCTTACATGTGACATGGAAACAAATGCACGTTAAAATTATCCTCTAATCTACATAATTATATTTTGAAGTCAGCTAGTAATAACATAAATAAAGTTCAAATTGCTGCGTTTCAAACAAAGTCACCACATAGAAATTCTTAGAGAGGAAACCAATAGTCCATTCTCATTAGTTAAGGACTATAGAAATTGATGATAATTTATTACCAAAGAATGATATCACCTTGACTTTGAAGTAATATCCTATAGGTTCAAAGTAGTGATATACTTGGATTTCAGTTTTTGGTTCTAAGAAATATCGGTATGAATTCAATATGATATAACATTTTGGTAATAAATGGTGAGAGTGTCTAATATAATAATAAAGAACAATGTACCATGCATGAATTAAGATCTTTTTATGAACTGTTTTACATGTAAATTCAAATATTCATGCATCTGACCAATTTTAAACATGATGAAAATCTTGAATGTTTACAGAAAATGTTTACTTAATAATACAAACTACATGTAAGAATTTTCAAATGATTTTATAGTCTTCCAACAGTAACTCTCGATTTCCATGGTAAAAAATCTTTTCCTTTGTCTCTTGTAAAACAAGTCGAAAACATTCTTTACGAGGGCCACAGCAATGTGCTACATATTCTCATATTACCATTTCATGAAGCTTATCATGCAGTATATATCTATTAGCTACATGTCTCGATGTTATAATGTATACTTAATGTTAACAAAGCGTCCATTAAATTTAAACTAATTATACTTAAATCACTTCAAGCTCTTTCAAAGTAAATGTACATTTTACATTTCACGGTGGTATGTAAGATTGAAGAACAAAGGTTTGAAAATCAAGTCCTAGCATAAGTAAAGTCAAGAAAACTGAGGTGATTTTCATATTGAAATATCAATTAGCCAATTTCAAATGTAAATTCTGAGTAGATATACTAGACTATTTACCTCTCATAAAATTGAACCTATAAAGTTTTCCTTGCATCATCTATGGCCTTAAAGCCGGCGTGGCCTAGTGGTATGGCGCTGTACTCAATCAGATACAAGGAGGATAACTCTAACATAAAATGATACTGAAACTTCTCCCTCCTTAATATAATAGATGTCTGTCAGAATTATATATGACAACATTATCAATACATGTATTATGACAGTTAATTCTTATAACATCTTAAACTAATCATGTAACAAATTTGACAATAGTAACAGATGAAAATTATTTAATTTTTTTATGAATGTCTTATTATATAATCTGAAAATAAAGTTCTATTTATACATTTTCATATACTGATGATAAGATTCACTTTATGCATAATATATTTGATAAGTGTTTTACAATCATATTCATGGGGTGTTCTTTGAATCACACAAATTTAATGAAAATTATTAGCGGAAATTATTATCTAATTACATGCACAAGAAATAAATCACATATTGGCTAGAAAGCATAAATTATCAAATTTCACATATCTGTCAGGATGTAGGGTTTGACAAAGCTTCCATTACGGTTATGTGCGGTTGTAAATGATGGAGTGACATTGACCTGGCATAGTGTTACGCCTAAAGGTGCCACCATATGGTGATCTCGCGATATAAGAATGATCAACGTCTTTACCAGTGATAATGGTAGTTTTCCATTTATTATCATCATTTCAAATTTTTGTCACCAATATTAAGGGTTGGTAGGGGTTTTGATGAAACACTGTAGTATTTTGATTATTTTTCCTGACTAAGTTTCATGGACTGTTTTACAAGACAAGAGTTAATGACCATAGGTTAGTGTTGTAATTCGGAAGGGGAAACCCAGTTCTTTGTAGGGGTGTTACGGTATTCCAGAAGTCCATGATATGGATAATTTCTCTAGAATTAGCTTTCTCAAATATGTGGTTTATTCTCTTGACTGAGGGTATCTGGAACTAGAGGTGGAGTGGACAAAATCATAGGCTGATAAATTTTCTTCAAATTCATGGGAGCTACATGTATACTGGGAAACATTATCAGATATGACCTTTTCTGGAATGCCAAATATAGCATAGATAGCATTGGTTTCTGGATTCAGGCCATCTATTGAAAATGACCATGACAAGTGACTGGATGGAGGGATCCGATTCTGTAGCTTTGCGATGTTTTTAATTTGCGGTGGCTGATAGGGAGCTGAATAACTATATGATGAATATGAGCATCAAGACCTTCAGAGTACTTGGGATAAGTCTTGTGTAAGGACTTTCTAGATAGGGTGTATACGAGAGGTATCCGGGAACCAGATATACAGGTGGCCTTTAAGTCAGGGACTAGGAACTTGTGATCTGACTTACCAAGACTTCCATGCTGTACAGATATTGGTGTAACCTTCGACAGCCAGATAAGATAGCAAATAATTCCTTTTCTATTTGAGCATATTCTACTACAATATTAGCTTAGGATTTGATGCATTAGCCACTGACTTACCATTTTGAATGATATTAGCTCCAAGGCCTTATTGTGATGCATCCACTTGTAAGGTAGTGACTTTACATCAAAATACGATAACACAGGTTCTTGGCTAGAGGTAAGTAAGGCCCTGACCTTGTTAAATGAGTCAATTTTGCGTTTGTCTCATGTAAATATTGCATGTTTAGCAAGTGATTGGTGTAAAGGTCTGTTTATTTCAGATAGGCTGGAAGCATACTTGGGCAATTATGTGACCATGCCAGTGGATCGCTCGTCTGCAGATTCCTAGGAATGAAATCAACATCCCCAGATTAATGTGTTCACCGAGACTTCCCCTAGTCTGTATATATCCAGACAAGTTACAGAGTATCAACAAATAATTAATGTATATTTTTATCAATAAATAAATGAAGTAAACAAAGAAGTATTTACTCAAATATTCCCAACATCAGGTATCCGAAGAAAGTACCATGTGGATTATATAGCAAAAGTTTAAATTTTCTTTGATTTATCACTGATTTGATTACAATTAATTTTCCAAACTATTACAGACAACACCACAATGATATTATGTAAAGCAAGTACACATAACACACTTGATTAAAAATAATATATAGGGATCACATCGAAAAAGAATGCAAGTCAACATTTTAATATGTAAGATGTAACGATAAAACTTCTTACTATATAATACGTATCATGATACTTGATCAACAAATCAGGTTTATTTCCTTTTGCAATGGTTTCAAGAAGTATCCATAATACATTTTGAGAAAAAAATATACATACACAACAAGGACCAAAAATGTGTTACAAATAGGCACGAACACAAACAAAATATGTTGATAATATATTCATAATTTATAAAATTGAAAGTGTAGTATTAGTTTGTGACATTATTTATTTTTTATTTTATTACTAATACTATTATTATTTCATCATTATAGTAATAATTATTATTATTATCATTATTATTATTATTATTTTATTTTATTTATTTATTTATTTATTATTATTATTATTTTTTTTTTTTGTTTATCTTTTTAAATATATATTTCTGTGGATTATAACATTTAACCGGTAGTGTTTATCTGTCGGCAAGCAAACATCTTATTTGAACAAATAACTTTCGAAAATTCAAAATTAAGCACTTTCCACGGGGTTGACTTTGGTAAACTATTTTTCGTTTGATTATTTTCATAATCACATAATCAAATTCTCGAAACAGACAAAATTTTTGTTCCAATTTTCTTGTGGTTGGGCGATTATTTTTCGTAATTGGACTGGACTAATGCGTCACTATCACGTGTCATTGATTGGTTATGGGAAAGAACGGTTTCGGCGACTGAAACGACATCCATGTTCACCAGAACATAAAACCTTACGGGGTTTCACCAGATTTTTGTCCGCAAAGGGTCAAATAGAGAAGAGGAATAAACAGATTGCTGATTTTTGCAAAGAAAACTTTGTCCTACCCAGTCCAGTTCTATTTAAGATTTCCTTTTCTGCTGTTGAATGAACCGATATTTTCCTTTTAGAGGATAAACATAAGAAGTGCATCGAGCTGACTTTCCTCTTTGCTGGTTTCCCTTTTCAGATTTATGTTTATATCTAGTGGGCCTGTTACATCTACTTCAATTAGAATAGGGAATAAACAGCCGTGTGTCCTGGATTGTCACACAATCCCTATTTACATCATCAGATTTAGTGTACCGGTACTGGTGCTTTCAACGATTGTCGCTGACTGTTTTGTTTTAAATGAAGTTTTGAAGAATGCTAGGAATTCCTAGTTCCACTAAACATTCGCGTAGAAGATAACAATCATTTTCCCTCCGTTTTGAATTTGCTCTTTCTCGCACGCGAATGTCAGCTCGATCTGAGAGATTCGAAAGTGCATGGAGTGAAGTATGAGCCGAACTGTTACATTAGAAATTAAGCTGCTTTTTGCATGAGTACTAAATGTCACTGCATTGCTAGATTGAAACGGCACGACGATACACTATTCTGACTTTTTTTTTATTAATATTTATTTATTTTCATTTGCAGTATTACATATATCAATATATTTACACACACACACACACACACACACACACACACACACACACACACACACACACACACACAGATATATATATATATATATATATATATATATATATATATATATATATATATATATATATATATATATATATATATATATATATATATATATATATATATATATTTATATATATATATATATATATATATATATATATATATATATATATATATATATATTATATATATATATATAGATAGATAGATAGATAGATAGATAGATAGATAGATAGATAGATACGCATATGCACTTACATATATCAACATAACTATACATACATATACACATACCATACATATACACATGTACATTTACTATTCTGACTTAAACTTTGACTTTATTTCGCACAAACGAGCTAATGATGTGCATTTTGTAGTTCATAGTTTGTTGCTTTAACTGCATAACATATTTTAGGACTTTATATCGAAATGTTTTCTTGATAACGCACTTTAATGACTGCATAACATACTATTCTGATTCCATAACGTATTATTATGATTTCATAACGTAATTTTTTTACTTCATAGCGTAATCTTTTGACATCATAGAGTACCTTAATGACTGTAAAAAGTATCATTATGACTTAAAAAAACCCTAACAGACAGACAGGACAAAAGCAGTATAGCCCTGA
Organism: Pteria penguin; assembly: GCA_035048485.1. Classification (NCBI taxonomy): domain Eukaryota; kingdom Metazoa; phylum Mollusca; class Bivalvia; order Pterioida; family Pteriidae; genus Pteria; species Pteria penguin. The sequence goes on from CM068584.1 coordinate 33,819,820, forward strand.
TGTCAGGGCATAAAATATATTCAAACTCAAATCTTTATTTTGTTTTCTCATTGATGTATCCATGACTCTTGTCTCCTGCTGAAACAGATTTGAAAGATATTAATTTCTACATTTCATTAAAATATAACATCAAAGTAACAGACCAGTCATTGAGTACAATAGAGAATACAATATAATCTTACATGAAGGGATAACTGGAAAAGATGTTAAGACAAGATGTAGCCTACCAGTATTTTTAAATTTTGGGGCATTTTGGGGGTGATTCTTCTTCTAATACAAAGTGCATTCAAACATTAAGCGTTATATTTCAAGGTTTAACCTTAAAAGTAAGTCAAACCCGTAAGTGAAGGTCAAGAGGTCAGAACAATTTGCTTTGTACAGAAAGGTCTTGCAACAAGGAATAGACAAATAGACTTGTTTAAGCCTACTACAGTACAAAGTAAAGTTAAGGTCTGTGACACTAAATGGGATAACAGGCAAAGTTAACTTCAAGTGTTGCTATACTTTGCAAGCAACAACAAAAATATCAACGTCTTTCATCATACATTGTCATTTACTGTATTTTAGAAATCAGGAAATTATTTTTTTTTTAATTCCCATAAAGTAGAAATAATGTCTCACTCTTAGTTCCTTCTCTCCCATTTTATTGTTATTTGAACATCTTCATGATCAACAGACCCTATACCTAAATACCATATAGACAGAAATCAATATAACATGGAATAAAATAAAACAAGATATACCTCTGGTGTCAACAAAGTCCAGAAAAGTTACTTTTAGCTCAAGTGTAACGATGACGGGTACAAAATCATTGACCTTGATGTCACTTGAAAGGTCTTGATTAGTACAGTGTGTATAACTAATATGAAGTCTCTATCTTTCACATGTTAAAAGTCAAAGTCAAGGTTAATTTTTTTTTTCATTCGTTTTAATATGTTTTACTTCTATTGATCATGCGTTTTTACGCTGATTTAACATTTATATCATTTCCTTGTCAATAAAATATAAGAACATAGAAGTGAGATTACGATGTCAAAAGACGACACAGAAAAATTCATATGTAGTAGAGGTACGAACATAGGATAGCCAAGTTAAATGACAAAAACTCACTCAATTTTTCTTTTATTTTTTGTTTTATGAGTCCAGACTTCCTATTAATGTCCAATGGCAGCCACTTTCATTACAGGCTCCAGCAATCATGCCATAAGTTTGAATGTTTTACTGCAAAGTGGGACAATAATGTTTTTATAACAAATGATCATCACTTTCCTCCCTGTTGGATTTATATACCAAATATTACTATTTGAAAGAAACATTTAATGCTATGTACATTTGAGTATTTATTGCATTTATTAACTGGCTGTGCATTGTTAATCAAAGTATGGAATTCAGAACAACAAAACTAATAACCGTTTTCCATATCATGTGAAATATTCTTTTATCCTGTAAACAGTGTCATTCAAGGAAAACCTAAAGAAATTAATATTTCAAACATTTTCAGGAGATATTATATTGCATACTTTTATCCCCACAAAGATTTTATGGCATACAGAAATCCCATAACATAAAGGGGTGGGGGGTCTTTAATTTATATAATAAATATAGATCATACATATCTTTTTCCTGAAAACTGATGCCCGCGGGAATTATCAGTCCACAAATAGTGACACCAGCCTAGTGGTTATAACAAAGATAGAACATATATACCTTTATGCACCAGATGCGCACTTCGACCATTTATGTCTCTTCAGTGGTGCTTGTGGCCGAATGATTGGAATTCTCATAGTATATAATTATTTGAAGAGCAGTGTTGAAACCAAAATGTTCGAAAAGTGAACCAAAGAATCAGGAAAGGACAGAGCTATGCATGAGGGGGGTAATCCTTAGTTTTAGAGTGATTAACTTGATTTAATGACTGAAAACTTTAGATATATATTTTTATGTCAGTACAAAAGCACTGAAAAACAGACTTTTGATGCCCTGGGGAACTATCAGCCACCAGCAGTGACACCGGCCTAGTGGTAATAATAAATATAGAACATATGTACCTTCTATAACTGATGAATTAATTTGATGTTGATAAAGTTGCTTCATTTATTGTTCATTAGAAAGAAAAATGCATTAGAGAAATTAATAAGTTCCACACAAGACAGAGAAATAGCTCTGTAACTTAAAAAAAAATTCCATCCAATGGATGATATTTATCCTATTAGAAACATAATGAAAAAAAGGTACAGTAAATGTGTAAGTACACCATAATTATAATAAATTACGCATTTTTAACAGAATATTTTAACCTTCTCACCAAAAATCAATATCCACATGCCATGACTTCTTTCATACCTTTTTTGACATCCACAAGCAGATAAAGGTATGCATCGATAATCTGATAATACATAAAAACAAAAATTGAAAGAAAAATAGTATTAACATAGACATCAGATTGAATTCTCTGTCAACTCTTTGCCGTTCATATTATAATACAGAGTTTTTCAAAGTGTGAATTTACAAAAGGAATAATATATGTTTTCCATAGAGTATTATTGATATATAAAGATTTGAAAAGGGCATTTTTATTTTAGACACTTCAAATGCCAAGAATGCATATAAAAATATAAATTCGTTAGAAGTTAGTTGTTGAAATGCGTATCTGGTTTACACAAATGAAAGGTATGTTCTACATTTATTATAACCACTAGGCCGGTGTCACTACTGGTGGACTGATAGTCACCGAGGGCATCATAAGTCTAGTTTTCAGTGCTTTTGTACTGACATAAAATATATACTTAAACGTTTTAGTCATAAAATTATATAAATCACTCTATAACAGGTGATTAATACAGGTTAGTGGAAAACTGTCCCTAGGGTGCTAATGCACTATAACCGTTGATGAATACAGGTTACAAGGAGACTCTCCCTTGGATGTTGATGTTCTATAATAGGTGATAAATACATTGTAGTGGGAAACTGTGCCTAGAGTTTCGATGTCATGTAACAGGTGATGAATGCATGTTAGAGGGAGACTGTTCCTAGGGTGTTGATGTCTCATACCAGGCGATAAATACAGATTAAAAGGAGAATATCCCTAGGATGTTGATGTCATATAACAAGTGATGAGTACAATTTTGAGGGAGACTGTCCCTAGATTGTTGAAACCCTATAACAGGTTATGAACACAAGTCAGAGAGAGACTGTAATTAGGAAGGTGATGAATACAGTGTAGAGGGAGACTGTCCCTAGGGTGTTGATGTCCTATAACATACGACGACTAAGAGTCAGAGGGAGAGTGCCCCTATACAGGCTAGGAAGGGACTGTCCTTAGGGTTTTGATGTCCTATAACATGTGATGAATACAAGTCAGAGAGAGAATGTCACTAGGTTGTTGATGCCCTATAACAGAAAATGAATTAAAGTTATAGGGAATATATATGTGTTGGTGTCTTATAACTGGTGAAGAATACGATTTGGAGAGAAACTACCCCTAGTGTATTGATGTCAAATAACAGGTGATGAATACAAGTTAGAGGAAGAGTTTTGCTAAGGTTTTGTCCTATTAAAGATGATGAATACAAGTTAGAGCAAATCTGTACCTAGGGTGTTGATGTCCTAAACAAGTAATGAGTATAAGAAAGGGGAGACTGTTCCTAGGGTGTTGATGTCCTCAAACAGGTGATGAAAACAAGTTAAAGGGAGACTGTCCCTAGAGTGCTGATGTTCTATAACAGGTGATGAATAAAAATATGAGGAAGACTATCCCTATGGTGTTGATGTCTGATAACAGGTAATGAATACAGTGTAAGGGAAAACTGTCCCTAGGGGGTTGATGTCCTATAAAAGATAAAGAATACAGAATAGAGGGACACTGTCCTTAGGGTGTTAATGTCTTATAACAGGTGATGAGTTTAGTGTGAAATTGTCCCTAGGGTGTCGATGTCCTGTTACAGGTGATAAATACAAGTTAGGCGGAGACTTTCCATACGGTATTGATGTCCTATAAGAGGTGAAAAATACAGTTTATAGGGAGACTGCCCCTAGGATGTTGATGTCGTATAACAGGTAATAAATACAAGCTAGAGGGAAACTGTCCCTAGGGGGTTGATGTCCTATACCAGGAGATGAATTTAAGTTAGAGGGATACTCTCTATAGGACGTTGCTGTAGTATAACAGGTGAAGAATAAAAATTAGAGGGAGACTGTGTCTAGAGTGCCCTATAACAAGTGATCAAGACAAGTATGAGGAAGACTGTTCCTAGGTCCTATAATAGGTGATGAATACAGGTTAGTGGGAAACTACGCTGTTGATGTCTTATGACAGGTGATGAATACAAGTTAGAGGTAGATATTCCCTAGGGAGCTGATGTCATATAGCAGGTCATCAAGACAAGTATGAGGGAGACTGTCCCTAGGGTGTCGATGTCCTATAACAGGTGAAAAATATAATTTAGAGAGTGATTGCACCTAGAGTGTTGATGTGCTATAACAGGTCAAGAATACAATTTAGAGGGAGTGTGCTCCAGTAATGGTGATGCCCTATAACAGGTGATGAATACAATTTCGAGGGAGACTGTCCTTGGGGGATTGATGTCATATAAAAATTGATGAATACAGGTTAGAGAGACACTGTCCATAGGGTGTTGATGTCCTATAACAGGTGATGAATACAAGTTAGAGGTAGACTTGCCCTAGGGTGTTGATGTCCTATAAGAGGTGAAGAATACAATTTATAAGGAGACTTCCCCAAGAGTGTTGATGTCCTATAACAGGTGATAAATACAAGTTAGAGGTTGTATGTCACTAAGGTGTTGATCACCTATAACAGGTGATGAATACAAGTTAGAGGGAGACTGTCCCTATGGTGTTGATGTCCTATAACAGGTGATGAATACATTTTAGAGGACGACTGTCCCTAAGCTGTTGATGTCATAACAGGTGATGAGTGCAAAAGAAGGAGACTGCACCTAGGGTGTTGATGTCGTATAACAGGTGATGAATACAAGAAAGAGGGAGACTCTCCCTAGGTTGTTGATGTCTTATAACAGGTTATGAATACAGGTTAGTGGTAATCTTTGTCTAGGGTGTCGATGCCCTATAACCGGTGATGAACACAGGTTAAAGGGAAACTGTCCCTAGAGTACTGATGTCCTTTAACAGATGATATAGAAGGAGACAACCCCTAGGTAATAGGCAATGAATAAAAGTTAGAGGGAGACTTTCCCTAGGGTGTTGATGTCCTATACCCTGTGATAAATTCACGGTATTGATGTCCTATAACAAGTGACGAATTCAGGTAAGAAGGAGACTGTCCCTACGGAGTTTAACCCTAAGGTGTTGATGTTCTAGAACAGGTGACGAATACAAGTAAGAGGGAGACTGTCCCTACTGAGTTAATGTCCAATAGCAGGTGATGAAAACAGGTTAGTTGGAAACTGTCTCTACGGTGCTGATGTCCTCTAACAGGTGATGAATACAAAAGGGAGACTGTCCCTAGGCTGCTATAACAGCTGTTGAAATCAGGTTAGTGGAAATCTGTCCCTAGGGTGTTGATGTTGTATAACGGGTAATGAATACATGCAAGAGGGCGATTGTCCCAAGAGTTTTGATGCCTTATAACCGCTGATACATACAGGGTAAAGGGAGACTGTCCCTAGGATGTTGATGTCCTATAACTAGGTGGTGAATACAGGTCAGAGGGAGACTGTCCCTAGGGTGTTGATGCACTTTAACAGCTGATTAATATGTTAGATTTGACTGTCCATAGGGTTTGATTTCCTATACCAGGTGATTAATACAAGTTAGAGGGAGATTGTCCCTAGAGCGCTGATGTCCTATATCAGGTGCTGAATACAAGTTAGAGGCAGACTGTCGCTAGGGTGTTGCAGTCCTATAACTATGTGATAAATACATGTTAGAGGGTGACTGTCTCTAGGGGGTTGCTGTCCCATAAAAGGTGAAGAATACACGTTATCGGGAATCTGTCCGTAGGGTGTTGATGTCCTCTTACAGGCTGCTATAACAGCTGTTGAATTCAGGTTAGTGGAAATCTGTTCCTAGGGTCTTGATGCTGTATAACGGGTGATTTATACATGTAAGAAGGCGATTGTCCCTAGAGCGTTGATACCTTATAACCGCTGATACATACAGGTTAGATGGAGACTGTCCCTATGATGTTGATGTCCTATAACTAAGTGATGAACACAGGTTAGCGGGAAACTGTTCTTAGGATACTGATGTCCTCTAAAAGGCGATGAATAAATTTTAAACGGAGACTGTCCCTGGGTTTTGATGTCTTATACCAGTTGATGAATAGAGGTTAGAGGGAGACAGCCCCTTGGGTGTTCATGTCCTATAACAGGTTCTCAGTAGAAGTTACAAGGATACTCTCCCTAAGGTGTTGATGATCTATAACGGGTGATGAATACAGGTTAGAGAGAGACTTGCCCCGGAGTTTTGATGTCGGATAACAGTTGATGAATACAAGGTAAAAAGAGTGTGTCCCTAGGGCGTTGATGTCCAATAACAGATGAAGAATACAAGTTAGAGGGAGACTGCCATTACGTGTTGATGTTCTATAACAGGTGTCCCTAGGGTGTTGATATCCTATAACTAGGCGATGAATACAGGTTAGAGGGAGACTTTCCATTGGGTGTTGATGTCCTTTAACATTTGAAGAATACAATTTAGAGGGAGACTGCCCCTAGAGGGTTGATGTCCTACAACAGGTGATGAATAGAATCTAGAGGGAGACTGTCCCTAGGGTGTTGATGTCTTATACAAGATGATAAATACAAATTAGAAGGAGACGATGCTGATGTCTTATAATAGGCGAAAAATACAATTTAAATAACGAATGCCCTTAGCGTGTTGATGTACAATAACCGGTGATGAATAAAATGAATAAAAGTTCGACTGTCCCTAGGGTGTTGATGTCATATAACAGGTGATAAATACAAGTTGGGGGAAGTCATTACCTATGGTATTGATGTCCTATAGGCTATAACAGGTGACGAATTCAAGTAAGAGGGAGACTGTCCCTTCTGAGTTGATGTCCGATAAAAGGTGTTGAATACAGATTAGTGGGAAACTGTCCTTGGGGTGTTGATGTCCTATAAGAATACACTTTAGACGGAGGCTACCTTTACCTATAACTGGGTGATGAATACAGGTTAACGAGAGACTGTCCCTAGGCTGCTGATGACCTATAACAGGTGATGAATACCGTTGCATTGGAAACTGTCCCTAGGTTGTAGATATCCTACAACTGGTGATGAATACAATTTAGAGGGAAACTGTCGCTAGTGTGTTGATGTTCTATAATTAAGTGTTGAATACAAGTTAGAAGGAGACTGTCCCTAAGGTGTTGATGTTCTATAACTAGGTGATGAATACAGGTTAGAGGTAGACTATTCCTTGTGTATTGATGTCCTTTAACAGGTGAAGAATACAATTTAGAGGGAGACTGCCCCTAGAAGGTTGATGACCTATAACAGTTGACGAATAGAAGCTAAAGGGAGACTGTAACCAGGGTGTGTGGTGATGTCTGATACTAGGTGATGAATACAAGTTATAAGGAGACTGTCTGTACGATGCTGATGTACTATATTAGGCGAAGAATACAATTTAGAGGGCGACTTCCCCTAGAGTGTTGTTGTTTTATAACCGGTGATGATTACAAGTTCGAGGGAAACTGTCCCCAGGGTGTTGATGTCCGATAACAGATGAAGAATACAATATAGGCGGAGAGTGCCCCTAGAAAGTTGATTCCCTATAACAGGTGATAAATACAGGTTGGGGAAATCTATACACATGGTGTTGATGTTCTATAACAGGTGACGAATACAAGTTAGAAAGAGACTGTCCCTACTGAGTTGATGTCCGATAAAAGGTGATAAATACAGGATAGTGGGAAACTACCCTTAGGGTGTTGATGTTTTATACCAGTTGATGAATACATGTCAGTGGCAGTGGCAGACTGCCCCTAGGGTGTTGAAGTCCTATAATAGGTGATGAATACAATTTAAAAGAAGACTGCCCCTCGAGTGTTGATGACCTATAACACATGATAAACTGAAGTTAGTTAGAATCTGTCCCTAGGGTGTTGATGCTGTATAACGGGTCATGAATACATGTTAGATTGAATCTATTTGTAGCGTGTTGATGCCTTATAACCGTTGATGCATACAATTTAGAGGGAGACTGTCCGTAGGGTGTTGATGCCCCTAACTAGGTGATGAAATCAGGTTAGGGGCATATCGTCCCTAGGGTGCTGATGTCCTATAACACGGTAATAAATACAGGTTAGGGGAAGACTGTATCAGGGGTTTTGATGTCTGATAACAGGTGATGAATACAAGTTATAAATAGTCTGTCCCTAGGGTGTTGATGTCCAATAAGACATGAAGATTATAAGTTAGAGGAAGACTGTCCCTACTGAGTTGATGTCCTATAACAGGTGATGAATACAGGTTAGTTAGATGTTGTCTCTAGGGTGTTTATGTCTTCTAAAAGGTGATAAATGCATGTAGAGGGAGTCTACCACTTTGAGTGTTGATGCCCTATAACAGACGAAGAATATGGGATGATGTCCTATAATAGGCGAAGAATAAACGTTATAGGGAGACTGTCAGTAGGGTGTTGATGTCGTATAACAGGTGAGCAATATAAGTGAGATGGAGATTGTCCTTAGGTTGTTTATAGAGGAAAACAGGTGATGAATACAGGTTAAAGGGAGACTGTCCCTAGTGTGTTGATGTCCTATAACAAGTGATGAATACAGTTTCATTAGAAACTGTCCCTAGGTTGTAGATATTCTGCAACAGGTGAATAGAATTTAGAGGTAGACTGTCACTAGGGTGTTAATGTCCTTTACCTAGTTGAATAATACAGGTTAGGGGGAAACTGTCTTTAGGGTGTTGGTGTCATATAACTAAGTATTTAATACAGGTTAGAGGGAGACTGTCCCTAGGGTGTGCATGTCCTGTAACTAGGTAATGAATATAAGTTAGATGGCGATTGTCCCTAGGGTGTTGATGCCCTATAACAAGTGATGAATACAAGTTAGAGGGAGACAGTCCCTAGGGTGTTGATGCCCTATAACAGGTGATGAATACAGGTTAGAGGGAGACTGTCCCTAGGGTGTTGATGCCCTATAACAGGTGATGAATACAGGTTAGAGGGAGACTGTCCCTAGGGTGTTGATGTGTTTTAAGAGATGGTGAACAAAAGCTGGAAGAAATCTATCGTTATGGTGTTGGTGTCCTATAACAGGTGACGAATACAAGTAAGATGGAGACTGTCCCTACTAAGTTGATGTCCTATAACAGGTGATGAATGCAGGTTAGTGGAGAGACCTGTCTCTAGGGTTTTGATGTTCTCTAACATGCGATGAATACAGATTAGAGGGAAACTGTCCCTAGTCTGCTGATGTCTTCTAACAGGTGATGAATACAGTGAAAGGGGAAACTTTCACTAGGGTGATGAACACATGTTAGATGGATTATGTCCCCAGGGTGTTGATGCCCTATAACAGGTGATGAATACTGGTCAGAGGGAGACTGTTGCTAGGGAGTTGATGCCCTATAACTAGGTGAGGAAAGTTATCGGGAATCTGCCCCTAGGATGTTGATGTAGTTAACCTGGTGATGAATACAGGTTAGAGGGTAACTGTCCTTAGGATATTGATGTCCTCCAATACGTGATGAATACATTTTAGAGAGAGATTGTCCCTAAGATTTTGATGTCTTATACCAGTTGATAAATGCATGTTAGAGGGAGACTGCCCCTGGGGTGTTGATGTTCTATAACAGGTGATGAATACAGGTTAGAGGGAGACTGTCATTATGGTGTTGATGCCCAATAACAAGTGATGAATACAAGTTAGAGGCCGGTTGTCCCTAAGGTTTTGATGTCCTATAACAGGTGATGAATACAGTGTAGAGGGACACTGTCTTTAGAGTGTTGATGGCCTATAACAGACGATGAGAACAATTTAGGGGAACACTGTCCCCAGGGTGTTGATGTCTTTCAACAGGTGATGAATATAGTGCAAGGGGAAAATGTCCCTAAGGTGTTGATGTCCTATATCACATAATGAATACAGGTTACAGGAAGACTGTCTGTAGATTGTTGATGTCCTATAACTGGTGATGAATAAAGTTTAGTGGGAAACTGTCCCTAGGGTGCTGACGTCATATACCAAGTAAAGAAAACAAGTTAGAGGGAAACTGTCTTTAGCGTGTCGATGTCCGATAACAGGTGACGAATACAAGTAAGAGGGAGACTGTCCCTATTGGGCGATTCCCTATAACAGATGATGAATACAGTTTAACGGGAAACTGTCTCTAGAGTGTTGATGTCCTCTAAAAGGTGATGAATACATGTCAGAGGAATATTACTCCTAGAGTGCTGATGCCGTATAAGAGGCGAAGAATACAATGTACAGGGAGACTGTCATTGGGGTGTTGATGTCATATAACAGGTGATGAATACAAGTTAAAGGGACAATATCCATAGTGTGTCAATCCCCAATAACAGATAAATAGTTTAGTGGGAAACTGTCCCTAGGGTGTTGATGTAATCTAACAGGTGATGAACACAATTCAGAGGCAGATCTACCCTAGAGTGTTGATGCCGTATAACAGATGATGAATACAAGCTAGAAGGAGACAGTCCCTAGGGTGTTTATGTCTTATAGTAGATGATGAATACAAGTTACACGGAGACTTATCTAGCGTGTTGGTGTCCTATAACAGGTGATGGATACATGTTAGAGGAAGACTGTTTCTAAGATGTCTTATATTACCTGATAAATAAAGGTTACAGGGAGACTGTAAGGTGTTGATGTCTTATAACTGGTGATAAATACACTTTAGTGGGAAACTGTCCCAATGGTGTTGACGTCCTATACCAGGTAAAGAAAACAATTTACTGGGAGACTGTCTCTAGTGTGTTGATGTCCTATAACAGGTGAAAAATAAAAGCTAGAGGGAGTTTGCCTTTAGGTTGTTTATAGAGTAAAACAGGCGAGGAATACAGGTTAAAGGGAGATTGTTCCTAGTCTGTTGATGTCCTGTAACAGGTGATGAATACAGTTTCATTGGAAACTGTCCCTAGGTTGTAGATATCCTACAACAGGTGATCAATACAATTTAGAGGGAGACTGTCACTAGGGTGTTAATGTTCTATACCTAGTTAAAGAATTCAAGTTAGGGGGAGACTGTCCTTAGGGTGTTGGTGTCATATATCTAAGTGTTGAATACAGGTTAGAGGGGGACTGTTCCTTGGGTGTTGATGTTCTTGAACAGGTGATGAATACAAGTAAGAGGGAAACTGTCCCTAGGGTGTTAATATCCTATAACAGGTGATGAATATAGGTAAGATGGAGACAATCCCTAGGGTGTTGAAGTCCTATGGTAGGTGCTGAATACAAGTTAGTGGGAGGTTGTCCCTAGAGTGTTGATGTTCTATACTAGGTGATGAATACAGGTCAATTGAAGACTGATCCTATGGTGTTGATGACCTATAACAGGTGATGAATACAAGTTAGAGGGAGACTCTTCCTAGGGCGTTGATGTCTTATAAAAGGTGATGAATTCAGATTAGAGGGAGACTGTACTTAAAATATCAATTACATTTGGGAAATAGTACTAATAGAGATTCAACATCAGATATTAGTAGTCATGTACCTTTTATTTCGGGAAACGGACAATTGCCCTAATTCGAATGTTAGCTGGACATCCCATTCGTTTCGTTTCAAACATTTTCTTTCTTGTCATTTTACGTGCATACATGTCGTCGGACTGAAAAAAAAATATTATTGAAAGTGCCGAACATTTTAAAAAGATTTTTTAAAAGCATTTACTAGAAGATTACATAGTATTTTAATCACTTAGAGTCACTTGTGTATATATTATATAATATGTATATGTATATAAATTTATCTCAGCGATTACTTAAATGACTCCCATTCGTCAGGTGTCAAAATATGCTTGCACTTTTCTAGTTCAAAATTGCAGAATACACGTAGATATGGTAGGTGAAATAAAACGGCGATAGCATCGATCTTAGACTGTGTCAGATGATAATCATGCTTGCAGGCTTTCAGGGAGAAATTAAAGTTAAGATACCTGTCAAGAATCTAATGATTCGTAAGGATTTTATACACAAAATGTTAGATGAACCGTGGCTGAAACATCCCGTGATTTCAGAAGACACGTGTTAGACAATGGATTGCAACGGAAGAAACGGGACAAAATAGCTCTTCCGATGCAGTCGTAACTAACAGAAATCGAAAGTACAATTTGCTGGAATATATATTTGTTCGTTATCGGTTTTATTGTATTAAATTTCCGGATTGTAACTAAGGTATTTATCTCCAGTTAGCCAAGTCGTGCAAGATCTCGGAAAGTCTCGCACTTCCTGGTCTCCGTAATGATTGCGAGTGCTCACTAAAACTAGTACGCGAACGCCAAAGGGGACTTGAGAAAGTCCGACTTGAAAACGAAAAATATGGATTTCTCTGAAAGTTCGAAATATTTCTTCTTGAAATGTTATACATGAATTGTCGTGGGCATACTTGTTCGTTTCAACGCCAGATATTCACAATTGAGGTCTTAAATTTAACACTTTGAGGCGCTGACCTGGCACAAACTCGCTATAACTATTACGGGGACTTCGACAGCCGACTTAGGATATCAAGATGGATATTTGATAAAAAAAAAAGTTTGATTATTATGCATAGAGAAAGTGCAAATGAATGTAAATATTTCTTAATTAGGCCTATGCTTAAGGCCATCTTTTTCTAGCGATAAATCAATGTTTGTTTACATTGTGTGATAGCGGTTTCTATCAGTAGGAAAAGCCAGTTGTGAATATCTGGCATTGATAAGAATAAATATGTTCTTTACAATGCGTGTTGAAAGTTTCACAAAAACTGGAAGACATCAAGTGCATCCGCTCACAGTAACCTGGCCAAGATAAATTCAGATTTTACAGATACCATATTCGACATCGGAGAAGAACAAGTTGTGGACATTCCTACTCGAGCTAACAATACTCTGGACCTTCCCTGTTGAACAAGTGTATGCCAGAACCAGGGCTGAGTGACTATGACATCGTCCCGATAGACACCAACATTATCGCATCACGACAGAAGCCAGTCAAGCGTCTCATATACTTGTGAAAAAGCCCAGGCAGACACTATGAAAATGGCAGAAGACCTAGATCAAGCTTTGACCCACTACATTTCCCATTCAACACCAGGCGCTTCTGCCAACAACCAATGGAAAACGTTTAAAAGCATCTGCCTCAATATGTTACAGAAACATGTACCCATAAAGTTGACATCAAGCAGATACAGCCAACCATGGTGCAACAGAAAAATAAAGCGTCTATCCAGGCAAAAGCGAAATGCTTTCACCAAATAGTATGACAGGAAAACAGAAAGACTGGATGAGATACAGGCACCTCAGAAGACAACGCAGAAGAAATGCAAGATGGCCTACAACTCTTATGTATCTGACATGATGCAAGATGACTACTACAGTAAGAAATTGTACTCCTTTGTCAAAGGCAAGAAATGCGACGGCAAAGGCATTGCTCTTAATTCTACGCTATAAGGGGATACTCCAAGGAGACCCAACCACCAAGGCTTCTCTCCTAAACCAACGGTTTTCCTCAGTCTTTACCACGGAAGACACATCAAACATTCCAAACCTAGGCAAGAGTAGCACACCAACAGCACCAAACATCAGGGTTGCCATGAAACGGGTGCTGAAGCTCCTGACGGGCCTTAACCCAAACAAGGATACAGGACCAGATGAGATTTTAACCCGTTTCCTCAAGGAAATGACCCACTCAGTACCACCAGCTCTAACAAGGATCTTCCAAGCCTCCCCCAACCAAGGACAAATCCCAGAGGACTGGAACTCAGTTAACATCTCTCCAATCTTCAAAAAGGGGATAAGAGCAAGCCTTCCATCTATAGACCTGTGTCATTAACTTCTCTTTGTTGCAAGATGGTAGAACACATCGTTCACAACCACCTTATGAACTTTTTTGAAACGCACGACATCCTTACTGACTACCAGCATGAATTTTGGAAGAATCGACCCTGTGAACTTCTTCTTCTTCTTCTTCCAATACGAAGTGTACTCAAAAGTTGAGCTGTGAATCCCAACTGATAGGAACAATCCAGGACCTTTGTACAGCAGACATTGACAATGCCAATAATCGATGCAGTTCTATTAGATTTCTCTAAATCATTCGACAAGGTACCTCGAGATCAGGAGCGGCTGCTAGCTAAATTGCACCATCATGGAGTAAGAGGATGCATTCATGACTGGATAAGGAGTTTTTCTATCGATGCGAACACAGAGAGTACTGGTGTAGGGTCATTTCTCACCAACCACACCTGTCACATCTGGGGTACCACAGGGAACAGTTCCCGGCCCATTACTTTTCCTAGCATACATTAACGACCAGCCAAGCAAAGTCAAATCCACAGCCAGACTCTTTGCAGATGACTGCCTCCTATACAGATCCATCACAACAGAGGCCGAAGCCAAACAATTCCAGGATGCCCTTGACAACCTGCAGCGCTGGGAATCTGATTGGCTGAAGCATTTGAACCCTGACAAGTATGAAGTGATCTGTATAGCAACCAAAAAGAAGCAGCTCAAGACCCCATACTACATACATTGGAAGATACTAACCAGTTCCAACAGAGCCAGAGTACTCACTCAGGGGTGTCCAACCTGTCGCATTGTAGTCCGATTGTGCTACAAAGAGGTTCGACAAGCGATTTTCAAGTTTAACCCCTTTCTCTTGATATTTTTAGAGCAAAATAATCTTGCAAAAATATTCTGCTAGAATACAAAATCAATCAATTCCGAAATTCACCTTACGTTCCTAAAGTAACATACCGGCACTTTTTACACAAAGTAAAATTCCAAGATATGTGCTATGCCATATATTGCCATGATATTGGTCTTTAACAATCCATAAGTTGCATAATTGATATTTTCATATGAAATTTTGTATCACTATTTTGCCTATGATAAAATATAATCTAATTTAATTATTATATTTGTTGTATTTAACTCATTTTTAAGTAAGTACTGATATTAAAAATAGAGTGCTACTTACATTCTAACACACCATAATCATAAAAAAATCACTTGGGCTAAATTAATTTGGTTTTTCTTTTAATCTATAACAAATGTTAAATATAAATTGCTATCATGATTATTTAAAACAATTGTTTAAACTTAATTCTTACGAAATACATACGACACATGTACATGTACTATGGAGTTTTATATAAAATTGTAACCATTACAATTGTAATAAAAATCTTTTATTACAGACAAAATAGTGCTTATTTCGTGTGTAATAAAAGATTTTTATTACTTTTTTTTTTATTTTTACAATATCTAAGTAGATCTAAAGTTAATTTTTATCTAATGTTTTAATTATTAATTTTTTTTCTAAAATAAATCTATATGCATCTACATAAATGGTTGAGTACAACGACTGAAGAGCAGCAGGATTCACCACCAACAACTACAATCATACCAGTACTGGCAGTAGTGTCACCGCCGATTGACCGGCTTATAGTTGCCATCCCAATCAGTGCCTCCTCATTTCCGGCGTCAATTTAAGATAGCAGCAGCCACAAGAGGGCATGAACATCGGTATAGAATTCTATACAGCTGAACTACAAGCGCCTATGAGCCGAACCACCATCTACAAAGAGTTCTTAGACCTTTCCCTTCACCATCAGGCTATGGAACCATCTGCCAGCCAGCACAGTTCATAGAGGCAGAGTCTTTCTTCAAAGCTAGGATCAAAATTTTCACAGTACTCTAAGACCTACAGCACATATATTTTACCAGCTTTTTTTTAAAAATTGTAAATAATGACGTGGAACACCCCCACCCCCTCGCCTCACGCACACGTTTTTATCATAGTGAGATCATGCCGCATAATCGGTTCTTCTCTTTAATGGTAGAAGAAGAAATAACAATTTTTCGTTTCAAGTCGGACTTTCTCAAGTCCGCAGCGGCGCCCGTGTACTAGTTTTAATGAGCACCCGCAACTTGCACATCAACGTTATAGGTTCCCTCCACTACGCTCCAGACTCCCTTTCATCAAAGGACCTAAGCCTGGTCGTAAGCTTAGCTTAGTCGGGCGTAACTTTCGGACTAAGTCAAATTTTGAAGAAAGTGCGCCGGGAATACCTGATCTGACAGAGAAGGACAAAATGAAGAGTATAGATAATACAGTAAATAAATCGGTAAGAAATGCAAGTCAGTCTGATGTAAGCAATTGCGAATATTGGGCAGTATCCACTTATTTCCCCTCTGAGGCTCTGTCTCTAAAATATTTACAATGTCCCGTTTTATAACAAACTTGCAAACAATCATTGAAACATTATTTCGAATCATACATGATGATACACTAAATCAGTAAGATCAGATCAGCTTTAAATGTAAAGAAGTCAGGAGCAACATAAGCTTTCAAAAGCTTTTGAACGACATTAAAACATACATATACATAGAAACAGTAACATGTACATGTATACAACTCATTAATACAATCTAAAAAATCAGTTCCTTAAATAGACTATTTCCGAGGGTTATGGTGAAAACGTATATGCCAAAATGTACCCAGCCAAAAGGTACCCAGCCAAAACCATCTCGAACACCAAGTCAGTTCTTCATACTACGTAACTGTAACCTGAGAGTCAGAAGTGAATGTATGAATACGTCAAAATTTTACACGTAAATCACCTGCATATCTTTGAAACTGTGTGATTCGGCTTACATCTGTAACATAAGTATTACTCATAATAACCTTTTTGCCTATTTTACCTGATATAAGGGGCAATACCAGACAAATGCAAAATAACTGCTTAGGTTTGCGTCAAATCATTATGATGTCACATTCCAAGTGTTAACATCCTAGTGAAAATTCCTGCAAAAAGTGGCTTGTCTGGTGAGAGATCCCTTACATCATTTAAAATTGGAAAAAGGTCTATTTCATAATGTATAAAATTCTATGAAAAGCACATTTAGGCAGTTTCGTGAAATGTATAATATAATATGAATATATACCGCTTGTGTATGACATTCGGCATTTATATGTCATGTGACTTACCTCCGCGACCAAAGAACGTTCACATCTGGGTTTGTGTTTCTATTAAAAGAAACCAACCCATGTGTTCAGGAGGCAGCCAAAACGATCCCAACTTTGGTCAAAACGTACCCAATTTTTTTGGTCTAAATGTACCAAACCCACCAAAACATACCCAAAGTATTGGGCAAAATGTACCCAATATTTTTTTCACTTTTACTGAATATAATTTTTACTTTCTTGGTTAATAAAGTGCTTCTTCATTGTACAAACTATAACCAATGCCCAGCTTTTTATATTTGATACAGTATTATTTTATACTTTGTTGATTAAAAACTGAACAGCAATAGAAATTTTTACATTTTAACTTTAAATTTTAAGATAAAGTTTTATGCCGGTGGGCTAGTGGATAAGGTGCTCGGCTCGTGATCGAGAGGTCCCAGGTTCGGCTTCCACTATGGGCACATGGGTGTTCTGTTTTTCAGATGGGACAGTAAAAACTGAGGTTCTGTGTCACGAAAGGTGTGGCACTAAAAAATCCCTCACTGCTGCGGGTGGGCCATTGCAAAAGTCTAAATTTGTATGCAATGCATCAGGCAGATGCCGTCACCATGTACGTGAAATAATCTTGGACTGTGACGCAAAGCAGTATTCAATCAATTACTCAATCAATTCTTTTAGCTTTATATCTGAATATGAATATTTGTCTGATGATGTTAGCTAGTGAATATGTATTAACATTCAATACATACAGAATATACTGTTTTTAGCTCACCTGAGCGTAGCTCAAGTGAGCTATTGTCATAGTGCAGTGTCCGTCGTCCGTCGTTAACTTTTCTACATTTTCGACTTCTCCTCCAGAACCGCTGCACAGAATTTCACCAAACTCCATAGGAAGTAAGTATTCAAGGTCCTCTACAAAGTATGTGTTTTTTATGCCGATCCGTGATCCAAGATGGCCGTCATTGGCTCTGATTGGTTGACACATTTTCAACTTCTCCTCCAGAACTGCTGCACAGAATTTCACCAAACTCCATAGGAAGTAAGTACTCAAGGTCCTCTACAAAATTTTTGTTTTTTATGCCGATCCGTGATCCAAGATGGCCGCCATTGGCTCTGATTGGTTGACACATTTTCGACTTCTCCTCCAGAACTGCTGCACAGAATTTCACCAAACTTCATAGGAATGAAGTACTCAAGGTCCTCTGCAAAGTTTGTGTTTTTTATGCTGATCCGTGATCCAAGATGGCCGCCATTGGCTCTGATTGGTTGACACATTTTCGACTTCTCCTCCAGAACTGCTGCACAGAATTTCTCCAAACTTCATAGGAAGTAAGTACTCAAGGTCCTCTACCAAGTTTGTGTTTTTTATGCCGATCCGTGATCCAAGATGGCCACCATTGGCTCTGATTGGTTGACACATTTTCGACTTCTCCTCCAGAACTGCTGCACAGAATTTCACCAAACTTCATAAGAAGTAAGTACTCAAGGTCCTCTACCAAGTTTGTGTTCGGGATCCAGATTCCCTCAGGGGTGGATCCAGGGCGGGACCAAAAGTGCCCAAAAGGGTACCCCTCTTCAAACTTCTTCTCCAGAACCAGTACATAAATGGGGAAACTAATTGCATTTCAACAATCTATAAAGATGGGTTATTAAAAATTGTGTTCGGGGTTAAGATCCGTCAAATAGAAATTTACGCTTTTTTGACGTGTTTCTGGACTTAGTCATTTCAATGAAGAAAAGTGTCATGTTTTTCAGTTAATTGATATTGATGATTTCTTAATGACTATTTTGATCACAATTGTGGTAAGGAATATTATTGTGAAAGAATTTTGTCGTTATCTCAATTTTTGGATTTTTTATGAATTTTTTAAGACTTCCAGAAAAAAGGGGGGGGGGGGGGGGGGGTTGGCCATTTTTCACATTTTCAACTTTTTCTATAAAACCACATGAAAGATTTTAATGAAACATGGAATACATGAAGTACTAAGAGTCTGCTATCAATTTGGTAAATTTCATCCAAATTGGTTAACAGATAATGCCACCATGTCTAAAAAGTAGGTCTCACAATGGTACATATACCACTTGGTAATTGAAATATGGAGAGTAGTGGTTCAAATCCAGCTGTGGTCAAAAAAATTTTTTTTTTTTTTTACACATCTGAATAAGTTTTTAGATGTTTCTCAACACTCAACATATGAAATTAGGAATTTTTCACATTTTCAACTTTTTCTACAAAACTGTTTGAAGGATTTTAATAAATCTTGGTAGAAATAAGTCACTTATGATCCTCTTCAAATTCTGTTGTTTTTGTCCAGACCTCCTTACAGGTGGCGCCACCATAGTCAAAAGTAGGTCACAAAAGAGTTCCTTCCTTTAACAATATTCTTTTTCATACGGGCTGTATACAGAGACAAACAGAATGCATAGAAATGATCTAGAGGGATGAGTGAAGATGTATTGTCATTTTGGTTCCCTTCCAAAATCAAATTTTAGAATTTTTTTCGACATTTCTTTGGACTTGGTGATTCAATGCAGAAAAAAGTGTCATATTTCCTAGTTAATTGATAATGATGATTTCTTATGGACTATTGTGATCATAATTATGGTAACGATTGTTACTTTGAAAGAATTTTGTCAATATCTCAATTTTTGGATTTTCTATGAATTTTTTAAGACTTCCAAATGAGGGTGTATAGGAACAATTCAATCACATTTTTCACTTCTGCTGTTATACCGCATGAAAGATTTTAATGAAACATGGAATACATGAAGTACTAAAGGTCCTCTATCAATATGGTAAATTTCATCCAAATTGGTTAACAGATAATGTCACCATGTCTAAAAAGTAGTTCTCACAATGGTACATATACCACTTGGTAATTGAAATATGGAGAGTAGCGGTTCAAATCCAGCTGTGGTCAAAAATTTGTTTTTCATTTCTTTACACATCTAAATAAGTTTTTACCCCCCTTTGATAATATTCTTTTTCATACAGACTATATACAGAGACAAACAGAATGCATAGAAATGATCTAGAGGGATGAGTGAAGACATATTGTCATTTTGGTTTCCTTCCAAAGTCAAATTTTAGAATTTCTCAATTTTTGGATTTTCTATGAATTTTTGAAGACTTCTAATTGAGGGTGTATAGGGACAATTCTTCACATTTTTATACATGAAGTACTATAGGTCCTCTATCAGTTTTGTACATTTCGTCCCAATTGGTCAAAAGATGGTGCCACCTTGTCAAAAAAATAGGTCTCACAATGGTACATATACCACTTGGTAATTGAAATATGGAGAGTAGCAGTTCAAATCCAGCTGTGGTCAAAATTTTTTTTTTTCATTTCTCTACACATCTAATTAAGTTTTGAGATGCTTCTCAACACTCACCATATGAAATTAGGCCATTTTAAGTTGGATCCGGACAATATTTGAAACAATTGTTGTTCATTACCCAGACTTGAAATCAGTCAAGAAAAGGCCCTGAATCACATCTTGCAGAGACAAATTAAACGCTTAATATCAAAATCACCTAAATGGATGTGCAAAAAAGTTGTGTTTTTTATTCTGGTCTGAAATAAAATTTGACATATTTTCAACATTTGTGTTGACTTTGTCACAGTAATGCAAAAATAAATGAATTCTTCCTTCCTGCATGACTTATCATCTAGGTACTCAGGTGAGCGATATAGGCCCACTTCAGCCTCTTGTTTAATATTAGTTCTCTGGCAATTATATTTCACTACCTTAGCTCTCAGTTAGGGCATCTGTGTTGCACTGACACATTAAAATTCTAGTTTGTTTGTGAATTAGCAAATTGTGCTCAGATGAGCAATATAGGCCCAGTTGGACCTATAAATGTATGCAATATAGGGTCATCAAATGAGCAGATTTGAACGACCTCCATTATAGTTACTGAAAGAGATTTGAGGTTGCTAATTTGCGACTGCTAATTTTGAACCCTGCATTGTAAAACTTGTTGGATGATATAGTAGGGGACATACATGTAATTGCTCCAGCAATACTCTCAAAATGCTCATTTTTCAACAAGATCTTTGCTTGTTTTGTGGTAAAGAAGTCTTTAGTGTATTGTTATTTAAACCTGTACTTTTATCTTTCAGATATGTCAGAAGTGGGTCATCGCTATTAACACAGTAATATGTGTGCTGTCTTTAAGTTGTGCATTACGCATTAACAGGAAGGAATGTCCTGGAAGTGAGACAGAATGGAAATCGGAATCAAAATTATTTGAATGCAAATCTACTCTGGTGTACCATTGTATTCAAGACCAAAATGGGAAGTTGATGGAAATATGTATGGTACCTTACCTGATAAAGCCAATTCATGAAGGTACAATATATACTGCATACTATACTATATAGATAATAAGAATAATGGCATCTGAGATTTTAAAGAGGCATTATCCTTCACAGTCTGAATTTACAGCAATTGAAAAGAAAATCATTGATTGGCTGTTTTCTCTGAAGATATAAATACTTCAATTATACAGTAACTTAGACCTTTACTTCAATCTACAAAGATCCTGCAAAATTTGTAAAATAAAGCGATTTTTGTGAGGTGCACATAAATTGTCAATATTTGTAGAAAATGCTGACTTTGCACATGCCTTGTACTATATTCCGAAGCAAGAAGTAAAAATTAAAAAGGAAACAGAGAAGAAAGTACTTGTTTAGCGATTTGGAGATGAAAAGGAAAAAAAAAATAGTTATGAATAAAGACATCTTTGTTGTTTTTATGCAGTTACATAATTGATGGCTCATAAATATTCACTATCTAGGCATGAAATTGCAGAAAAACATATCTATGATATTTCTGACATGGGTATCTCATTCATTTTGAAAAGATTTTTTTGTAAATCTTTGAAGCAGTGTCGAATATACACATATAAGAACTTAGATAGCTTATAGAAAGTTTTAAAACTTTAAATTCTCTGTGGGACAGTGTTTCTTTAATGTAAAGAAAAATGTGACAGTGTATTCAGGTTCTCATTCTGGATACTTGAATGAATCCACAATACTATACTGACGGAAACTAGTCTCTAGGTGGTAAAATTGTATGATTTTCTCCCAAGTACATGATAAATCCACCTGGTCTATCTCGTGTATGCTAAATATCTGTAGAGCTTGTTAAAAAATGTACCTTTAATGATTTATTTTAAATTTTAATTTCATAACTTGAAATGCCAAACCCCAGTTTTTATACGTCCGTCATTAGACTGGACGTATTACGTTATGGTGCTGCCCGTGCATCCATCTGGGGTCATGTTTTCTGGACTTTTTTTTTGCCGTCTTTCAAGATATTGAGTTGAAATTTGGTATATAGCTTTATTTCAAGCGGCGTCAGTACCAGATAGAGTTTTGTTACCATTGACTTACTTTTGACGGATTTATGGCCCTTGGACTTTTAAATTTCAAGATTTTTTCAGTAATTCATTAAAAATCTGTTTTTTGTCAAAACATTATGAATTTTATCATGAAACAAGTAACATGTATCAACTATCACATATATTACGGTTTTTTATTATCTTTTTCTTCATTTTTGAGAAATTTATAATTTTAGGGGGTGGGGGATGGGTTTGATCATATGTCCTAGGTCATGTTTTCCAGACTTTTTTTTGCTGTCTTACAAGATCTTGAATTGAAATTTGGTATATAGCTTTATATCAAGCGGTGTTAGTACCATTTCAAGTTTTGTTACAATTGATCACTTTTGACAGATTTATGGCCCTTGGACTTATAAATTTCCAAAAATTTTTTTGAAAATTCTTTTAAAATCTAATTTTTGTAAAAACGTTATGAAATTTATCATGAAACAAGTAAAATGTACGAACGTCCACATATTTTACAGGTATTGATATCTTTTTCTTCATTTTTGAGAAATTTATAATTTTAGGAGGGTGGGGGGAGGCTTGTACTAAAATATTTCAAGTATTTTTTTGCAGGTCAAGTTCCAAGATAGGTTGGATAGGACCATTGCTGCAGGAGTTATTGTCCTTGGACTTATTCTTATGATAAAATGCTATGAAATGCAATTAATTTCAGTAAACGTCAGATGTTTTTCGTGAAAGTCATGCCAAATGCGAATTGATCCTGTCCGAATTAAGCGACGGGCGTATTATGCCACGCTAGGCGTTGCTTTTGTTGACAATAGACATTGAGTTTGATTCTGAAATAGATTTTTTCACCCCATGTTTATTTCACTCATATAGGAAGAGGACGAATAATTTTATGTTTTGTCTGTAGATACATTAAAACCAAATATTTAATGAGGTTATTAACCATTAAGTTGCCACTAAATTATGTTATGTGGAGGCCACCTCAAAGGAGAGCCACAAAAATATTGAAACGATTTGGAATAAAATGTTATAAAGTTGAAAGAGTAAATAAAATATATATATATATATTTTAGAGGACATCGTTTTTATAGACAGAAAGATTTTTGGTTATTCTAACTGGTTCAATCTTAAATTGCCTATTAAATATTATTCTTTTTAACAATGAGAGTCTTTAAAAGCAATTGCTAGTAAGTATTGTGGGAAAAAAAATCATGATTAGCATACATAGTTGTAGATTAATAAGGGAATGCTTAAAGGAAGGTGTGCACCTTTCTACGTAAGCGTATTAATGCCACATTGAAACATTTTCATTTTTCGTTTTTCCAACATTAATGTTGGAAATTCCAACCTCAGTCTTGGAAATTCCACTTTTAATCCAGGAAATTCCAACATATTGTAAAAGGAATTACATTGAAAAAATCAATAGGAAAAAATAAATACAACACCAAGCAATTCTATACCATCTGGCACTATAAGCCATGTCAATGCCAGAGGTGTCCCATTCAGAATTGATTAATTTATTATAGTAGTATTATATAAAGATTACAATGCATTTTAAACGAAAAGTGGCATGTATAGTATTTATGATACAGATATTGTGGCAGGGGGTTGTGGTGATTAGTACATGTGTTACTAAATATTTCCTAATAACCCATGCCTGTATGGAATATGCAAGACATGTAAGCAGATAACTCTACATATCATGCAAGTGAAATCAAAATAATTACGCACAGACAGTACATATTTGAACAGGATATATTTGTGAAATACTATGCTCCCTGCAACAACAAAGTCCAACAAGAGTTGTCAGAAGACAACATAACTCGCCAGTTGGGCATTGTCATAAAGAGCATGTATCATAAACAATGTTAAATTCAATATCAAATCAAAGGTCAAGCTCAAAATAAAACGGTATAAAATGAAAGATTTGATAATGAGGAATTGACACGTGAAATATGAGTCATGACAGCTCAACCACCAGGTTCAAATGATATAGCACACAAGGTAAAAGCCCAAAGTCAAGATCACTAGGTCGAAAGTCATGATTACAAATGAAATCTTTCATGACGAGGAATCTACATATGAAATGTCAAGGTTCTACCATCTAAAGTTCAAAAGATATAGCCAAGGTTAAAGTTTTGTGCACAAGGACATTCGGGGTTTGACAATAGCTCTCTGGACATTCGTCCAGGTGAGCTAAAAATAATATTTTTAGCAAAAGGTCCCAGTCAAGGTTTCAGACTTCGAACACCGAACCCATTCTGTTGTTACATAAACATGGTGCGAAAAATGACAATATCTTGTCTTTCTTTGCTACACATAAACTTTATATGGTTATTGACCGGATTGCAGAGCATTTGCATTTAGCTTGGTTTCCTTCATACCCTAAAGGGTACTTATGTCAAAGTTGGTAGGGTTGTAGATACTTGAATGTTCTATCCAACCAATACAAATATTTAGTGACCTTGACCTTGACTTTACGCTTCATTGTACACAAACTGTTTCTGGCCTTTAGGGTGACCACTTGCATACATGTATTGTTAATGTTAATGCAAAGCAATTCATGTATTCTACTCCATTTCACTCGAGCCATCTTACATTGATCCTCTGTGTTTTTGTGATCGAGATTTTACTGTACCTTTGTCAATCACAAGTATTGTTGAAATGAAATTGTTCAGACAAACTTTTTCTGATGTCTTTTTCATTATATCTAGGTAGTAATGCAAAATTATTATATATTACAGGGGGCTGTCCATGGGCTCATTATTACACAGATGGAAAAAGTGTACTAGGAGGTGCTTTCTATCTTTGTAAAGGAAGTGGATGTCCTCAAAAGAATGATTCTGACTACTGGACCAATGAGCTGTATAAATGTATGTATTATGATAGCCATGGCAACCAAGTTGAAAATCTTAAAAGTTGGTGTGGTTCAGCAGAAGGTGTGTTCTGACACTTCTATTCATGACCAAGAAGTCTGAGCTTAAATTCCTGCAATGGACACATTAGTGTCATCAGGGAATCAGAATGTCACATCTTTGAATTAACATCTTCCACATAAACCCAGTCTCTTATCAAAATCAGGATTAGTAAATAAAAATTTAATTGTTTCCGAAGAAACACATGGAACCAATCCCTACAGATCAAATGTAAGGTGCTAAATCAAGTTCTTTTCTCATTTGGTTATACTGTAATTTCGTTTTTAAATGCAAAATTTAATGAATTCTTCATTCTTGCATGACCTATCATCTAGGTACTCAGGTGAGCGATATAGGCCCACTTGGGCCTCTTGTTTACCTTTGACCTACATTTCAAAAGCTTTTACATTGGTTATAACTTTTTAATCGTAAGAGGCATTTCTTTATACTTCACATGCACATTCCTTGTGACAAGACCTTCCGTCGGGTACAATAAATTTTTACCTTGACCTTTGACCTGAATTTTAAAAACTTTGACATCGGATATAGCTTATGAATTGAAAGAGGTACGGCTTCCATATTTCACATGTGTATTCCCATGGGGTGAGGTGTAATAATGAAGAGGGCATTGCAAAATTTCCCATATTTGGACTTTGTTGCTGCAGGGGACATTTGTGTTCACAAACACATATTCTTCCAGAATTATTTCTCTGTGTTCAAACTCGGTTTTCCTCAGTTTGGCTGCCACTGGGCTACTTTTTTGTTGTTTGGACCAATGGATGACTTCTGTTGCTTTAGCAACACTCTCAGAATGCTTGTTTTTGATGAGTTTGTATAACCGTTAGGGTATATAAAGTATTTTTCTGCCCCCCGTCCCCCTGTCTTGTAGACCAACAGGGCATTTCTTTCTGTTTGCCTGTCTCTTTGTCAGTATGTCTTTCCATCTGTCCTGTCCCGCTTTGAATAAAAGAGGCATCACATTGTATATGTAGGTGATAGGGCTTTTATATTTTACATGTGTATTTGTTGTGGGAAACCTTTCTTTTTGTACGATAATATTTGACCCTCTGACCTTGACTCATAATTAGGAAAAAAAATGTTTGGAAGTAAAGTGATAGAGCTTTCACATATGCATATATTGTGGGAATACCTCTCTACTAGTACAAAAAAGTTTTTAATGGTATGTGGTAGGACTTCAATATTTCACATGTTTATTCCATGTGACAAGATCTTTCCCTCCCTACCATAATTTTTATGTCCCCGCCATATATAGCCGGAGGCATATAGTGTTGCACCCTGTCATTCCGTCATTCTGTCATTCCAAAACCTTGTCATTGCAACTATTCCCAAACCATTCATCAGAATTTCACAAAACTTCACATGTAGGTAAGGCAGCATATGCAGATGTGCATGAAGGAAGGCAACTCTGCTCCGAAATTTTTTTCAGGAGTTATGAGACTTTGAAATTAGAAAATGTGCATTGCATATGGCTGAACCTTGCCATGGCAACTCCTCCTAAACTGTTCATAAGAATTTCACCAAACTTCACATGTGGGTAGGGCAGCATATGTTGATGTGCATGAAGGGAGGCTACTCTGCTCAGAAATGTTTATTCAGGAGTTATGGGACTTTGAAATTAGAAAATGTGCATTGCATATGGCTGAACCTTGTTTGAATTTTCAAATATTAGTTCTTTGGCAATTATATTCACTACCTTAGCTGCCAGCTGGGGCATCTGTGTCGCACCGATACATTGAAATTTTATTTTACCTCTTGACCTTCACCATGACCGTTTACCTACATTTCAAAAACTTTAACATTGGTTATTATAACTTTTGATTCGTAAGAGGGAGGGCTTTCATATTTCACATACATGTTCCTTATGACAAGACCTTTCTGTCAGAACAATCATTTTTGACATTGTTACCTTGACTGTGACCTTTGACATACATTTCAAAAACTTTTAACATTGATTATAACTTTTCAACTGTAAAGATGAGGCTTTCTTGACTTTTCTGTCGGAACAATAATTTTTATAGTCTGTCATTGACGGTACCTATTATTCTATGGTGCTGTCCATCTGTCTATCCAACCTTGTGGGCAGGATACAGACCACACCGTTGGGTCTATGATTGTGAAACTTGTTACATTAACCCCTTATGCCAAGACGAAGACGTCTATTGTTTTTCAAGGTCAGATGTCAGAGTCATAGTACTACTTTGTAGGAAACCCATGTAGGCAAGATACATATCAAATCATTAGGGCTAGAACTGTCAAAGTTGGTACACTTTCTCTACATGCCAAGACAAAGGTGCCTATTGTTCTTCAAGGTCAGAGGTAAAAAGTCAAGACTTTAGTACTACTTGGTAGGAACAACCTTGAAGGCAAGATTACAGACTAAACCCTTGAGGCTAAAAAGATTACCTTTACTCCTCATGCCAATACGTTGTACAATAACTCCTCATGCCAAGACAAAGACTCTTATTGTGTTTCAAGGTCAAAGGCAAAGGTTGTAGTACTGCTTGGTTTTGAAATCCTGTAGGCAGGATACAGGGTGATTTATTTGGGATGGAACAATTGAAGGGGGAAATGTTTCCTTACATTAAAAATCCTCCCCTTTAAACTAAGTAAAGAGCTTATTATGCCACGCTAGGCATTGCTCTTGTTGACCTTGTGAACATGGTCATCATCTTTAACCTACAAGGGGGCAGGCTTGGTGTAGTGGTTAAGCACTTTGCTTGGGGCGCCGACGATCCGGGTTTGATTCCCGGGTTGCGCCACTATGTTTAAGAGGTTGGTAACCTCCTGCTTCCATGTGGCGATATAACTGAAATATTGTTGAAAGCGACGTAAAACAGTAATCAACCAACCAACTTTAACCTACATTTAAAAAAAAGTTTAACATTGGTTATAACTTACAAATTGTACAAGGTAGGGCTTCAGTATTTCATATGTGTATTCCCATTGGTTGGGATGTAATTAAGATACAGGATGTTGCATAATTTACCTTATGTGAACTTTGTTGCCGCTGGGGGCATTAATGTCTCACAAACACGTTTTTTTATGAAAAAAATGGTAGAGGGAGGATTATGCTTATTACATTCTGAATTTTGCATCCCTCACACAAACGAATGTGCAAAACTTAAGGAGGTCAACAAAGCATAACACAAGTGCAATAAGCCATTTCCAAGTTTCGTTTCTTTTATTGTAAAATCTTGAATTGAATTGGAATTGTTTGTCTGTAGGCTCGTGATTTGAACAGTATTCTATAAGATTAGCTAAATAAAAAGACTACAAGTGAACAAGCCGAAGGGAAAATAGTGATATCTACTCAGTACTTAAATCAGATTTGCTCTCTGATTTGTAATAATTGAAATTCAATAATTATTTGTAGTTTCGTATTCTCGTATTTATCTGTAGGTTTTTGCGGTGACGTAAATCTGGCACTAAAGGTAGAGACTTTAAGTACATTTCTATTCTCAGTTTATATATTTCAGTTTTTAGATTGCCTTATATGTTTTGTACCTGGATGCTATCTAGAGAAAATTCTTGTTAAAAATAGGAGGATGGGGAGGTTTAACATAATGTTTTATCGTCGTGATGATCATGAAATTACAAATAATTCTAGAACAATGTTAGGTTTGAAACATTTTCATGGTTTGATATATGCATTTGTTTCAGCCCTCAGAACTATCAGTCCTTTAATTATATGTATTTTCTACATTTGACATATACTAAAAGTCCTATTTTTCCTCCTTTATATGATTACACAGCCAATAAATTTAACTTGAAGAACTTTTGTAAAATAGCCAAAGTTAAGCAGATTTCAAGATATGTGTGTACAGAAAATAATATTGAGACTTTATTATCCCCTCGCACAACTTGTTGCGAAGGGGATATAGTAATGCCACCATTGTATGTATTTATGTGTGTATTGGCTTGTCCGGGCCATAACTTTTTAACGCCTTGATGGATTTCAATAATATTACACATAATTGTTGCTTACATCTCAAGGAAAGGTCATGATCTTGTCTCAGGGTCAAATTTTTTAAGGTCAAAGTCACAATGGGCTGGAATGGTTAAAACTTTTTTGGACCATAATTTTCAAGCACCTTCATGGATTTCAATAATATTACACATGATTATTGCTTACATCTCAAAGAAGTGTCATGAGCTTATCTCAGGGTCAAATTCTCAAGGTCAAGGTCACAATGGGCTAGAATGGTAAAAATTTGTCTGGGCTATAACTTTTTTTTGGCCTTGATGGATTTCAATAATATTACACTTTATTGTTAAAAATAACAAGGTTTCCAAACTTTTTTTCATTTCATGATTCTGAAATATAACATTTATTTTTAGATCCAAGATGTCTTCACAATTATGATGAAACAACAGAGGTTATAAAGTCTACCAGATCCATATTGGAGACAACCATAAATGCTGCTGTAGAAGAAAGGTAAGTATGGTGAGAAATTCTGTTCCTTCTTATTAAGCAAATCTTAGTGGTCATTTTAGTGAGCTGGGACAAATGTCTGGGAAGCTAATGTCGGAGCCCTAGTGTCGGTGCAAGCGTCCAGGTCGGATGCTTAGACAAAAACTTTATCCTTGGCTACAACTTTTGAACCAAGAGAGGATGAGCCTTGAAACTTCACACATGGATTCATTGTGACTTTTATTTGGGAACATGACCTTTGATCTTGTCACCTTGACCTTTGAGTTTGACCTACTTTTCAAAAACTTTAACCTTGGCAATAACTTTTGAACCAAGAGGGATAAGGCTTTGAAACTTAACACATGGACATCTTACTCATGGCTACTTACTTATGGTGGTTATCTGACTCGGGTCCTATGGGTCCTCTTCGTCAGACTCCGTACTTGAAGTTTTTGTATTATGACTGTGAATGTGATTGGTGGTGATGTCAACTTTATAGTCATATAGCATAGGTTGATCTTTCCAATGTTTGTCCATTTAGTTCTTGAAGCTGTTGATTGTCTTGGCACTGATTACATGTTGTGAGAGATTTTTCCATATATTTGTCACTCTGGTACTGAAGTTGTGTTTCCTGATGTTAAGTCTCACTCTTTGAATGTACAGTTGTTGAGAATTTCCCCTATCTCTGCTTACTTCATGTATTAGTCGTGGGTGCATACCATCTGAATCAGGAGATTTATCTGTTGAAGGCCTATTCATTTGGGACCATTACCCTGGACCTTGTCACCTTGACCTTAAAGTTTCATGTTTTTTCAAAAACTTTAACCGTGGCCATAACTTTTGAACTAAGAGGGGTTTGGCTTTTGAATTTCACAAATGGATACTATTGGAAGACTCTTTCAATTGGGACCCTGATCTTTGATTTTTTGCACTTGACCTTAGAGTTAGACCTATTTTTCAAAAGCTAAAATTTCACTGTAACTTTTTAATCAAAAGGGATAGCATTTTTAAACACTTGGATACCTTGTGGAAGGCCATTTCATTTGGGACCATGACCTTTGTCCTTGCAATTTGACCTACTTTTCCAAAATGTTAACCTTGGCTATAACTTTTGAACCAAGAGATGTAGAACTTTGAAAGTTAACACATGGATAACTTGTGGAAGGCCTGTTCGTTTGGGACCATGAAGTTTGACTTTCTGACCTTGACCTAAAAGTTTGACTTTCTTTTCAAAAACTTCAATCTTGGCTATAGCTTTAGAACCAAGAGGAACTGGCTTTGAAATTTCTCACATGGATACCTCGTGGAAGACTTATCAGGGATCATGAACTCTGACCTTTTGACCTTGATCTTGAGTTTGACTTACTTCTCAAAACTGAATACTTAGCTTTAACTTTTGAACCAAAAGGGATTGGGCTTTGAAACTTCACACATGGATACTTTTGTGGAAGGGCCTTTCATTTGGGACCATGACCTTTGACCTTCATTCCTAAAACTTTAGCCTTGGCTATAACTTTAAAACCAAAAGCAGTAAAGCTTTGAAAGTTCACATATGGATACCTTATGGAAGGCTGCTTGATCTTTGACCTTGCAGTTTGACTTACCTTTCTAAAACTATACCTTTGGCAAGCCGGGCCTTGGCTATAACTTTTGAACCAAAAGTAGTAGGGCTTTGAAACTTACACATGAATTCCTTGTTGCAAGAAATTCCCTTTCGTACCATAACCTTTGATCTTGGACTTTGACTTAATTGCAAACTCTTTGCCGTAAGATAGTATGAAGAGAGCAAATTTTATTAGCATTTTGTACATAGGTATAATGACGATGTAGTTGCAACAAAGACCTAATTTTTGCCTCCCCCCCCCCATTTTCCTGAAATCCTGAATCCGCCACTAAAATGGTAAAATGATTACATACTTAAACTCAGCAAAGCCAACTCTCAGGACTTTGGAGTCCTTTGATTTGTATTTGAATTGAGTCATTAATTTTCTGTGTTATATGTATAACTACCAACGGGGAGCATCCATCAGTTTTACTGATACTCTTGTTTGATTTTGTTGTATGCTCTGGCTGCTCAGGTGGGCGATACAGGCTCCTGGTAATATCTAATGGAAATATATTGTTTATCATTATAGTGATGGAAACAAGGCTGTCATAGTTGTTGCAGCAGTACTGGCATTGACATTGTGTATCGTATTAGTCATGATGGTACTTATATGGCTTAAAAGGAAATCAAATGGTAAGTAATACATAATTGTTATTTTCCCCTCTCTCCCTTATTTGAGGGGTATATAGGAATCCCTCTCTCTTTCCATCTATCCCTGTGTGCATCAACATTTTCCAGGCCATAACTTCTTCACACTATATTGCAGATCGATAATATTTCACACAATTGTTGTCAGTGACCTAGGGATGTGACATGAGCTTTAAGGTTTACGAAGGTCATATCTACCAAGTCAAGGTCACAGTGTACACAAAGCGAAAGTCTTGTCTTAGCTGTAACTTCTTCATGCTACATCGTGGACCAATAATATTTCACACAGTTGTTGTCCACAATCTAATAATATGTCTTGACCTTGATCCAAGGTCACATCTACAAGGTCAAGGTCACAGTGTACACATAGCAAAAATTCTTGTCTCGGCTGTTATTTCTTTATGCTACATTGTGGATATTATATATGGATTTTCATGTAGAGAGATAATCCCATTCTTAAATTTTTAGTTATGGCCCTTTCTACTCGTTATTCAACTTTCGTTGCCACTAGGGGTATTTGTCCCGTTAGGACAGCTCTAGTTATCATATTGACCTTTTTTTTTGTATAATTGAGCATAGTAGCTTCAATGCTTATATTTACAACTTGTATTTTTAAGCCTCTAAATTCAGAGTCAAGGGCATGTAGTGTTTGCCTTGTCTGTTTGACTGGAAAAACTTTTCAACTGTAAGAGATTTTCATATTTCACATTTGTATTCCTTGTGACAAGATCCTTGGGTTAGGTAGAATAATTTTTACCTCGTTACCTTTGACCTATATTTATATACTTCAACTTTAAATTTGATTATTACTTTTGATTCACAAGAGGTAAGAGGTTCATATTTCATGTGCATTTTCCCCGTGACAACCTTTCTGTCAATGTAATAGTATTTGGCCTTGTGATTTTTACTTAGACTTTTTAACCTACATTTCAGAAGTTTAACATTGGTTATAAGTTTGAATTGCAAGAAGTAGGGTTTTCTTATTTCAATGTGTTTCCCTAGTGGCAAGACATTTCCATCATTTACCTTGTGATCTTTAGCATGACCTTTGACCTACATTTAAAAATTATAATATTTGTTATAACTTTAGAATTGTTAGAGATAGAATTTTCATATTTCACATGTGTATTTCTTGTGACAAGACCTTTTTCTTGGTACAATAATTTTAACCTCAAGAACTTGACTGTAACCCTTAGACCTACATTTCAAAAACTTCAACATGGTTATATCTTTTGAATCGTAAGAGGATGAGCTGTCATATTTCAAATGCGTATTCTCATTGGATGAAGTGTAACCAAGATAGAGATCATTGCAAAATTTGCCTTAATTGGACTTTGTGACCACCAAGGGCATTCATGTTTCACAACTACATTTTTTAATTAAATATATGTCCATAGATTTAGTAATTGTTTGTATATAAACATTTCCGTGTTTCCTTCTCAGTTATGTTGTGCTATCCACATGTGTAGATATTGATATGAAATACTTTTTTAAGGCGTCGAGCATTTGCTCGACAGTCTTCTAGCGATCGTAAAAATTTTACCTCTGCACCACCTTTTTAATTCACGAAACAGAGTAGTACCGTCTTTAAAGTACTAAAAGTAGTAAAAGTTCGTGCAAAACCGGCTTTGTTATCTTTGTTATTGAAATTCCATTGCACAGAAATAGGTTTAAGCATACATGTAGGTCTGCTTAACTTCAATTATCAAAATATTGCCCTAAAACACGTATTATTCTGTCGGTTATTATGTGTTTTAAAATATTCAAATTCGCCATGATGAAGCAAGCCAATTATGAATTACGATCACACTTCATGGGAATTTTTCCAAATATGGGGAAGACCACGTGACATACTGCCTTATTTGGAGAAATCGTAGTAGAACGCTTGTAACACACGCGATCAAGGCCTAATTTGACATTAAGCGCCAATATGGAAACTGATCACTCGATCTTCGAAATATATATAAATAATATAATAATTTAATATATGTAGATATAAATTTCAGTCTAAAAAAGATCAAATAAAATATTTCATAGAATCCTAAATATAGACTGGCAATGCGTATCACAAAGATATCTAGACAGGTGACCACTAACACATAACGAGGCTGACTTAGGTTCAAGTGATGCGTTATTGGTTATTTTTATCTTACTGGATTTCGTTTTGTTTCATTCATTTAACCTAAAATCAACAAATATCGACAAAATTAATTACATCCTGAAGGCTAAACATTACGAGCCTCTCGTAAATAACATCAGGTATTGTATACCTATGCTGTGTATGCTACTGCAGACGAATTTTAAAAATATCTACATGCAGTGTGTACAGCTTCTTTTATATGCCCTTACTGTCTGTGCTATTAATAACACTTGCTGGACAGGGAATAGCCACTACAAATGGTGGTGGTCACTTGTCTCTTCGCACAGCGATAGCAAGCAAGAGCAGGTAACTCCAGGCTATCTTAAGCATAGCTTTTTAAAAAGTTTAGGTTGCAATTGGAATAGCATTAAATGGAACAAGATGTTGGTCACAAAGCCAAATAGCTTTACGTAAATGGGAATTACTTGTTTGCGCAGTTGTGAATTTTTCTGCAAAATTTTCTAAAGCCACGCCTCAATTTTTCCTTATTTCAATGCAGAAAAGTGTCATATTTCCTAGTTAATTGATAATGATGATTTCTTATGGACTATTGTGATCATAATTATGGTACGGAATGTTACTTTGAAAGAATTTTTTCATTATCTGAATTTTTGGATTTTTTATGAATTTCTACTTCAACGTAATTTTTTAACTGTAACACGTATTGCCTTCAAATTTGACCGGATTGCAAAGCAATTCTGGTCTATGAATTGTCGAAATCCATCTGTCCGTCCGCACGGTGTCAACATTTTGCGTTTAGCTTGGTTTCTTTCATACCGTAAAGGGTACTTATGTCAAAGTTGGTAGGTTTATAGATACTTGAATGTCTATCCAACCAATACAAAAATTTAGTTACCTTGACCTTGACTTTACGCTTCAGTGAACACACACTGTTTTTCACCTTTAGGGTGACCACTTGCATACATGTATTGTTAATGTTAATGCAAAGCAATTCCGGTCTATAAATTGGCAAAATCTGTCCGTCCGTCTGTCTGCTGGTCCGTCCGGCGTCAACATTTGGCGTTCTTGTTGGCATGTGTGTCCCTAATTGCAATACCTTTCCGTTGGTACTAGAATGTTTTATCATGTGACCTTGACTGTGAGTTTTGACCAACTTCAATGTTACTTTTTTACCATAAGACGTAGGGCCTGCATATTTGGCATGTGTATCTGTAGACATGCACAACCATGACAATATATCACAGATCACTTCACCCTTGCTGATAGAACCCTGAAAGCGTGGGACCTCAATTCTCTGAATTTGCTTGCTATTTAAGTACTCTCAGTACATGTACATTTTCCAAATTTTGAACCACCACTACCACTAGGGTTGGACATTGGGATAAATAAAACATATTGCAATATATTGAAAACTATATTGCAATTTCAATTAATTTCAAAATTTCATTGTTTTTCACTGGAACACAGAACTTTAGGATGTACAGGTAAAACTTAGAACTATACAGAATGTATGGAATAAGCATAACAAAAGTAAAAATAAAGGAGTTGATGTTTACATTGAACTTTCAGTACTCTGTTGTTGCATTGGTGTACTCCTATAAAAGAAGAAACCATGTTTCAAAGAAGTTAAAGACAGATAATAATAAGATGATGAAGTATCAAACCCAGACTGATCTTTAAAAAACATTGTGATGTGTATTGAAACGAAAAAATTGTGGAGCACTGACATGGCAGTAAAATCGCACAGCCCTAACTGGATTCTTGATAAACCTTAAATATATAGTGGTGATTAATAAAGCATTACACTGAATTCGAACATATTGTAATTTGTATTCACTTGCATTTGTAAAACTTGGAGAAAACTTCATCCAGGGTTCAGTGCAATGGCCAATGTGTTCAGCCATCAAGACATCTGCTATATATAAGCTGGATTATGAAAAATGGGTTGGTAGTGTAACTGTGACTTAATTGACAAAAAACTTCATACCTTTTGCAGTAAAGATTGATGCATGTTAAAAGAGTGTATCATAATATTGAGATAAAAATGTGTTTTTTTTCAATTGAACATTTTTATACGCCCATCATCATACAGGATGTATTATGTTATGGTGTTGTCCATCCGTCCATCCGAGGTCATGTTCTCCAGACTTTTTTCTGCAGTCTTTCAAGACATTGGATTGAAACTTGATATATCTCTATATATCAACGAGGGTCAGTAACAGATCCCATTTGTGTACAATTGCTTCAATATTGCCAGAGTTATGGCCTTCAAGAATTTTACAGACTTTTTGGCAGTCTTTATAGGTATTGAAATAAAACTTTGTATATGAATTTATATCAATGAGGGTCAGTGCCAGTTTGAATTTAAGTATGATTGCTTTGGTTTTGCCAGAGTTACGCCCCTTGAACTTGGAAATTTTCAGGGATTTTACAGTTTTCTCTACTTATTTCTGCAGTCTTAATAGGTATTGGATTTAAATTTCCTATTTAACTTTATATCAATGAGGGTCAGTGCCATTTTGAATTTGGGTATGATTGCTTTGGTTTTTCCAGAGTTATGCACCCTGAACTTAGAAATTTTCACAGATTTTACAGGTTTCTGGACCTTCTTCTGCAGGCTTTAAAGGTATTGGATTAAAACTTGGTATATTACTTTATAACAATGAGGGTCAGTACCAGTTCACATTTAGGTATGATTGCTTAGGATTTTCCTTACAAATTCTCAAGGATTTTACAGTTTTCCGGATTTCTTTATCCAGTGTTTCAAGGTATTGGATTGTAATTTTGCCATTCATTTAAATTGATCCCTTTCAAACTAAGGGACTGGCGTATTATGCCATGCTAGGCATTAATCTTGTTCTTTTACTGATACATTGAATGACACTGATGAACATCATTAATTTTCCAAAGACTGTATTATTGTAATGACTTTTTCAGGTACAAGCAACAGGATGACAAGAAAGTACTCTGAGGTTGAACATCAGTCAAAAAAATTACTTCCAGAAACCATCAAAGTGGATAAGGATGGTCGAACTATTGTACATGATGCATGTTTTCAAGGTGACATACATCTAGTAAAACAGTTGATAAATACTTTTGATGATTTACTATACTCCAAAGACAACAACGGCCGAATGCCAATTCATCTGGCAGGATTTTCAGGATCAGTAGAATTAGTACAATATCTTGTAGGTAAAAATTGTGATGTGCATAGCAAAGATAATACTGGTCTAAGTATTGTGCATATTGCATGTAGTGAAGGGCATATCAATCTGGTGAAGTTCCTGATAGAAGTAAATAAGGATGTATTGTCCATGGAAGACAACAAGGGAAGGACACCACTTCATTGTGCTGGATATTTAGGATCAGTAGAACTAGTACAGTATCTGATTGATAATGGTTGTGATGTGTTTTGTAAGGATAATGATGGTCGGACCATTGTACATTATGCATGTAGTGAAGGGCATATCAATCTGGTGAAGCTCCTGATAGAAGTAAATAAGGATGTATTATCCATGGAAGACAACAAAGGAAGGACACCATTTCTTTGTGCTGGATTTTCAGGATCAGTAGAACTAGTACAGTATCTTATTGGTAATGGCTGTGATGTGTTTAGTAAAGATAATGGTGGTCGAACATTTGCACATAATGCATGTCGGGAAGGGCATATCGATCAAATGAAATTCCTGATAGGTCTAAATAAAGCTGTGTTAAGTCAAAAGGACAACAATGGAATGACACCATTTCATTGTGCTGGATTTTCAGAATCAGTAGACCTAGTACAGTATCTGATTGATAATGGCTGTGATGTGTACAGTACAAATTATTCTGGACGAACCATTGTACATAATGTATTTTTAGTACGCCATGTTGGTTTGATCAGATATCTAGTAGGAATCAATAAGAATGTATTAAACATAAAAGACAACAATGAGGTCACACCAATTGAATGTGCTGGTTTTAGTGGACCAGATGAAGTTGAACAGTATCTCCAGGACAAAGGGGGATAAGGAAATGTGTTGTCAAAAATATTAGGAGTTTTATGCCTGTGTTTTTGGAAGAATCATTTTAAACATTATAGTTTTCAAATTATGGTCAATACATTAATACGATAATCATTGCATAAGATATATATTTATCTATCCTATTATTAAATTACGTATATATATATATATATTCCAATGTTGTCTATATATATTTTACATGCTGTATTATATTATATTATATTAGATGTGATTGATACTAAGAGCTATATATTGTAAGTAAGACC
Source organism: Pteria penguin (assembly GCA_035048485.1). NCBI lineage: Eukaryota > Metazoa > Mollusca > Bivalvia > Pterioida > Pteriidae > Pteria > Pteria penguin. The sequence goes on from CM068584.1 coordinate 33,858,284, forward strand.
TAAGTCTTTTAGTGGATTTTGACACAGCTTGGTACAAAGAAAGATCAAATTTTGAAGATGTTTAAATTTGCCAGGAATTTTCACACTGTCCTCAGAATGTAATAAAACAGTGTGTGTTTTTCTACATGATGTATAGGCAAGTTCTGGTATAATGAAGGGAAACTCTTCATAAGTACTATTTTACATTAAAACAAATGATTCTTTATTCAAGGATGTAGTCTTATGAGATCATGCAATTTGCGAAAATTCTACATTTATTCAATTTATATTTATTTTGTAAGACGAACATTTGATTGATTAATAAATCTAAATAAAAGATTTCAATTGTAGCCTATGGCAAAATACCTTTTTATATATTATTCCCTTTACTTTCACAAATTCCATTTTTTCATAATTTGATGAAATTTCAAAGAAAACTATTACATTTTTTGTGTTGAAACCGTTTAGTTTTTAAACAAGAATAGAGATGCAACGATATACCGAAATACTGTATACCGTGGTATTTGGCTAAAGTTTCAGTACTCAGTATGCCGATCTTTGTCTATGGTATGGTATGAAATCCGTAACATTCCGTATTTATCTTATCTTTAATTTATATCGATCACTAAGTCATCAAAAACGCTGTTATGTATTACAAAAAATGTCACAAATGGTAAGCTTTCAAATGACTTAGATTTGTGTTAAATTAAAATCTCCATCAGCTAAGTTTAGATATTTTTGGCTTTTGATCCAACCCAGATATTGCTGAAAAACAGCATGTAAGCATTGTTTTGTAGATGTATTTTACAAAGGTGGACGTACTTCTAACATGGTGCACCATGTGAGGTGCCGCCATGCTAACATTGATATTTCTGAAGTGAAAAGAAACCTAAAAATAAACGTGAATCCGATGGAGTCATATGTCTACTTCGTTGAAGTGAAGCATTCAAAAGTTAACCTGAAAATGTAGACAAATTAATTTTCATGAAAAAGAACATAAAATTATAAGTTTGAAAGTCATAACATTACTGTTTACAATGGATTAAATTTTGAATGTTGTTTAACAGTGTTCTGTTTCAATTTGCAATGATAATGTTGGACTTTTATCAAACGGTGTATCATGATACATATTATATCGGGAGTAATGTATCATGATACGTATCGTATCGTGAGTGATGTATCATGATACATATCGTATCGTGAGTGATATGTCATGATACATATCGTATTGTGAGTGATGTATCATGATACATATCATATCGGGAGTGATGTATCATGATACGTATCATATCGGGAGTGATATATCATATGTATCGTATCATGAGTGATGTATCATGATACGTATCATATCGTGACATTCTGTAGCGTTGCATCTCTAAAAAAGAATGAACATTTCATTAAAAAATGAGCAAAATGAAAAAATAATTTAATTTTTCAGAAAAGCATTTATTAATTATGACAGTACAATAAAAATGCTGAAAAATAACAATTTGTCATGAGAAAATCTAATTTTAACATATTACATATGTAATATCACAGTATGTAGTAAGCAAGACTGTCTTTTAACATAAAAACACAAAAATGAAAATAGGTGTTGGGTCAAAACATGTATGTTTGGCATTGATGAAAAATCTAACCAGACATAAATTAAAGTACTCATAGTCAGGATAGACAGTTAGTTATCAGAATTTGTCTAAGTAAAGTTTGAAATAATAAATGTTTTAAACTGTTAGAGTAGCACACTTCGCCATATCTATAGTAGAATATCAGGATCTCTTAGTGATTTAATTGTTGACCACATTGCCATACAAAAATGTATTTCAGACAACTAAATCTGCAAATAAAACATTACTGCACAACTTCATGATAGATTGATAGGCTCTGATAGAATTAACTAAACCATTTTCGGAAGTATTGAAATGAGCACAGACTAGCTAGCTGAACTTAATTACTTGTAGCTGACCCAATCTTAAAATAGCAACCACATCACAATCAGTTAAATAATGCTGACCCAATCTACAAATAACATTCACATCACAGACAGTAAGAAGATGCAGCGCCATCTGACTAAGAGTGCTCAATCAGATACATAATGTGTATTCTTTCAATGAGTTCTAGTGACTACAATTTTTCAAGTGAATTCTATTCACGAGTATATGCTTAATCTATGTACCAAGTTTGAATTAATTTCTGGGTACAATGTTGGAGAACTTGGATGAACAAGAGGTCCCTCAAGCATAATATCTTCATTTCCACCCAATATACCCCTTCGCAAAGACAACATTTTTCAAGTACCACGAGTTCCATCCAAATCCTTGGATCATAGGATAAAAAAAATCCATAAGAACAAAACATAGCATACTTATTGAGCCCCTTAGAAGCTAATGCCATAACCCTAGTGTCAGCCTCGGATGTGTAGACAAAAACGTTAACCTGGCCTATAACTTTTGAGCAAAGAGGTGTAGTGCCTTGAAAATTCACACTTGGATACATTGTAGATGTAGCTTTAATTTGGGACCATGATTTTTGACCTACTTTTCAATAGCATTAACCTTATAATAAATTTTGAATCAAGAAGGGTAGGGCTTTGAAACTTTTTATGCCTTCGGATCGATAGATGAGGGGTATATTGATTTTATCCTGTCTGTCTCTTTATCTATATAACTGTCTGTTGTCAATTTTAACCTTGAGTATAAGTTTTTTAACCATGAGGGATAGAGACTTCATATTTGACATACATACTCAACTATTGAAGCCCTTTGACATGACACCAAGGTCGATGACCTTTTGATCTTGACAATGACCTTCACACTAAAACTAACTCTTTGGACTATAGTGCTGCCAGGGCATTAGTGTTTCACAAACACAGTTTTTAGCTCACCTGAGCCAAAAGCTTAAGTGAGCTATTGTGATCAATCGCCGTCCATCGTCTGTCATCCGTCGTTAGCTTTTTTACATTTTGGACTTCTTCTCCAGAACGGCTTCACAGAATTCCACCAAACCTCATAGGAAGTAAGTACTCAAGGTCCTCTACCAAGTTTGTGTTTTTCGTGCCCATCCGTAATCAAAGATGGCCGCCATTGGCTCTGATTGGTGGACACATTTTGGACTTCTTCTCCAAAACGGCTGCACAGAATTTCACCAAACGTCATAGGAAGTAAGTACTCAAGGTCCTCTACCAAGTTGTGTTTTTTGTGCCGATCCGTAATCCAAGATGGCTGCCATTGGCTCTGATTGGTTGACATATTTTGGACTTCTTCTCCAGAAGCGCTACACAGAATTTCACCAAAACTCATAGCCATAGGAAGTAAGTACTCGAGGTCCTCTACCGAGTTGGTGTTTTTGGTGCCCATCCGTAATCCAAGATGGCTGCCATTGGCTCTGAATGGTTGACGCATATTCGACTTCTCCAGAACTGCTGCACAGAATTTCACCAAACCTCATAGGAAGTAACTACTCAAGGTCCTGTACAAAGTTTGTGTTTTTCGTGCCCATCTGTTATCCAAGATGGCTGCCATTGGCTCTGATTGGTTGACACATTTTCGATTTATTCTCTAGAATGGCTGCACAAAATTCCACAAAACCTCATAGAAAGTAAGTACTAAAGGTCCTCTACCAAGTTTGTGTTTTTCCTGCCGATCCGTAATCCAAGATGGCTGCCATTGGCTCTGTTTGGTTGACACATTTTGGACTTCTTCTCCAGAACCGCTACACAGAATTTCACCAAACCTAATAGGAAGTAAGTACTCAAGATCCTCTACCAAGTTTGTGTTTTTCGTGCCGATCCGTAATCCAAGATGGCAGCCGTTTGCTCTGATTGGTTGAAACATTTTGGACTTCTTCTCCAGAAGCGCTGCACAGAATTTCGCTAAACCTCATAGGAAGTAAGTACTCGAGGTCCTATACCAAGTTTGTGTTTTTTGTGCCAATCCGTAATCCAAGATGGCCGTTATTGGCTCTGATTGGTTGACACATTTTGGACCGCTTCAAAACGACTGCACAGAATAACACCAAACCTTATAGAAAGTTTTATAGAAAAAAGCAAAATTTTCTACTGAAATGAGCTGTCATTTTATTGTAAATAAGCAATTTGTGCTCAGGTGAGCGATATAGGCCCATTTGGACCTCTTGTTTCTCTCTCTTGCCAATTAACATGATAACTTTTATATATTATGTAAATGTGCTGTGTAATCCTACAACACTATACATTATATTTTGATCTATTGTTCAATAAGAACAGTAACGTTTCTCCATTGTTACTTAATTTGCTCCATTTCATGTTTTTCTGATGGATAGATTTATCAAATTTCATGTAATGTTTATCAAACCTTTTTGCACCTGTAAAATTTGGGATGCAGTTTTTCATTTTCTGCTCCTGTTCATCCATGTAACAACATTTTACCATTATACATATCTTATTATATGTATGACATATTAGTTATTACTTCCCAGACGTCGTCCAGCAATATTACTTACTTTGTAGTAATCTTTACATTGTTTGATTTTCATACCAAATTAATCATAGTATTTTAGTTAATATTCGATAAGCTATAATTGTCGAAGTTTTTGGACATTCCGTTGAAGATCAATATCCTGATAGGTCTTTATGATTAAACCAGTATTTGAAAGAGCATTTTCAGTGACAATGTTGACACGTTAGATAGATATTTTTCACATACAGGTTGGCCGTACTACATGGAAAATAGTATAAATACTGCTATGTAGTTAGATAAAATTCAGAATGTGTTTTAACGTCTTTGGTAACCTAATGTCATATAGTCTTTTATTTATTCAGAACTGTTTAGTTTATTTGACGTTATCACTGCCATATACAGTTGTTGCACTTAAAAAAATAAACATTTAAAAAGACAACACAAGACTTATCACTATGGAAAAACGGTTAATCTCTTCTTACGCTTACTCCTCCCGGGCACCTGGTCTCACCTCGATGTTATTGGGGTTCGCATTAGTCTGAATATGACACTGTTCACGATATTGTCCTTTTATTCAATGGACTATGAGATATGGTTTACCCTCGGGTACTTCGTTTTTGTGTTGGCTAGAAAAGCCAACATACTATGCTGTCGTGCAACGTGTGGAAGTTGCAGGCGAACAGCTACTCATTAAATCAACAAAGTACGCCTTGAGAAATAATTCTCTGTTGTTCGTCAGTGGAAAACATTATCCAAATTGATTTATCGAAACAAAATGGCCTGTGAAAAATGCAAATATGTCTCTTTATAGAATTTGGGGTTATTCCACATAACTGCATTGTAAATTTCGAAATATTTTTCGTTTGTTTTGAGAAATCCCGTATGAATATATACCATTGTCAGACAACTACTGAAGTTCTCGTTCGATCCTGTTACGAAAATGAGCATCTATTATATACCTTACTTATTATTACTGGGGTGCGTTTTGAGAATGTATGATATCTGAATTTCCTAAAATTAGATAGTTTTGGTCCTGATAATTGTACATACATCTGAATAAAATACAAAGCATTTTCTCCAATATCGGTATTTTGACACGATTTACTTTTGCCCTAGTTGCCTATCTTGTTTCTACTTCCGCCCAGCTGTTTTCTTGAAAAGCTCTCGAAACAGTCACGGACTTATGTAGATATTAAACTGACATTTTGGCAAGTACATGTCAAAAGGTTACAGAGTAAGGTGAAGTTTTCGTAGTGATTGATTCATTTTTCGCCAAGCAGCGATTCTTGACTTAGAAAATTGCTTAGAAATGTCCTTTTCCAGACTTTCTAGGCTGTTGCATCAGATATTGGTGAAACGAAACACTGCAACGGCACCTAAACACAGAAACGGCAGGGTAAACACCGAAACGGCACTTACTATTAATCAAAGAAACAAAAGACAACTTTTTATGATAGATATATATATTATACATACAATGACCAAGTTATATTATGATTTGATGCATATTGAACCCCCCCACCCCCACCCCGCCGTATAGGCGTTTTTAAAGTCCCTGGACATATTATAAGTTTGGACATATCGCACGCAAGTGCAGGTCAAAGAATTATTTTGTAAACAGAGCCGAAAGTGAAATACAACGAAAAACATGAACTGTCATGCAAAACGGAGACAATATACGAACGGTAGTCCCTCTCTCAGTCAAGCTGCCCCTTCCCCTAAAAGTAGTCAGGCACTATCCAAGGTTAATGAATCGAAACCCCACCAATTTAACTGGATAAGGGAAATGGAGTGTTGGATATATTACATGATAGGCCATTTAAAAAGAAACTATCCAGCAGAGAAGTACCCGATAGGAATAGGGTCCAAAAATAATATGGTCAACGGGGTAGGAACCATGGAAACTAGAGAGCTGTCTTCGCAAGGAAGCCAGTGGAGGGATCAAGGAAAATGGACTACAAAACACACCAGCTGTTAATGAAATCATTTTGGTGTTAAGTAAAACACCAATGAAGAAAAATACAGTAAAACACGTTTATAGCGAATCGCTATAAAGCTGGTTCGTACTATGCATTGTTCGCCATATGCATATTACGAAATTTACTGAGGTAAGAAATAACGTTCGCTATAACGAAATATGTAGCAATTACTGTTTATTTTATTAAGGAACAACAGGGTAGACCGTTAACATACTGAATTCATTCATAAACAATGAATATATTACACAAGTGTTTGTAGTCTGCACTCAAAGATTGTGCAATGCATCCAATCTTCAGAAGAAGTCAATGAATCTTTGTCATTGTATCTGATGTTTGATCTGACACTAATTCCTTGAATGTATGAAGACAGTTGAAAACGTTAACATTATATCACGGTTTTCAAGTATTATACTCCATGTATTTTTGCGAATACCAAAGTCCGCCGCAGTGTCCTTCTTTGTTCGTTATCCTTCATCAACTTTAACAATGATTTGGTATTTAGTTTCTAATGATATCGCTATGCGTTTACTATATGGGGAATACGTTACCAAGCTTAAAATGTCCACTCCAAAGTAAACACGGGAAATACAGATGCGGTTTTGTTTGTCAAACAATTATCGCCTCAAATCTGAACTATGGTGACAAACAAGTTTTTTATTACTAATCACGTAATTGTAGTAATCACAGGTAATATGTTCGTAATAACTGTGTATTTATGAAGAAATTTTGTGGTTTGCAATATGCGTTAGTTCGTATTATTTAAACGACGATAAGATCGGGGAATTCATCTTGGTTAGTAATAAGCATGATTCTTGATAAACGTGTTCCTTGTATGTGGAGTTTGCTGTAATCTCATTGGATCCTTAATTGTATCGGCTAGAGGAAATACATGGGAGAATAATATTACCTACCAAAAACCAGTATGCTCAACATTACGAAATATAGCATTTCTTTTTGTAACTTTGAAAAACACAGAGAAAAAAAAAGCAACAAATGATCAACATCAACAGAGCACGAGGAAATGACTTGAGATTGTATCTATCAACGACATAAAGCTTTATTAAATATGTATTAAGGAGTGTTAAGGTCTTGAAAGACTGCAAAGTTTCTAGTGTTTGGGGAAAAACACTGTGTCATATTTCTGTTGTATCTAGGGAGCACTTCTCTTTTTCATAATATGATAACGACTAGAAAAGATTAGATCTGACTGAGTGTGAAAGCTGCACGTGATTTGAGCTATTGGAGTGTAATTGGTGATCCTCCTCATGTCGATACTGACAGCGCCACTAGGATATTAATTCAAGACAAAACTGAAGACATCTGACAAAGCTGTACGACAAAAATTATTAAGAACATGCACACAAAAGACAATAATAGTAGAATGTACACTGAAAAACATTACAAAAATATTCGATTGTGCTGCTGTTATGATACTGACTTTGGACGGTCTTTTAAAGTAATTAACGTCATCCAATTGGTGTGATTAACCGGTTTACGGGTGAGTTGACATTTTCATCCTCAAGTCAAGTTAAAATGTTCTATCACAAATAATTTGGTTGGTACATTATTTATATGTTGCATTCTCAAAAAAATTATGTTATTGCGGCCCCCCCCCCCCCCTCACACACACACACTCGCCTTATGATATTGTCCTTGATATTGAAAATCAATAGGGTTTGTCCTCGTGCCGTGAAAAGTGTACGAAAATTCAAATGTGCTAGCCTGAACAGTATGTTCTGTATCGTGTTAACAACGTGTGGACAGACCTACGGACCCACAAACATAAAGTCCCACAGACCCGCAGACCCACAAAGTCATACCATAATACGTCCGCCTACGACGAGCGTATGAAATAGAAAATTGAGGTTAAAATTTACTAAATGTACTAAATTTAAAAAATGGATTAATTCTCGAGGAATTCTGTTGTCTAAACATTTTGTTTTGGGTCATTCCGTTCAACGTATGTCCACAAATTTCCCCTCTTATAAGATGTTTCTTTCTCAGACTGACTGTATAGAATGACATAACTGTTATATCTGACCGATCCACTACAATGTTTGAGGCAGTGTTATTTTCTATTCCGTTATAAAATCAACTACTTGAAGCTTTTTATGACTTTTCTCTTCTTTGTGAAGAAAAACTTGAAATAAGCTGCTAAGAATGATTTTTTAAAAAATCAACTATACCTACTACAGTTTCTTTGCTTGAGTTTTTGAATATATTTCTACATTTGCTCAACATGCACAATATATTTTGTTAGTGTTATTTGTTTTAGAATAAATATAGAACATATATTCCTTCGAATTTAGTGTACAATATGCGATTTCGACAAATTATGTCTCTTCAGTGATGCTCGTGGTCAAATGATTGGAATTCTCAAAATATATAAAAATATGAAGAGCAGTGTTGAAACCAAAATGACCGAAAAGTGAACCAAAAACTCTATCAAAGGAGAGAGCTATGCATGAGGGAGATACTCCTTAGTTTCAGAGTGATTTACTTAATTTGATGACTGAATATTTGAAGTATATATCTTATGTCAGTAAAAAAGCACTGAAAACTAGACTTATGATGCCCTGGGGTACTATCAGTCCACCAGCAGTGACATCGGCCTAGTGGTTATAATAAATATAGAACATATATACCTTAGAATTTAGTGCACCATATGCGCATGTCGACAACGTATGTCTCTTCAGTGATGCTCGTGGCCAAATGATTGGAATTCTCAAAATATATAAATAATTGAAGAGCAGTGTTGAAACCAAAATGTCCGAAAAGTGAACCAAAGAATCTATTTAAGGACAGAGCTATGTATGAGGGAGATACCCCTTAGTTTTAGAGTGATTTACTTAATTTGATGACTGGAAATTTGAAGTATATATCTTATGTCAATACAAAAGCACTGAAAACTAGACTTATGATGCCCTCGGGGACTATCAGTCCACCAGCAGTGACACCTGTTAGATAACACACGGTTCTTTAAAGAGTCTGACGGTTAAACATTTGTTAAAAGAAACAACTAAAAAGTGAAGTTAACTAACAATTACTAACAACGAATCTCATAGATTAACTTTTAATAATCTAAACCAAATATCAATTATAAAGCTATAATTTATAATTTAAGAAATAAGTAAATTTACAAATAACAACAAAAAAGTTTTATCTGAAGAGATGTGATAATAAATAGAGTCAATAGAGAGCGAGATCCCTAAGTCAAAGTTTCTTACGTGATGGTCGAGTGCCGCAGTTTGGGTCCAAGTCGGAATCTGACCGGCCTAACGACCGCTGGATCTTTTATACGAAAACCCCTCTCTATTACGAGCGGTACTTAAATTGAGATGACATTTATTTATTACCACAATAGTACAAATTTATTAGTTTTCATTGAGTAGGTTAAGAATGCAACGCCGTAGTTCCGGTGTTCAGATAAACAGTTTGTCCGTTTACCGGGTCACATCCACGTTACGAGGCGGATCCAGGTAGCGGTATAAGATGACTATCTTACACACCGTCCTAGTGGTTATTATAAATATAGAACATATATACCTTAGAATTTAGTGCCCCATATGCGCATTTCGACAACTTATGTCTCTTCAGTGATGCTCGTGGCCACGTGATTAGAAATCTCAAAATATATAAATATTTGAAGAGCAGTGTTGAAAACAAAATGACCGAACAGTGAACCAAAGAATCTATCTAAGGACAGAGCTATGTAACGTGTTTTTGCAGTATCCGTGTATTAAAATAATTGAATGCAATATCATTAAGACCCATATCTGCGAGTTATCGTTCTTTGACCTTCATCGACTTAACCTCTTCGAAAGAAAAGTTATGAACGACTACTGTGAGGTGAGTGTTTAGTAATCAATGTGTAGCCTGACTGATAAGGTTGAGAAGTGTGTAACTTGGAATATCTCGGCCTAAAGCCAAGGAGTTACCAAATTACTTCAGCTTTGTACATATGCAACTGTATCCGATAATAAACACATTATTCCATGGTACTCATTAATAAATTAATACTTACATTTCACTGGAAAGCAAAATGTAAGATTGTATTTGGATAAAATTTACCTCAGTTAAATGTATACTCACTCAGTGTACAATAGCTATGTATTAATCTATTGTTAGGCATTTAAATCTCTTCACGGTACTCTAAATTTAGATTGTGTCACGTGATTCCAGGTAAATTTTCCCTATATATAGCCGGGGTTTGGTGAATATTTTTTCACTTGGTTGCTTACATTACCGCAGTTAATACAAACCACTTTTCTCTAGTATATGCATAAGTCAGCATGACTTAAACTTTCAGCCTTCAATCTAAATTCATAGGTGTAGGAGATAACCTATGTCTGTCAGTCAGTCCGTTTAGTAATAGGGGGTGGCTTTTTACATTTTAGTTGCACATTTCTCCTTTTAATTGTTGTTTTGTGCCATTACATTAAATTATCATCAACTTGTTATTTCCTTGAAAAAAAAAATTGGGGGCAGGCTTGGTGTAGTGGTTTAGCGCTTGGCTTGCGGCGCCGACGATCCGGGTTCGATTGTCGGGTTGCGCCACTATGTTTAAAAGGTTGGTAACCTCCTGCTTCCATGTCGCGATATAACTGAAATATTGTTGAAAGCGACGTAAAACGCCAATCAACCAACCAACCAACTGAAAAATTTTATTAGTTTACATGGTTGTGAGCTAGAAATCCTCACGAATCTGACGACTGACGCTCGGAGACAGACGAGTCCTCTTACAATAATGATGATGATGATGATAATAATAATAATAATAATAATAATAATAATAATAATAATAATAATAATAATAATAATAATAATAATTATAATTATAATTATAATAGTAATAATAAAATTCTTAAGATTATAATGCAGAAATTTTATCAATTAATTATTCTATACTCATGTATATATGCATTTCTGATCAAAATAAAATAATTTTTTTTTCTGAAAGAAGAAATATGATTGGCCATTTAAAGCATGTTTCAGCTTCATAAATTAGTTTGGTTTTTTGCTATGAGCAACCAGCTATGCAGATATTTTCATCCGCTCTTGTTGTTACCTTTTCATTTGCACTTGCAAGAATCTAATGTTCATTATTCAAAATATCAAAATTATTCTAGTCTTTAATGAAATTATAAGGATTAACTTTAAGAATTTTGCAATTTATTGAGATATAATATGGTTTGAGGCGATGCACCCTTTTTTTAATAATCCTCGAATGTGCATCACCTCAAACCATATTATATCTCAATAAATTGCAAAATTGTTAAAATTCATCCTAAATAATTCTAATGAAGATGGGAAAATGATAAGATAAGATTGAAAGTAAAGGATAAAATTAGACATTTTAATAATAGTAATAATATAATATATGTACCGATTTTAATCTATATTATATTATATTAGAGGATATTGGTATCTAATATAACATTTGAACAGATATAGTAAGGATAGTACATGGGTTCTGACTGGTTGGAGGCCAAATTTTATAACGACCTCTAGTGAGAATACTAAAAGAATGCATAGGATGCACCCATAGTGTACTGACATGAATTGTAAAAATAACTCATAAAAGTATTTTAATTTATGATTTAGCACTCTGTCATAGTATCAAATTGTCAAATTTATTGGTTTCTAAGATCAATACATTCAACCACATGAAATATATGAGTATTTGAGCTACATCTTCAAATTTCATTCTGCACTCTAACATAAAATAAAGTTATTTACATATCCACATTTAACTATAGTAAAACTCTTTCCTAAACCAAGCAAGTAAAGGGCCAAACTCTATAACCGTTCTTATCCTTCCCTAGCGGACACAGATCATTTGCATGTAACATTCTCATCTGTGTCGGTATTAATTTATTGTAAGGTATGTAAACAGTGCAAAGAAAGCGCCTTGTCTAGTAACACAGGGTAAATATTCAGAAAATGAGATATAATCCATGTAGATGATGCTCCGTTTACCAAAGGAAATGTGGAGTATGACAGGGCTTTTTTAAAAATTAAATTTACATATTTGTACATCCCTGTTTGGTAAAGTCCTGCCCGTATAGAAATTTAAGTACTATTTAAGTGATGACACTCTCGTTTGAACATCTAACGGACATTCACGGAAGTAATACATTATTTAAGTACTTCAAACTTCCGTTTTATTCGTATTGTGTTAAGTAGTTTTGACTGTACGTTAAGTTGAGTCTTATGAACTGGTCATATTGTCTAACATCACTGCATTACTGTCTAATAAGACAGATAATGGGTAGTATTGTTTGTAATATGATTTAGGTTTTCTGGTCAAAATATATTTTAAAAAAGTAATTTTTCAAACCTATATATTCATTTAAATGACAGTATCATAGAGAAGGTACTTTTCTTAATGTGAATTACATTAAGTTAATTGTACATTTAGGGTGATAGTACAGTCCTGATATATCAGAGTAGGAGTATTCTGTTAAGCTTCAAGGTCAAAATATACATTCCGTAACCCATATACATAGATATTGGGGCTGACAGCTTGACAAAACTTCACAAGGTACGATTAAAAAGCTCTCGACCCCATGTACTTAGGAATGTGAAGAATTGACAGAATTGTCAATATTTGTTTCAATATAGTTTTTCCCCATCTCTGTTTAAATTTCGGAATACTTCATTCTTGTCCCCTTAGTACTCATATATAGCGTTCATGACACTTTTATTTTTTTCCAAAATTCCTACCACGCAGGTACGATTGTACTTTAGGGAACACATTGAAGTCCGATGGGACTAAGTCTAGAAAATATGAGGGATTAGGAAGAACCTCAAAGCTGTCGCAACCGTCATTGTCACTTGGGAAGGTTGAACCGGTGCATTATCATACGAGAGAAGAAGGTCTCAGGTTAGTTTTCCTCTACTCTTTCTCACAATATCCGTACGCAGCCTTTTAACACATTTAAATGGAAAGCAACATTTACTTCCTCAAGGAAATCAATGCAGATGGTCCCAAACGATAGAGGCCATGACCTTCCAAGCTGGGGAAACTTTTTATGAATTTTAATGAGGAGTGAGCAAAGGTGAATCTATTGCATGCCTTTTCCCTTTATGTTTTGAATAAAGATTGTGTCACCCTGAGTGACAATTCGACACAAAATATCCTCATGGTCATCCTCACAGTGAGACAAAACATGCAAAGAAACGCCTAAAGTGTGTTTCTTTTGGACACACGGACTCTGACAATTATTTTAGCACACCAAACACGGCCAGAGATGTAAAAGTCAAACGTTTTCTTCTTACAACATATGGATGCATGTGTCTGTCATTGCAAATTACGTTGCACCATTTTCTAACATGAGTTGCTATGTATGTTGAGTAGACCATTTAAAAGATATAAAATATCAGAAAATCGAGTTCAATCTGAAATAATAAATGTGGATACTATGGAACCAGTATTTGATTGCATAAAACTATATTCTCATATATGTCAATCAGGTGTCTTGAATAAATGTATATTATTGCCTATAAGGATTCATCGTAATTGCTACAGAAATGGGCAAATAAATTAGGGTCAAAATTTCTTCTTTGTACCCTTGTTTGCAATATGGGTTTGGGTAAGTGTTTCAGGAAATAAATATGAGAGAAATATTGAGATAAACTATTATAGAATTGTCATTAAATAACTTTGCCCTGTTCACAATATATGTTATAACGTTGTCGCTAATACACAGATTACTAAAGTATGTGCTTGACATTGAATTGGACACTTGACGCAGAGAATCTACTCTCAGTAAAAATACTTTGTTTTGTGGAAATTAAAAAAGATATCGACCCCATGTACTTAGATGTATGAAGAACTGAAAGAATTGTCAATATATTTCAGTATAATCTCTCTTCATTTCAATGCATCTTTCCTATCATTTTTCAATTTCTTAACCGTTTGAAAAAATTACTTCATTCTTGTCCCCTAAGTACTCATATATAGCGTTTATATATCTTGAATAGATTTATAGTGGTCAATGCAATTGTTCATTCTAATTATTACTGAAACAAATTAAAAAATATATTTTAGGCTTTTCAAAATAATTGTCCTGTTTGTGAAATTAAAGTTAATTGTGGTAAATCCGAATATGAGTTTGTAGAATTAAGCCCATTTCATTAAAACTGTAGCCATAATGTTTTTCTTCAGCAAGTCACTAGGATGAAGTTAAATCATAGAATTGAGGCAGAAAATCCAAATTTAAGGTGATCAGAATTTTGAAAGTAGGTAAAAGTTGAAGGCCAAGGTCACAAGATCAAAAGGTTCTGGTACCGAATGAGTTTCCTTGGCACAAGGAAAACATGTGAAATATCAAAGCCCTGTCTATAACAGTTACTTTAACTTTACATAAAGCTATGGCCTAAGTTAAAGTTTTTCCTTACGGACGAAGACGATAACGAAGACGACGCCGGGAGTATGACAAGTATTGTGAGTGGTCTTAAAGAGTATAGAGTAGAAGTATCAATTTCTGTTTCACTTTGAGATTATTTTTTTTCAAAAGAAGAACGTCTTACTCAGATTAAAATTACCCCTTTTGTTTTCTTGTTTGAATTGTGGGTTTTGGGATAGTGTTTCAGGAAATAAATATGAGTGAAATATTGAGATAAACTATTATAGGATTGTCATTAAATAACAGTGCCATGTCCACAATATATGTTATAACTTTGTCGATGATACAAAGATTACTAAAGTATGCTCTTGACATTGTATGGGACACTTGACGCAGTGCATCTAGTATCAACTCTCAGAAGAGATAGTTTGTGTTGTGGAAAACTGAGTTGTATTAAGCATAATGTGTAAAGAATATTCATGTTTATTAAAGAATGGATTCCAAAACCCTTATTAGAAAAAATATATAGCCGGAGATCAAATTTATCGAAATATTTACATGCTATTATAATAAAAATGTTTCAAATCTTCAAGAAGATTCATTACGAATGATGAAAAATTCGTCATTTATCAAAACTTGTACCGAAAACAACAAATCTTTTCACATCGTAATCTTGGTTGTTTTAGATTCTTCAGTTGGGTTTTGCACGTTAAATGATCTTAACTTTTCTGACGAAAATAGTATTGATTTTAAGGAAGCAATAATGTAGTGTTTGGGGTTTTATTTGTCAAAACGGAAATACTGACTAAATATCCTATTTATATTTACATGTAGTATTTTGCAAAGTCTTGGCACATTGTAATTTGAAATATATATCTATCGTATGTAAGGTTTTCTCTAAAGTCCATAGATAGATTGTAGGGATTCTGAGACACTTACGTATTTTATTTAATAGTATAAGCAATACTTTTCTCTTCAAATAACTGTTGCTTAATGACTACTCAATATTTCCAAGAACTGACAACAATCCACTGAATCAGACAATAGGTTCGCAGAAGTATGTATCCGCTTCGAGTTTCAAAAAATACCTCAAGTTTTACATGATACGCGATATGAAGACGTGCAAATCAAACCCAAAGTATCATGGGCTACACATTTTGAGTTATCGTAAATAAAAATGTACATTTATACTAATATTATTACTAATATTATGGTAGATACATGCATATCAGAATTTAAATTTACCGATGAAAGATATAAAAATGAAATATTATAAATTAGATTCTCACCTTAGGCAATAGTCATAGTAAATAAAAAAGACTGCAAGATACGCATACACTTAGAAGTTGAAGATAAATCTTGATGCATTTGACTCATGCAAGGCCATTTGTCTAGATCACATCAGCGTTTGTGAATGAACCCCATTGTAATAAAATGTACATGTATGCGTATTAAAATTTTACGTTTTAAAGTACACTATTCATAATTAACAGATTCCATATGTATGACTCTGTTCGAATTCAAATGATCATATGGATTATTAATATCATCATGCTTGTCAGGGACGTTCATCTTTTCATTTCCCTCATTCACAGCTGGCTGTATAGAAATCTCATCAATTCGTTCATATGTATTTGCTTCCTGTATTTCCTCTCCATTTGCCATTTCCGTGACAGATATCCTCTCAACATTTTCTACATCAGAACAGGTAATTTTTTGTCTAGAAAGAACAAACAAAACAAACCGAATTTGTCTTTAAAACAAATATTTGCCTTTATAACCTACATGAAACAGTTCTCTTAATAAAATGATTTATTCCTCTATTACTTCCTGGTGATTCCTCTAATGAACAAATATGGCAAGCCAAATATCAGACTGGCATACTAAACCAAGAAACATATTAACGCAATACCATAAACTATTACGTATCACGAGCGAGATGTATATTGTGCTTGGAATAAGAACCGTGTGCCCATTAGGAATTGGTGTCTCCATTAAAGCTTGCTACATCGCACTGAATGCCTCGACACAGGATACAAATATAGTAAACCTAATTATGCCGTGTATGAAATTATATTAATGCAAGTGAAATATTACGGATAAGATTAAATCTTTACTAAAGATCGATTGTTTAGACATTTGCATATGTACTGAATATCTCTTATTATTTAACATTTACTAGTATATTCTATATGTGACGAAAATTATAATGTAAATAATTCATAAAGTAGCAAATTAAAGATAAAAAAGTATGATGCTCATTTAAATAGATACATCTTGAACTTGTGTTGAGTGAGACGATTAACTAGTAATTGTCACTACAATAGACCGCACTGTATAAATTACCGTATTATAGATTTCTGATCTCTAAGCGGCCATTCCTCTTCCTTTTTAGTGATCTTATTCAACTTTGTAACACAGTTCGAATAACGTTTTCGTCTAGCAAAAACGAAGTTTTTTTTGTATGGCCTATATTGTCTATAGGATATGAAGATCTATCTATCTTGGTACATGTGGGTTGTGACATCGGCAGTTACGTCGGTGATTATTGGCAGTTAGTTACACATATATGTTAGATAGGACACAATACATAAAACATAAAGCAAGGCAGTGCAATTTCTTTATATGAAATGGAATGTAATATATACTTACTCATTTTTGCGGTTGATTACACAGAAGAGAACAATATTTATTGTTAAAGCGATGATGAGGAACACAACTAAAAATAGAATATAAAGTTTATTGATGTGAATACCAGTCGTATTTTTCATTAATGTGTACAAATATCTATTGAATAGAATAAGATGGTGTCTTGAAAAGCAGGTAGTCTCTAACAGTTCTCAATTCTAGATTAATATCATGGTTGGATAATCTTTTCCATAGCCATTTCGAGATTGATGGTTTTCCCTTCCATTTTGCCAATAAAATGAAAATATAAAAACCCATATTCATATTTTAATTGAGCAAACAGAAGACATCTGACAAAGCTGTATGAAACAAATCACCAACGAAATGCACATAAACAGGATAATAGTAAAATATACAAGGAAAGACATTACAAAAATATTCGATTGTGCTGCGGTTACGATACGGTCAATTTAAGTAACAAACGGCACTCATTTGGTGTGGCTAAACGGTTGAGTGCATCATATGATGATTTGGACAACATATGTCTCTGAAGCGATGATTAAAGCCTACGAAGTATTATCAAAGATACCTCTGGCTCATTGTTCTTATGAATACCCAGAATTGAAAGTGATGTCTTTTTTCAAAATAATTTTCCTCCATCCCTATGGGGGTTTTTTTTATCCATATGTTTCAATTTCTTAATCATTTTAAACCAAAATGTTTCATCCATTAGCAGCGTCCATCACAACCTAATTCCTTCCAAACTTTGTTCTGGGAACAGATAGATGTTATATCTGGCGAACATTGAGAATGAAGAAGGACCTAGAATCTTCCTTCCGTCACAAACGTTATTGAAACTTGGGAAGTGTGAGTGTTGATAAGAAAAGTAGCATTTAAGAATTGTAAATTGTGATTTGCATTTTCTTTTCAGACGTATTTCAATTATACATGTATAAAATTTCATTTAAATTCAATATATTATCTCCAAATTACTTATAAATTGGGATTTTAATTCTCTGCCATTATGGTCAATGCGAAGGCATTGAATCCCTTCCACACACAAGAAATAACATAGCAGAATAATACGTTGGTGGATGAAAATTTGATGCAGGTAGATACACAAGAGTGGGATGAAAAGTTTGACTCTAAGTATCAATCATTTTACATAAGTTGTGAATGAAATCTTGTCTTACCGATAGCTGATATTATAATTGTGGTTTTATTCAATATCTTATTGTTGGAATCTGTAATATAAAAATATTTCATCAAAAATAAATATATATTCAAATTAACAATATCATATCTGTATGTATGTACGTATGTATGTATGGATGTATGTAGGTAAGTAGGTAGGGAGGGAGGGGGAGGGGGATGTTATTTTTGTTTTTATTTGGGGGGATGTTGGGGGCAGGTTTTTGTTGGGGCTTTTAGGGGGATGGTTTTGTTTGTTTATTTATTTTATTATTATTATGTTTTTTGGTTTGTTTGTTGTTTTGCGACATTTGTTTCATGCCTAGGGATTTTCTTGTCTTGTTTTACAAGCATTATATGTGCTGTATCAATCTACAACTTGAATGGACCAAAATTATTGACAAAGGTGTCAAAGAAAAAGAAATCGTTACTATTTGGTTCCATTTTAATATCTTTTCTTGATTTTTTAAACATCCTTTTAGACTTTCGTTTAATTCTATTCTTCTCTCAAGTCTGTTTCTAAAGAGGTACCATATTTTATACAAAAATATCTAAGATAAATACTTAATAGTATGATCATATTTAGAATGGTGCTGTGTTGTGGTTGGTTCAATAGGATTCATTCATATACGATAAGACGACGACTTAACTTTGTATGAGATATATACCTAAGTTTTTATCTTCAGTTTCTAGGGAAATCTTATTTTTTGATTGTCTTTTTTAATATGATTATTGCCTAAAGTGAGAAAATAAGTTAGGATGATTTATCTACATATGCTTTTCCAGCGAATTCTATTGTTGCTATTCATAAGTTTACAATATTACTACATCTATATGGTTGAAAATTCGAATTGGGTGAGAAAAAAAAACTAATATCATTGCCCATAGTACATTCTGGAGGTTTCGGATCAATAGTCGAGATGAATAATTTTTCAATATAACTCATTTTTAAGTGGAATATTGATATTTCCAAACCCACTGTATCAAATTTACAATGCAGTGCATGTAGTACTGTGTGCTGCAGATGTGATATCAAGGAGTTAAGATATCAAAGTCTTGTGTTCTGGAATTAAGGTAATACGAGTCAAATGGTTTCGATTATCTGCATATACATGTGAACATATATACGTAACTTCAAGTGCGCATTTCGATGACTTTTGTCTCTCTAGTGATGCCCAATGCATATATGCATGCATGCATACATACAAACATACTTGCATGGATGCATGGATGGTTAGATAGATGAATGGATACATGGATGAATGTCCCAACTAGTACCAGAAAATCATAGAAATACTTTTTGATCGAGTATCAAATGAAAACCTCAGGAAAAAGCGATTTCCTTTGTTCTAAATATAATATGGATACTACTTCTCTGAACGACAATCCATCCTTTTTTAAGAAAAGGCACTCTATGTTATATATTACGAATACAACTAGATATGTATGATATCATATTACCATTTTTATCTGTCGTATATTCATTTGATCTTTGTTCGGTCTTCATATCCGCACTGGTAGTAGTATTGCTATCAATGTTCTGTGTTATTTGGTGAAAACCATAGAATGGGATAGAGGCATTGAGGATTGAGGCAGATTGAAGTTTTGTTGATGTATCTATACTGTAACGAAAACAAAATTAGATTCAGATTGTTTCCACCATTGGTGCGTTTTGATGTTAAATATTTTCATGAAGACGCGTCAACGTGGAAACAATCTGAATAATTGTATTTTTGTCGGAGAGAATTAAATTCATCCAACTCGAATCCTGTTACAATATACTCACCTAGAAACTGCCTGGAGTTCTTGTCCAAAGAAACAAATGGGATCTTAAAGATAAAATCATACATATATTACATGTTAATCACATCACATCTGCAGTTCGTCCTTGACATTGAAAATCTTCCTTATCATATGTTAAATGAACCTTTATGAATGCCTTATTACCCATGACCGTAAGGACATATGTGCCAGAATTGATTTATTAATTTATGTGCATATGTTTGAAAACTTGTGTTTCTTCCTCAGTTATGCTGCAAAACTGTGGAAGTCGAACAAAAAGTTGATTCTTCGATTGACCTAGGTAAAAATAATCACTCAACCAAGCACAGAGGAATGCCCGAGGGAGATAAAACTGCCGTTATTTTATTCATTTATATACTTATTATTATTATTTTATTTATCTATTATTATTTTATAATTTTTTTTTTCTGTAAATGTAGAACAGAAATACAATAAAAACAAACAGTCAAACAAACTAAGAAGTAAACAAGATCTACGCCTAGCTTGGCACATT
The DNA here is from genome assembly GCA_035048485.1 of Pteria penguin. Lineage (NCBI taxonomy): Eukaryota > Metazoa > Mollusca > Bivalvia > Pterioida > Pteriidae > Pteria > Pteria penguin. The sequence goes on from CM068584.1 coordinate 33,879,141, forward strand.
TCTGGCAAGGCTTAGTTTGGAGGAATGACATCTACAATATGGAAACATTGCCCCTTTGCCAACAATTTGTGTGAAATTCTATTCAAATCTTTACCAAAGGTATGTACAGAAAGAAATATTTACTCATCATATGCATTGTGACATTGTCTATGCAGATATGACCTTGGTTCTAGTACATGGCTAATCCTTGGGTCGTGGGCAACAATTCTGTGGAATATTGCTCAAACACATGCAATGGATAAAAAGTTATGGCCGAGACATAATATTATGCATATTATACCCGCTATGAATGCCCTTACATACAGGCGAAACAAATATAATTCAGTACTGTATATTTATATGAATTTGAACAAACACTGTGTACAGAGTGTTACTTCCACATAACATCAAGAAAAAGGGTATAATAATACTTAACATGACACTTATCTCTTTAAAGTGTAGAACTACAGAGGATTTTACTTAGGTGTTCTTATATCTTCTTTGCTGATATTATGTGGCTGTGGGACTTTTTAAACAGTTCTTGTTCACATTTATCTATATATACAGAGCTGAAGTATATTTGCTTCGTCTGTATTTAAGGGCATTCGCGGCTGGTGTGGCTTGCCAAAGAGAAGACGCTCACTCCTCCCGGAAACCTGGTCTCACCTCTGAATTTCAGGAGTCCGTGGATGTCCACTGTTGTACATTGTTGTTTATGCCATAGTCATGTGACACCAGTTACTTTGGTACTTTACCTTAACGTCACGCTTATTACTTTTGCAGTGTAGGGCTCGTTTAATAGCTCCCCGCTGGGGGTTTGACTTAAGTTTTACTACATGTATACCCTTTTCCTGATGTTATGTAGTTGTGGTACTTTCCACACAGTGTTATTCACATACAGTATTCAAAACATGTTACTATTTAGGAGCTATGACCCGAACAAATATTTGTCAATCATATGCATTGTTGTCTAGACCTTGCAGATATGACCTTGAAACATTCTTGGGTTCTGGGTAACAATTCTGTGAAATATTCAAATCAATGCAAGGTCTAAAACATTATGGCTTGGACAAGAATCTAACTGACTGTGACCTTGGCACTGCAGATATAACCTTGAAAATCATTAGGGCTCATCCTCTAGTCATACGTGTGCAAAGTGTAAAAATTCTAGCATAAACAGTTTGATCATTACATTGTTGAAAATTTGCCTCTCAAAATGTTGCTATTTTTGCCAAAAATTGACCGTGATATTGAAAATGAAAAGGGTTTGTCCTCATGTTATAAGAAATAATTCCTAGCTTAAGCGGCATGGTTTGCATCGTGTTGACAAGGTGCGAACAAAACCACAACGCCATACAATAATAAGTATATAACGGGCATATAAAACCCAAAAAAGTAACCATAATCAATTATCCAGCAAACAAGGCGCCGAAAGAAAATGTTGGGATGTCATATTGTCCACAAGACTTTTAGATCAATCAGGTTACACTTTATAAATGGATAGATTGAAAAAAAAAACAAATAATTTCTTCTGCGATCAATATTGACCTTTTCTTATTTTCATCATAGGGCATTTGATATAATAAATATGTCTTTTTGCATGTATTCATACACCAAATTGAGAATAATGTATACATCTATTTTTTTTTTTTTTTTTTTTTGGTTGTTGTTGATTTGTCGATAAATATAACTCGTATTTAAATATACACTTAAAATTCTCAGTCATGAAGGTTTGTAAATCATTTTAAAATTACAGATTATCGCCCAAATGCACAGCTCTATCCTTGGAGTGATTTCTGGATCACTTTTTCCGTAACACTGGTTTAAAGATTGCCCTTCAAATATTTATACATTATTGGAATTCCAATGATTAGGCCATAAAAATCGCTGAAGAGCCATAAGTAGTCGAAATGCGCATCTGGTCACAAAATTATAACGTGTTTATATTTCAATATTGATTCAAATGGGACTGTTGTGAGTCTGATTAACATAACCGTTTTACACAAGAAAACTACTTCTGGCCATAACAAACCCGCCCCAACGTTTTATATAGCAACACCGACAAATATTCTTGAATTTTTCCCATAAATAGACAAACCGACAAACATGCAGCAATTACATGAAGTGTCAAATATTCCTATCCCATCTAAATACTATTGAAATTGTAGGAGGAACATGAACTTAAGCTTTGTAATGGGTGGATAGGAAAAAACTTATACATATCCACACGAACGGAAGGGGGAAGGCAACAAAAACTTGAATCTACAAAACATCATAATACACTACGCAATTAAGCACTACTGCTCATGATAAGAGTTTTCTCTTTATATTACCGGGGAATTGATACATAGAAAAGTAAAACAGAAGCCAAGAAGTACCGAAGGGTAAACCATACCTCATAATCCATGGAATAAAAGGACAATATCGTAAATAGTGTCATATTCAGACAAATGCGAACCCCAATAAAATTGAAGCGAGACCAGGTGCCCAGGAAGAGTAAGATTCCCCTGGTTACAAAAAGAATATATCCACGGGATGTTCTTTGATACATTTTCATTTATTAATTTATCTTTTAAATTTAATAAGTCTGAATATTCCATTATCATCTCTCATATACAATCTCTATCATCAAAATCGCAAAGCTCTCAAAAAATGACGAAAACAAAGTTCAAATTTTAAATATTCAGTAAGTTTAAATCTATTTGTATAGTTCATCAACTATCTCTTCATCTTCAATCGAACTTGTTAGTGAACATAAGGCCCTACAGCCTAATTTCATTTTTCCAAAGTCTGTTGCTTTGAGATATACAGTCCAGTAAACGACAAAGAATTTATCAACCCACCCTCTCCGAATTAGATAGAGATAGAAAAATTAGGATAGAATTAACCATTAAATCAAAATTTTTAAATACAAATCACAAAATGTACAAAACGGTGATGATAAATTGCACCAGGTATGATAAAAAAAGTTCTCGGCCCCATGTACGTAGGAATACAAAGGGTTGAAAAGGGCATCATTTTATACGTTCGTCATAAGATGGAACGTATTATGTAATGGCGTTGTCCGTCCGTCCGTGCCCCCGTCCGTCCATTCGAGGTCATGTTTTTCTGACTTTTTCTGCAGACTTTCAAAATATTAGATTGAAGCTTGGCATATAACATTATATCAACAAGGGTCATTACCAGTTCGCATTTGGGTAGGATTGCCTTGGGTATGCCAGAGTTACGGTCCTTCAACCTTGAAATTTTCAAGGAATTCACAGTTTTCCCGACTTTTTTTATGCAGTCTTTAAAGGTTTTTGAATTGAATCTTAGTATATAACTTTATATCAACAAGGGTCAGTACCAGTTCGTATTTTGGTAGGATTGCTTTGGTTATGCTAGCGTTACGGCCCTTGAACATAGAAATTTTTCCGGATATCTTTATGCAGTGTTTCAAGGTATTGGATTGTAACTTGGCCATTCATTCAAATTTACCTCCTTCAAGCTAAGTGACGAGTGTATAATGCATCGCTAGTCGTTGCTCTTGTTAAATATAATCTCCCGCATCATTTCATATGCATTTTCTCTTCTGTTTTAGTTTCAAAATAGAATGTTTCATTCTAGTCACCTAAATAATCATATACAGCGCCTATGACACCTTCACTGCTTCCAAACTTCTTACCACGTAGGTAACGTATTACTCTTGGAAACAGATGGAAGTGTGAGCGGATGTATTAATATATTTTGGTTAGGTTTCCTCTCCTCTTTTTCACAATCTCTAGACGCAGTAAGTCATTTTCGTAATATGCACCATTTATCTTGCGGTGTACCTTAAAGAGCCGAGGTGTTTCGAAATTTTTTTATGGGAGCGAAGTTGACCTAGGTCAACCTCACTCCCGTATGTTTAGAATATGGAAGATGGGTTTAAAGGATAAGCGCAAGAAGCGGTTTAGTCAGACAAGACCCTTGCGTCTCCTATCTGCAGTGGATCATGTTATGAAATGCAATAACATATGCATTTGTACACTGTACTTGCATCCGTATAGTATAAGATTAGTCAAAAACTCACATAACATAAAAAAGTCACATAACTAAATGTTGTAAAAGAATTAAATAAATGTAAAAATGTAAGTAAATGAATCCGTCTAGTGCTATAAGTGTTAAATATCTATGTAAAGTGCATAGTGAGGGAAAAAATTTGTCATACGTTTTGTACAGCCATGCTGACCGTCCGTGCAGGGCGCCGCCAGTTAAATGTCACGGTTTGTCGATTTGACATTTCTTTTATATGGTAAGCGAGAGCATTTGGGTCAGACGTTCATTTAGTATTCATAAAACATACGGGAGCGAGGTCGACCTATGTCGACCTCGCTCCCGTAAAAAAAATTCGAAGCATTTCGGATTTTTATGGTGAGAGGCCAGCTTTAAGAAAACCAATAAGCATTCTTCTCGGATTGTCTCAAAAGATAGACGTTATGTCTTTCCCTGTCTCTTAGGAGAAGTGAGCCACGATCAATCCATTGCTCTGTTACTTAGATTCATGATCAAATTTGTACATCGAAGTTTCAGAATGGCATTTCTACCTATTAAAACCTCGGAATCATCTTCATAAGAGATGGAGGAGGCAAAAAAAAAAACCATAACCCCCCTTTTTCCTTTTGATCTTCAGTCAACATTCTATGGTCTCATTTAATCGAGACATTAAATATACATAAGATGTCGATAAACGTTTATTGAACATCCCCATAACTTATGCCTACTTTTCTGGCTTTATCTGTGAGATTCTGCCGATCGTAAAACTCACAGATAAAGCCATTTTTCTTCCATTTTGACTTTTTTTTGATTTTTAACAGGGAATTCCAAGTTTAATACAAAATTTGAAATACTACTCTCTCTTCAATGGACATTAGAACATATATACGCTACAGTTTTTAGCACCAGACGCACATTTCGACAACTTATGTCTCCTCAGTTAATGCCCATGGCCGCAATATTGGAATTCTAATAATATACAACTATATATTGTAACAAAAGTGACCAAATCAATGAATCAAAATATCAATGACACATCCATACACGAGAGGTGTGCTCCTTAGTGTTAGAATAATTGAATAGATACGGTTTGACTGGGATTCTATACTTTTCAATTGTATTAAAGTATACTTGGCCGAGAACATTTTAATCATACCTGGTATGCGTAATTGTAGTTCCGCATATTTTCGTATCTTTCCCATAGGGAAGGGGGAAAAAATTATGAAAATGCATTAAAAATGACAGTAATATAAGCGAAATTTCAAAGATTAAAAGCATGAAATCTTACATTTATATAACTCATCAGTAAGGGTTCCTTGTGGTGGCAGGTTCCGTTTGTTGCAATTCTTGATGGTTATTGGTACATTGTGTGTACAATTCCAAAACCGAAAAATATATGTTGAGTTTGATTGAAACGTAGGACAATCTGAAATGTAAAATGTGGTATAATATAGAATTTCTATGAACTTCAGATTCCTTCCATTATTTCCATCCGTTGCCTTCGTTTAAGTTGCTTATAGTGTACATAAAAGGTCAGTATGATATACCGTGCCAGGATTCTATAAATCAATATGTAAGTCGGTGTGCCCTAGTGGCCTGGGCTACTGATCGAGAGGTCCCAGGTTTGATTCTCGCCCTGTGCATACCAGCGTTCTGTCTTTCAAATGAGACAGTAAAAACCGAGGTCCCGTGTAACGGTAAGCATGGCACGTAAAGGATCCCTCACTGCTTCGGGTAAATCCGTTGCAAAGGTCTAAATTTGTATATAATGCATCAGGAAGATATATACTTCATACTGGAGTGACGTAAAACAATAATAAATCAATCAATAAATCAATATATTTGCAAATTTAAAAGCTGTACCTTGATACCGTATCAGTAATTTACAAAAGAAAGGATTGCGTCATATGCACATATCGAGATATTATGTTTTTGGATGCTGCTGAAGGCTGAAAAATCCTAAAATGTGAATAGTAATGATAAACAAACGAAAGATTATCAAAATGTAAATAAGTTCTCGCCTGTAATGTGTCTAGACGTATCCCCCCAATAGCATATTTGCTTCCTTCTCGTCTATATGTTTAATGCGAATAAGACATGGACAGCGATTACAATTTGTGTTAAATCAAAGTTTGAAGCATTCCATGATTAAAACAAACTGAAATACAATCCATGAGATATTTCTTAATTGAATGAGTTAGTTCTTATCAATTGCTATATTTCGCCTCCGTGTTTACATGTACGCACTCAAACATACATGCTATGTAGGATAACAATTTCACTCCATATGTCTTTTTTTTTCTATATCTATTCTTGAATTCAATAAAGGATAACTTTATAAAATAAAGCACTCTAAGATTCAGAAAATTTGTTAACAGGGGCACATTCTTGTCATTTGTCATTTATAACACAAAATATTGGTTCAAACTCCAGGTTTTTCATTCGCGTACATATATGTTTAAAACATTGTCATTCTAAATACTGAATGCAATTAATGCATCATAAAATTTAAAAAGAATACTAAGGGTGCGGGACATTTCTGTTTTGTTTCCTCAATCGAGATATGTTCTTGATTTCCTTAAAATGTACAGCTCTGTAACAACATCGTTCTATATAATGACACTAATTGTGTAAAATATCGACTGTATAGAAAAGAATGGGATAGGATATATATGTGGGGAGAGGGAGGGTCGCATAAACATCTGGTCGCACAATCAATTCTTTAAATACTAAAAGAAACACGCCAAGGATACCGTATATTCTTGAGGAAATAATGTGAAAACGATATGAATTGTCTTCTAAACTTTTAAAGATTCCAGAAGTTTTTGACAAAGGCAATGGATGGCAATAAATATGAAGATAATTTAATACATATATATGCGTAAACCTAAACATAGGAGTCTCAAATTTCCCACTACTTAACCTTATCAAGCAAAAAAAAAAAAAAAAAAAAAATATATATATATATATATATATATATATATATATATATATATATATATATATATATATATATATATATATATATATATATATATATATATATATATATATATATATATATATATATATATATATATATATATATATATATATATATATATATATATATATATATATATATATATATATATATAACGTTCAGAAGTACTTACAAAATAATTCAATAAATCATTATTAACAATAAATGACTTCATACATCGCACATAAACATAATTAGCGCGATTCTGTTATCAGCAAGGAATGAAGGAAATTACAGTAATAATATAAAATATGAACCGTTCAAATACACATATTCAAACACACATTAGCTTATATATAAATAATATCATGTTTGAATATTAATTCCGTTTCCTCAATTACTTCCATTTCTGCAAAGCATCATCATTTATTAATGACTTTTACAATGCTGCATCTATATAACAAACGTTCAGATTGGCTTCTGAGTTGTCAAAAAGTACTCATTCCCATAGTGTTTGCGCATATTGTGAGATGCTGAATCTACAAAATCTTATTTTTGGGAATTACTCTTATGTAAACTATTTTGCTCTTCTTTCGCAGAATATTTCGCGGAATAATCATCGGCTTTCATATCTCTCATTTTATCGTAATTAAATGGTAGCCAGACATGAGTCTATGGTAAATATTCAAACTACGTACAAATAAAACCCCAAACGACCAAACAAACCAATAAAAAAACTAAAAAAAAAGCTTATTACTGATTAGACAGAAAGAGTTCATTAAAATAGTAATTATCCAAATATTGACTCCGTCTGCACTCACAATTTTACGTAATACGAATGATTTAAAGTAATCCTTTTGTTATTCATTTCATTTCAAAGTGTACTTGTCCTTCCGGCCGATAGCACATTAGTTGTTATTTCTTTACAGGAAGAATTTATAATAACCGACAGTTTTCATATATAATGAACATCTGTTATTTCTTTTATACAGATACTTTTTGACTACATCTATCGAGAAGTGGACCCAAAAAGGTGTGATGCAATTCTCAAAGGGTATCTTCCTTTCAAAACTTTTTTGTATGTTTTGTTTTTGTTTGTTTGTTTGTTTGTTTTTTATTATTATTATTTTATTTTATTTTTATTTACATTATATTTTATTTTTATTTATTTATTTTATTTTGTTTTGTATTTTTTTTTTTTTGGCAAACTATATAGATCAATAAACAGAATACATATCAGAGGATTTCTTGATTCCATTCCCTTCTTGAAGTATTAACGTCTACAAAGTGCTTTTTTGGACTTACTCATCTATGGGCATTTCAGGTAATATATATGATTTAAAAGATTCTACTTAGTCCTCCAAAGGGAAGTCCGGTACATTAAAAGTAAAAGCCTTTATCAATCACAGAAGAGATGGCAAATATAAAGACATCTAAAATCCATCTGTATGCATTTTTGCAACATACACATTAATTTTACATGCCATTTCTTGTTTTGCTAGATCAAGTCCGTCAGACCGTAAATCTGCAGTATAGAGTGTTTGTGTTCTTTTACTTTATATAATTTTAGCATTGTTCATTGTTTATTATTTTTAACATACATGAATGTTTTCTTCCTTTACGAGTATAATATTTTGAAATCTTAAAAAAATTACATTTTGATTATTTTAAATTTGATAGATGTGTTTAAGAGTTGATCTAGAGTGGAACACTACTACATACAGAAGCGTACCCTCATTTGTGAATATAAATCTGAGGTAAGCTGCTGCAACCACATACCGATCACACGCATTTCAGTAAAATGTGGGGTTTTTTTTTCATATCTTTATCATGTTAAGAAGAATGTTTTGAATAATAAAAAATATTATCAATAATAATAATAATGATGATGATTATTATGATGATGATCATAATGATGATAGGTTTCTTACATTTTGAAGGTATATTCCGAGTAATCAAACATAATTCCTGCAAAATGCCAAGCTCCGTTAATCCACAGTGATACGACAGCGGCTTTGTACAGTTGAGAAGGAGACTTCTTTCCATCCATATGACTTTATCCGTTGGACAAGTGGTTGACATGAAATTCTTAGTCAGTAAAATAAGAACAATATATATATTACTGCTACAAATAGTTCCACACACTTTCATTTTTAGTGTGTCAAAATAAAATCTCACATTCCTTCACACGGAATGTCTATTTTCAATACCAGGAAATAAAGCAAGTATATTTAGCAATTTCATAATTGCAATTCATATCAGAGACGTGCGGATTAATGTTGAGAGGTATTGAGTGACAATCATAAACTTCCATATAAGGTGGAGGAAATCAGATTTTTATGTACGCTTTATCAACCAACAATGTAAATTTAGCTACAAAACAATCTAAATCCACTGTAATGTTGACGTGTCGGAATCGTCACCAGTGTAAACATGATTTTCATTTAATTTGACGAGTAATGGCACGCAATCCTGTGTGTTCAGTTTGAGATTTTAACATCGCCCACTCACAACGTTGATTAACCGTTTTCTCTCTACTGTTTTGAAGAGTGATAACTCTTATAGTAACATGTATTTTAATATAAGACGCAGAAAACAGTACAACTCCTCTGCGTTTAGAAAATAAAATAGCTGTTTTGTTCATAATGTTTTCTCTTCTGTATATATAATATTTTCTTTATTCTAACGTAGAAAATTTACAATCTTTTGATGAAAGTTTTTATAGCACCAATACTTCAGTATTCTGTACTGCTGAAATATTTTTACATGATATATCGTTTAATTCACCAGAATAAAATTTTAATAGTCGTTAGCGTAGTATTCGAAGAGTTCAAATTATAGACTTGTTGATTTAAAAACAGCTGATGCCTAAGGCTGCTGCAGTCAATGTACGATCTAGCTTGTAAAACTTGATTTGTTTTAGCACCGACATAGTATCATTTAGGAATCGCAACAGTATGTTTTAATTAATTCTGATTTTAAGAATTTATTACTGGCCGTTTCTATAATGTATTGGGGAGAGCTTTCCAGAAATTAATACAAGAGGGGGAAACTATTACAATTTTTCCTGTACTCTACATTTAAGAAATGAAACAAAGAAAGTGTCGGCATCTATAGGTGGTGTTTAATTATATAACATGAAATACACCACGTCTGAAATACAAAGCCAAAAAGCATATAAAATGGAACTATGCAAATACGCAATAGACAATACTGTAAACACCACAAGCACCTATAACAGGTAATATTCCATATCTGAATACATTACCTGTTATAGGTGTTGGTGGTGTTTACAGTTTTCAATTGCACTGAAACGCATACTTTGCCTAGTCATCTGCGATCCTCTTGCCAATTTTGGATGTATCCATCCGTCTCGACCTCGTCGTGGCGCCACTTTCACTTTTAGCTGGAGTTGAGGATAATTTGTCAACGGACAATGTATCAGGACTCTGATTACGTATGTCAAATTAAAATTCATACAAACTATTCCTGGGATATCTAAATCCTGTAGGCCCTCTGTGATCGACAACTTTATGCCCACAAAAACTGCAAATCCTTCGGGACATCAAACGTTAGTATACCTTGAAAACATAGGAAATAAATCTATCTCTGAAATAGAAAAGTAATTAAAGGTAAACACCAATATAAGTAAAACGAACCCGAACAAACTAAACAAAATGACAAGCCATTATTAATCAATGATGAGTAGAGCTACAACTTATATTGGCAAAGGTGACTGCTTTTCTTGTATTATATTTATGTTACTGTGTGTATTGAGGGGGGAGAAGGTCGTTTAGATAAATAGGGTTTACTCATTTACTTATTTTGAAAAATTGAACCAATTTAATGAATTTTCATCTCTCTTCTAATTTTTGCCACCTACATTCTTGGTACAGATTTCGAAGTCCAATTTGGTGACAATAGTGACGATGCGAGCAGCCCCAGTGTTGATTTGTTTAATCTAGTCTTTATGATATTTAAGACAATTGTCACAAATTATATCCGCTGATTCCAAAATGGCTAGTATAAACGAAAAACTTTGAAGGTTGTTTATCAAGACTGACTTTCAATGTCTTAAAATGTTTAATTTATTATATGCTTTACTTCTCATTAAATCTATATAATCAGACCATCGGTATTGTTTATCGAAAACTAGACAAGATACTTATGAGTGTCAAATTCTTGTACTTGAATGTTATTTAAGACATCAGGGTATGGAAGTTACTTGGAATTGCTTCTTGTAAATCAATATCAGGGATTGAAATTAACAATCTACTTTTCGAACTGGGAATGTATTCTATCTAACTTGGAATTTAAAATTTGGGCTGAAACATTACGATGATCCACAGTAATATAAATTTTGTGTCGTCCGCAATAATTTGATCGAGAAATTTGTCTCGTATACAATATCATTTAAAACATTTCTAAAAGAAAAAAGAGGAGTTACTGGCTCAATTATGTGGCAGAAGTCACCAAGTCACATAAAAATATACTTGTGGACCGACTATGTATCCTTGTGGTATGTAGGCGTTAATTTCATATTGATAGAGGATTTTTGCCATTGATAATTACTTTTTCTTTGAATGAAAGATAATTGGAGATCCAAAGTAAGAAGTTACCATAAATACGAAATTTTCAACTTTTTCGAAGAAAACCTAGATACTAAAACGCGATCAAGTGACATGCTTATGTCACAAATGGTGTATCTCTTTGTTTCGTTGTCGAGATCCTGAGAAAATTCATTTCTCTAAAATAACGATTTTATTTATAATACTCGATAGAGATATTGAACGATGGTTCTCCATTTTCGAGGATACATTTGTTTAAATACAACTGTTATTCAGCTAGTAGGAAACATATTTAACGCAGAGGCTTGCTTCTTCTATGGGACTGTCACACATTGACGTATAGAATCGGCATATGCCGATGTATGAGATATTTAGCAAACACACCAGTGTACCTTAAATACGTTATAGGTACATTTCAACAAGTTACGAGCATTTTGAAATACGCTGATATAAATTGTCATATGCCAAACTCTGGCCAGACTTGTGTGCAGGTATAACATTTTCAGTGTATTTCGGCGTATTTTTACTCGCTAGGCATAAGTAAAAAGTACGCCACAGGTTCGTTATCCACACGTACAGGCTCGGTAGGTGTAACTTATTTCTAACCGATAAGCAACGTACTTCTGAGGCCCTTATATGAGACTTTGGCATTTACGATCAGCTTATGGTAGAATTAATTGACGAGGACCCTGGGTCATTCAAAAAACGTTTTCTGCATGCCCCCAGAGATGTTTGCTAAGTTGCTAAGGAAAGTGAGTCCAAGGATAACTAAAAAGCATACGTGGTACACAGGGCTCCTTGAACCTGGTTTGACGATTTCCCTGACTATGTGTCATCTAGCCCGGGAACAAGTATTCCTCAATGAAGTTTGCCTGGAGAGTCCCCAACAATACCACTTTGCTAATGGTTAGAGTATGAGAATCACCTCGACTCCCAGATCGAAATATATCAGTTATGGACGACATAATTCATCATATCGTTTAGGATGTCGGAGCATGTCGCCAGAGACATCTCTTTCGATATGGGACGAAAGGTGATTCTTGATACTTTTTCTTGATAATAAACCCGTTTACACCCTTTCAGTGCTTCTACATTCCTGACACTTTACATATCAATTTTACGTTAAAAATAGTCCTACATAATAGTGTGTAACAGAACTTGGTACCAAGCAATATGAGTAAACAAACATACAAATATGAAATGAGGTAACTGAATTTAATTTTTGATTTAATTTAAATTTGATATTACGTCACACTACAATTAATAAGAGTTACTTCACTTTGTTTTCGGAAGTCAATAGAACATGTAGTCATACACCGTGCTAAATCGATGTTCCAGATCGATTCATCTAGCACCTACTTCGGTGAAATTTCCTAATCTCGTATATGACGCTGAATAATATTGTTGAATAATACATGACTGAAGTACTAGTTTGTCCCACCAGCCCTTAGAGTTGGCGTATTCTTGCTGACAAGTTCAAAAGAAGCTGAAACTTCCCCCAAACATGTGGTGCATAAGATTGGAAGCACATTGCTTGCCGCTGTCCTAAAAAAGTGGGCCTGTATATTTTGCTTACAAAGGATTCTACTCCATTGTATGGATGGCTGTTGTAGATATGGACCATAAATTTATCTGGGCTGATGTCGGAGGTGCAGGATCAGCATCAGGTGCATAGATATACAGTGATTCTGAGCAATGCAATGTGATGAAAATAGTACCCTAAGACTACTTGACCCAGAGCCTCTTCCAAATGTCAAACAAGATGTATCATACTTCTTGTCGGCGATAATGCCTTTCACCTACGGCCTAACATGATGAGGCCATTCAGTCAAAGAGGTCTGCAGAATGAAGAACGCATGTTTAGCTACAGGCATTCTAAAGCCAGGAGCGTTGTAGAAAATGCATGCAGCATGAGCCAACAATCGTGAAGCAGATCGTCAAAGCATTCTTATCTTGCAGAATCTCATGAGGATCAGATATCTAGAACTACAGAATCAGCTGCAGCTGCTTGACAATACTGATAATACAAATCAGGAACCTTGAGAGGGTCGAAATCTGGAGGATACACAAAAATTTATGGGCTTCAACACAGCCTCAAAGGAAGGAAGAAAACAGATGAATCTCATCAAGGACTGGGTGCATTTGTTTACAAATGGAAAAAAATACGTGAAAGGCCGATGTGCAAGGACAGGCATAAAAAAACGGAACGAACATGAGACGTTGACGAGTGCCGCCTGAGCATTAGTATGCAATCTCGGACCGGCAAGATCTCTTTCATGTTTTTACAGATGTAATGTTAGATGAATCTGGCAATCCATTGACACTGACCAGCACCAACAGTTGCGCTGGGGGTACTGGCACATACGCTGGCTACATGCAAATTTTGTCGGACCCCCTTCAACTGTATAACATTACATCTATCAACACATATGACAAAGCTGTAATTTTGAATGTAAGATTTCAGAAAAGACTATCAACTAATGCTTTGCCTATATTGTATATAACGATATATATGTGACACCATGTACACCAAAACCATATATTCATTAACTTGGTGAAGAATCACTTTTCTTAATTTTTGTAATGTCATTTCATATACAGTTTGGTTATGTTATCTTGGACAGGTAGATAATGAGGACTTTTTAACCAGGATTTGATATTAACAGTACCTGAATTAACTATAGACCAAACTCGGTAACATGCTGGAATGGAAATCATGGGTCCCATAAATGTGTGTTCGAGACTGACGACCATCTTTCATGAAATTGCTTCTGAAATGTCTTTGAGAAAATTTGCAGTGAGTCAAATGGTGGATTAGTGTCGGCATGTGTTGGGTGATTTTGAGATATTTCCATCATGCATTGCGTATAAATGCACTATTGTAGACATGGATATAACATTGCCAGAGACTCTGAGTCTTTCTGGAGTTTAGAGGTTTCAAGTTCAAGTCTCAGTTTAACAATGCACTTTTCACCTGACAATTACAAATATATAAATGTATTCATGCATGTACCTACAAAATCATAATTTGATACTTGTATTTATTTTTTGTTTCTAAACTTGTTTCATTAATATAGTATATAAACGTTTTTGTTTTGTTTTTCTTTCATACATACATACGATGCATCAAAATGAACAATGTGCCAACAGGCAAAAGACACAATAATATATATGAGACGCAAACAGCAAATCAACAACAGGTACTTAATGGCATATCAATTAATTTTTATGCCCCCGAATCGATATATTGGGGTATGTTTTTTTGTGTCTGTTTGTCTGACTGTCTGTTTACTTTAACCATTACCATAACTTTTGAGGGATACAAACTTCATATTTGACATGCGTACGCAACTAATGGATCCCTTTTACATGACACCAAACTCGATGACCTTTTGACGATGACAATGATTTTCACCTTAAGAATAATTTTTTGGACTTTGTTGCCTCCGGGGGCATTAATATTTCACAAACGCAGCTTCTTTTATGTAAAGATGATGGATAAATCCAAACCATAAGTCTAAAAATCATGAAACCAGGGGACACACAAAATCAGTGAAAATGAAAAACAAGTGGAAAATAAAATATGTCTTCTTGAAGAGCATATGTGATCCCCTGTGATAGAGTGAGATCAGGTGCCCGGGGGGAGTGAGCATCTCCTGCTTGCTAGCAACACCCGTCACATATACCCAGTAGAAAGAGTCAAATCGTGTAAATCTCATATGTATTTTATATATGGAGAAGTCAAAGTAGGTAACCTTCTAGTATACTGGGTGTCAAATCTGTGTAAAATGATCGGAATCGGTCTCAATCCAGAATATCATTTAAAAGTTTGGATAACGAGATATCATATGGAGTAATAAGGGTCTCGTAACGACCGTAGAACTTCCTCAGTGACGTTGCTAGTCTAGCACATATATAACCCTGGTTGAGCAGCTTAACTGAAAGTCGCCTAGCCCTCTGAACAAAGTCATTGTAATTTTAACATGCTCTGGAATAACGTATTAACTGAGATATGAATACGCCATATGCGGGCGATGATGGACTGTTGCTACTTATGGTGGAAAGTTTGTGATAGCGAAATTGAAATCGTCACGTTTGTCATACCATTAATGTCGAAAGACAACATAATATCTAAATACGAAGTAGAATTACTACTTTCTGTGGTTTCTTTTACCCCAGTTCACTTGGATAAATGATGCTAAGGTAATCCGCGAATGAAGGATTATTAATTGAAAGCAAGTCATCTTTATATCTGTAAGTGAAATTGAAGCCAAGAGCAAATTGGGTTTTTCCTTGCGAAAGCAAAGACTGAATGAATTCAGCTTCGTATGAGTAACGTTTTATCATGGCCTATAACTATATATTTGAATTTGCGGCTTCCGTTTTTACTAGTAAATGCATTTTGAATAATTTCCGCTAATCTGTCTTTTATGTTATATAACAAAAATTTATTTTACTAGTTTTTATTTTTTAGAATATCCCTATGCAATTTGAAATTGAAACTGAAACAAATTATTACAGAAGAAAATAATAATAGTTTATCCCATAAATAACCCAAGTCATCACATTTTTTGTGATATCATAAGCAAATTAAACATAATCATCCAAAAATATTTGTTTCTAAGTAGCAGGGAAAGTTATGTAATTGCTAATATATTTACAGAAAAACAGTAAGATAACATTATCAATGGGAATATCGACAGATGAATAATTAACATTTATTTACTATTACCGAGATATATATATAGGACGGTAAGATCACCGAGAAATATCCATCGAGGCTGCAGGTCAAGGTCCCTCATATTACTGAGGTAAAGGTAAATAATTATTTTATTACATGAATATTGTGGAAGTCGTACTAAATTGGAGCATACGCATTCGCGGGTTACGCGCCCTGATTAGATTTATAGGTAGCGCTAACAACGTTTCATATATACATTCGGAATCTCGTTGCTATTTGGAACTTTGTTGTTACATAAAGCAATGCCGAGGTACTGAGCTACTGCTGTGTACCTGGCTGTCAGTGGCCAGGCCTACCGTAACACGGAACCTCGGTTTTTAATGTCTCATCCAAAATACGGGACACGGGTGTGCCCAGGGCGTAGTCGAACCTGGAAACTATAGATCACGAACCCAACACCTTTTCCTCTAGGCCACTCCGGCTTAATAGGATCTACAAGTATATAAATTGACAATGCATACAATATGCAAGTACATTTACAATGTACTAAACAAAGGCATGTGAATCGAACACACGTTATGGAAATAGCGTTGATATACTACAATACAATTACAAATACTGCGACATATACACAATACTTCCTTCATATACACAATACAATATATACTTTATGCAAAGTCAATGAAAATCAAATGTAGCAATAGAATGTATGATATTGGTCACTGTAGAATTTATAAGTAAGGACTGAATATAAATGCAGGCTTACCCAAAGGTGAATGCCACAGGACCGTCCGTCGCAGAGTGCTGCTTAAAATGTAATATTTTATCATGTAATGAATTACAGTTTGCAGATCAAGGTGTATATCGTTTGAAAGTCGAAACATAAGTGTCACACGGTCACATTTCTAACAAAACTAAAGTTTCATAAACAGGTTTGACCAATACCATAATAGGGGAACACGAAACGATTCAGTAAGGGTACTATACATGTTAAACAAAGTGAGTACATTATAACTCAGGTGACAACTGAAATATGGAAAGTTGAAGCAATCACACTTCACATATTCAAAATAATATAGTACACGGGAATAAAATTAAATGTGACAATAACTCCCTTTTCTAGGTAAGTACGGAGCACTAGATCAAACCACAAATGCTGTTGTTCAGTTACCAACGTATATACATTTGAAAATAGAGTAATCTATGCACATAAACAGAATCACAACCTTTACTCATAATCTACTGAGATAATCAATGCCAACATTGCCCTTGCCTCGTATAGCGACAATGCAGAAACGGTACGGCTGAAGTATCATAGCCCATCGCATAAGTCTAGAGTTCGACATATTTCACCTATTTAGGTACATGAAAGGTTGATTGTTAGTCTCTAGAATAAATTCTCTACCGTAAAGATACTTATAAAATTTCTGTATAGACCACACTATCGCCAGGCATTCATTCGCAATCGTAGCATTATGTTCCGCACTATTTTGCAGTTTCCGACTAGCATACGCAACTGGAAGTTTATTCCCACACTCATCATTTAATTTTCTTTGCGTTCATGGTTTTGCGGCGAATCTGATTGGTTAAAAAATTTAGTTCATTTCTGCATGAACAAAATTTTGAGTGCAGATATGTCACAATTGCCGGCGCTACTTTCCTCTGGAATGCGAAACCCCGTTCTATTTATGGAACCGTGATTCCCGTGTTGTTAATCGATTGCATTAAATTGTTTCGTTATATATTACGAATGCAAAGTACAAAAGAAATCGCACTTCACTTCAGAAACTATTAAATATAGAATATAATTTCTTACTCTTATTCAATAAAAATGTAAATTATAACTAGGTCTATCAATTAAACTACAGTACAGTGCAGTGCTGTTTAGAAATGCATGCAGACAACAGTAATGTACTCGTCTGCTACTAGCCGATCGTTTGACAATGGACGTTGATAACTAAAATGTTTACGGTATCATACCCGACTGGGCAAACTGAACGGACACCAGAGCAAGTGCTGCCTCCGATTCAAGTCCTTGAGCCTACATTTTCCACCTTGTGACACGCAAGTGTACCAGTCAATATACATTGCATTTCTGATGATACTAATACAATTTAAAATGTAAATGCCTTCGGTAACAGATTATCATCCTCATATGCATCTTTCATTAAGTCGTGTTTTAAATAATTGTTCATTCTTTTTCACTTCTAATCCATTCAATAGACACTAGGATCAAATTTTCGAATTTCGTGTTAGCCGCCATTATTGACTTCAAAATGTTGTTTACCTTGTTATTGTATTACTACGCGATCAAGTCACATGTATCAGAGATAAAAAAGTAATGTAGTGCCATAATAAATTATGTTTATTGGACACTTATTAAATTTTTGTTTTCATATAAAAGCTAAATAAAATGATAAGAAATGAATCCTATATTGTTTTGGTTGATTGAGGTATCAACCTAAAATTTGGACGGAAAACTTTTGCATCAATGCGCTTCGCGCACTGATGCAGTTTTCCGTCCAAATTTTAGGTTGATACCTCAATCAACCAAAAAAATATAGGATTCATTTCTTAAATCATTCTGAAAAAGAATATCACCCACACCGCAATCTGATGCATCCGGTTGTAAGATAACATCTTGGAAACATCTGGGAGCTTTAAAATTGAGTCACTTGTCAAGGCACGTTTCAAGGTTTGAAAAGCCTTTTCCTGAGATTCGAACCACTGGAGTTTATTTAGTGAATTCTTCCTTGTGCGGGCAGTTAATGGCAATGCTGCATGTGGAAAAAATAGGTTCAAATTTGAAGTTTCAAAGAGTACCTCATGATCAAGCACTTTGATATGGTCATCATAAGTAATGGTTAAAACCAAAATGACATCTATAAAATCATTCTGCAATACCTTTCGCGTAAGTCTACAGAATGCGTCAAAAATAGTGAATATACGATTTAGCAATGTAAAATCTGTACATAACCGGGTAGAACCCTCCTTCTTTTTGACTAAATGGGATGAATAAAGACTTTGAGAAGGTTCTATTACGTTTATGTCAAGTTTAGAAACTTTCTCATTTACAGTGGTCAAATTAGAATATGGAGATTGTCTACAGGGTACACGTATTGTTTTATCGGAGGAGAATTTGATGTCATGCCCTAAAACATATATTTGACCTGGCATGTCGGTTAACACGTCTGACAATTTTTGAAATATATCCTTAACCAATGTTTTCTGTGAATCTGTTTACTCAGGGTTCAAATCAACTCTTTCAAAAGTTTCATTAGAATTAGATGCACATTCTAACATTTCTCCAAATTTTGCATATCATCAGTGATTTGAGTGCAAATGCTGTGGCAAACTTGAACTTCACTTTGTTCAATGTAATGATTCAGAAGGTTGGTTGGTTGGTTGATTGGTGTTTTACGTTGCTTTCAACAATTTTTCATTTATATTGCGACATGGAAGTAGGAGGTTACCAACCTCTTAAACAAAATGGCGCAACCCGGATCGTCGTAGCCGCAAGCCAAGCGCTCAAACATTACACCGCGCCTGCCCCTGTTTCAGAAGTTTTGCATAAAATGTTTCCCATCCATATCTATCTGACAATCCACTCTACATGTATTTTAGTGATAGTAAAGGGACCTTTCCATTGCATGAGGAGTTTATTATTATCCGCAGCCAAGAAAACCAAAATTTTGTCTCTTTCCTTTATTTGTCTACTACGAGTTTTTTCCATAATAAAACTTGTTGAGCAAGCTCATATGTTGATTCAAGCCTGTCTCTGATGTCCAAACATATTGATGAGTTGATTCAACATGCCCATCATCAAATTCTTTGGTCCAAAACTTTTTCAATATGATTATAGGTCTTCGCACTGAGTGAATATATAACAATTCAAAGGGATAGATAGATACGCCGCACAGGTAATATTCCACCCATATGGCGACGGTCACAAGTTAATACAAATCGAATCAAATTAGAAAGAGAAATTAAAAATATCTAGGAAAGACCAGCTCTCATTGTATATCGTATCTACACATAAATGATACTACTATAATGTACATGTATACACAATTAAAATGTTATATTTCAATATATTATATTTTACTATATAAGTTAAATTCTTTTAAAAATCGCAGAACTTTTCAAATACTGACATTCTCAAATAACTCACTCATACTTTTTACAGTTTAATAGTTATTTCGAATGTGTGCAGTTTCTGCACATTCTAACAATATATGTTTAATACTTAATAGACATCCGCAAGGGATACACTCTGGAGGAGGCTCTTCGTTTAAAAGATAAGAATGAGTTATCCAAGAGTGCCCTTTGTGGAGTCAATAAGTAACAAATTCATCTCGACGATTATTAGGATAGCAATGTAGTTTATTTTTTTAAATTGGCTTGAAATCATGAAGTTTATTGTTAACTTCATGATCCCAAGCTGCTTGTGTTAAATTTTCAATATAATTAAATATACAAGAATTAAAGCCGGTATATGGAACTTTACATACAGTATTAGATCTAAATACAGCTTTTTAGAGATTTTTCAACAAATTGTCGGCATTCCAATGGGCACTAACTGTGCTCCGCTTCTGGCTGACATATTCCTTTGCTCATTCAGTCTTTGCTTTCGCAAGAAAAAAAAAAACAATTGGCTCTAGACTTCAATTTTACTTACAGATATATATATGACTTGCTTTCAATTAATAATCCTTGAACTGGATGTCAAAGAAACTACAGAAAGTAGTAATTCTACTTCGTATTTAGATATTATGTTGTCTTTCGACATTAATGGTCAATTGAACACCTCACTCTATGACAAACGTGACGATTTCAATTTCGCTATCACAAACTTTCCTTTCATAAGTAGCAACATTCCATCATCGCCCGCATACGGCGTATTCATATCTCAATTAAAACTATATTCCAGAGCATTATAAAATTATAATGGCTTTGTTCTGAGGGCTAGGCGACTGCAACTCTATCATCAGCCTTAGAACCATTTGTATGGTACGATTTATAATCGGAGTACAAATGCGCAGTCTCCGAAAACATTTGTTGATTCTGGAAAGAATAAGTATCAAGTTTCTTATAATTTGATAATTTTAGTATGACTGTAGTTCTCTTCATCAATCATGGTGGTGACGAAGATATTTCGTATTTAGCTATATCAGATAGCGTGATGCCAGCCTCCTCGATAAGTGGTTTAATACGTAAGCATACAGTTGTAATGTAATTTGGTTAATTAAGACAATGTGTTTCATATTTGGCTTAAAGACAAAATTAAATGCAGAATTTGATAGGTTTGCATACAATTTAATGATATATTGTAATGTTAATTTAACTTTTCTGTCATTCAAAGAAAGTTCATTTGCTTCCGAGTATAAACTTAGTACAAGTGAGGTCCTGAAAGCACAATTACTTAATCTTTAACGTTGGTGATGTATGGTGTCCAGAAGCTGTAAATAGGACTTTCTGGCCGAACAATAAACAATACAACGATAGTCCAGCTTCGATCGGACCAGCGATCTATAAAGCTGGAGCAACGTTGTACTTTCAGCACCCCACTCTGTACTAGATAAAACTTTCAAAATATCTAGGGCTTTTAAACATTTAACTTTTAATATGGGATAAAAAAATACAATCGTTTTATCAAAGATGACACCAAGAAATTTCACATCTTTTACTCGTTTATCCTATTACCATCCATAAAAAGTTCAGGGTCATAATGCAATCGCATATTCTGGCAGAAATGAACGAAAGAAGTTTTATTTTTCCAAAATTTAAAGCCGTTTTCTATAGACCACTGAAATATATCATTCAGACAAAGTTGTAGTTTTCTCTCCATTAGATTCATATTTTTACCGCGACAACATATCAAAAAGTCATCAACATAAAGTAATGCATCTATATTATATTTTAAAACCTGTGCTAAGCTGTTTATTTTGATACTAAAAAGAGTAACCGACACTATACTTCCCTGCGGAACTCCCATCTCCTGCTCAAAAGAAACAGAAACATGAGAGCCAAGTCGAACGTTAAAATGTCTATCTTTAGGAAAATTTGAAATAAATGTTGGTAAACAGCCTCTTAAACCCATATCATATAAACCCTTTAAAATACCACATTTCCAGGTAATAACATACGCTTTCTCCAAATCCAAAAATATAGAGTATAGAGACGACATGTTCATTATTAACAAAGGCATCACGTACGTTTCAAGGCGCACTCGATGATCCATGGTGCTCCTCTCCTTCCTGAAAGTAAAATATTCAAAGATTCTATCGGAAATTTGATAATGTACTTCATCAGAACCAGTGGCAGTATCATGTGATTTTTTGCAGAGACATTTTTAATTCTTCTATCGAGAACGGTTCATTATAATCTTCCTGATTATTCGACGAAAAGTTCAATTTTAATTTTTCAGATTTTTGTTTTAAACGACGAAATTAAGGAAGACAATATCATTATCATCAGACAAAGAATTTTTTGAAAAAAATTATTTCCCAAACAATTAGTAATATCTAGTTTGTATATTGAAATTTAGAGTTATGGTGAAGATGTCCAAGATTATTTGAAGTACCTTTACCTTTGATTTTATTAATCATCTTCCATACCTTATTTGTAGGTTTATGAGTATTAACTTTGGAGACATACTTTCTCCAATATAAACATTTGCAGCTATTACTGGTGCGCCTGGCAACCACTCTACGTTGACGAACTTTATTTAAATTTGACGAAATAGGATGTCGTCTGAATTCTGTTTCGGCCTCTTTGCGATTTTTGATTACACTTTTACTGTTTTCATCAAACCATGGGTTGTATTTATGTTTTGAAAAAGCAGAGGTTTTAGGAATGTTCTGTTCACAAATCTGAACTAATGTATTTGTAAAAGTAAGAATAGGGTCGTTTTCAGCTAGATAAGTAATTTGAGGCAGTCAGATTGAAATTGATACCAGTCAGCTTTATTAAGTTTCCATCGTGGAATACAATTATTATGGAAATGATCACTCACACATAAATCATCAGGAATTGACCATAAAAAGTCACTCATTTTTGAATACTATATTATATATCATTATGTGAATACCAATGTAAATTACTAAAGCTACGCTGTAATTATAAGTATCCATCTCATCTAACATGCAATTAAATGTTTTATTTACAAACATAAATTAATATGAAAAAATCCTGTCCCAGAAATGTGAAATTCTTCCCTTTTCTCATATAACCTATAACATGCCATGCAGGGGTGCTATCTAATTATAAAATGAAGCACTATCATATATTTAACAGTAAGAACATTTAACTATATAATACAGAGACAATACTAAAAATTGTATTTGTAATAGTTCTTGCGGAAAAACCTATCTAACTCAGCTTGTTTTCGGTACTTTTCAATAAATGACTTCATCTTTTAGCAACATATTTTCAATAAAAACATCATCCCTTAAATTTTTTACAATTTCATGTCCTTAAAAGTATAAATTACTAAAATATTTTTTTTCGTATTTGTGCATAGTAAATGACCTTGTATTTGATAAAAATAATTGTGCTCTTTGTTAATTGCATTACTTGTGTGAGATATGGTAGAGGGTTCCATGTTGGACAGCCTTGCACTATATGGGCATTTATCTTCTACTACCATTTCATCACCTATAAAGCATCACGGGAAGCAGCTAAATATGGATAGTCTTTACAAACAAAGATGACACATTTATTTGATTTAGACCCTCTTTTTGTTTCAAACAGCTCTAGGGTTTCATTTTCATATTTACAGTCAACTTCTAGCGGAGGACCATTAATTTTCTCATTTAATACATTTACCAGTGGATTAGCTAGCTTGTACATGTCAGTTATAACAGTGACCTTGACAGTCTTTCCAAAATTAGATGAGTGGATCCCAAAACACCTCTCAAGAAAGCACAATTTATTATATGACTGACTTCTAGTTTTACATTCAATCTCCATTATCTCTTCGTGTGTGAAATGATATTAGACAATTCCAAAAAAAAATTTACCTGACAATTTTGATTGATAATAATCACGGTCCACATCAATGGCATATGGTTGTGATATTGGAAGCTGGTTAAAAGAATGATGATTAAGGCAAACACGGAGAAAATAATGTGGATACTCTAACGTTTACCTGTATTTTTCAGGTATTTGTTCAAACTTTACCTTTAAAGCATGGTTATGTTAGGGATGAGGATTTGATGGGTCTGCCATGGAAAGGTCAAGTTCCATGAAAAATTCGAAGCCTTTGCGTGTAAGTTTCCTCTGGCATACATTGTGTAAGACTATAAAAAGCAGTATATACATGCTTGCAATGCGCATAAGGAATTAATACCACCTGCACATTCACACTGCCAGTTGAAAATTCATCTATTCTTATCAAATGATATTTTTTTTATTTGTGCACGACATCATAGACATTTATTTTTATTTGTGCACGACATCAGATATAACAGAATTGATATTTTTGGAATGTAAATTGTTTCGCGACAAAAAGCATGTGAATGCAGTTTCCTTTTTCTTCTGTTTTGAACAGCTAAATAAGATCAGATGAAAAATTATATTGTAGGGTTTAACATAAAATCATATGACTGTCCAATCCTTTTAAATGCTCTGCAAGCCATTGAAAGATCACCAATTTTTCAACAAGAAGTGATAGTGGTGTTTGATATTTTAAAGCTCATGCCTCTTTTGGAACAATGACCTACATCAGCAGATTGTGGTATCTAGATTCCTTGACATGACGTAAACGGCGGTGTCAACATTCACAACAAAATAAATACAATAGATTCACTTGAATAATCAAGAATTATTTTTAATATCTACCTAGGCAACACCCTCTGTTGAACAAGAAAATAATCAGCGATGCCATGACAAGAAAAATAGCTGGTAATTATCTTAATGTGAGTGACCTATATCTTGCATACAAAAGACAATGTAGAGATGGAATTTATAGCATTTTTAGAGAGATGTAGTATTAATGAACGAATCACAAAAAGTACAAATAGTATGGACTCTCTTTTACAACACTTTTAAACGAATGAGGAATAAACATAGGAATATTATTATGTATATCCGAATATGGATAAAGTGTTAATGGTCTCCTACACCTGGTCTCACCTCGATTTTATTGGAGTTCGCATTTGTCTGAATATGACACTATTCACGATATTATCCTTTTATTCCATGGACTATGAGATATGGTTTACCTTTCAGTACTCCTCTTTTTTTCTTTCTTCATTTTTTACTTCAAATGATGTGGTTTTTGTGTGACCATAAAATAAACTTTCTTTATTTGACAAAGATTAAGAGAGAAGTTAATAACTAATCTAAATCTTGCTCGTTGGCAAGGATCTTGGCGTAAGGGTATCGTTGGTGTGGGAGGAAACCGGAGTACCCGGAGAAAATCGTAGTTCATCAGTCTGTAAACTTTTACTATTTTCGACTTCTTCATAACTGCGCCAAGGAATTTAATGAAACGTAATATACATTAAGTGCTTAAGGTCCGAAGGCGGTGCCGTCATGGCTAATATAGGTCGTAGAGGTTACCACTCTTTGAAAATCTTTTTCTTCATAGCCGCTGAGTGGATGATAAAACTAATGCCGTATGAGTGATCTAGAAGGATGTATATTGCATGTTTCATCATTTCCTTGAAATTAGATAAATAATTTAACAATATTTTCCCTATAGTTACTTGTGATACACTGAAATACTTACTTAGCCAGAATATAGTAATGTTCTTGTGATAGAATTTTAACAAAAATTTTATTTTTGGATATTTCATGATTTGTTTAGATTGCAAAAAGGTATTTTAGCGTGTATTTTTGTGTGCAATGTATTCTACGCCTCATGTTTGCGATATGGACCCACCTTTGTATCTTTTCTTTAAACATGGCCAATTATCTTAGAGGCAACTGAATTCTGCACCTTCAAAACTAGTAATATTTTGTTACTTGTGTGAAGAAATGTTCATTGACACAGAGGGCCCCAAAATCATGTCTGACTCCTTCCTTATACACATGGTCTAAAATCCGAACAAATATTGAGATTCCCACAATAACTCAAAACATCAAACTTATATCTGCTCCTTGATGCTCTTTCTAGACTTGAGATAAGTGATATACATTGGTCACATCTGTCTGTGTTTACTTTTATCCTGGCGGATTGAAATTGTGTTATTTATTATAATGAGTAAATGTCAAACAAAATTTTATTATTCACGTTTACTTAAACAATTATTTTTATGCGCCTTCCACATATGGCGGGGGGGGGGGGGGGGCATAAATTAACGTACCTCACAGACATGCTGTCCCTCTGTCATTCAGTCATGATACATTTGGTCTTCACAACTCATCCAACACCCTTGGGAGGATTTTAATAAGACAGTACAAAGCTCACAATATATAGATGTGCATATTGTACTGGGAGTTTTGTCCAAAACGTTTTATATGAGTTATTGCCCTTGCAATTAGAGTTTCTTGCATATAAAGTAAATCCACGTTGTCTTCACAACTTCACCTCTACCCTTAAGAAGGTTTCAGTGACACTTAGTACAAAGACAGATCACAATATTTAAATATACATTTTGTAACAAGAATTATGCCCTAAATTCTTTACAGGGGTTAGTGGCCCTTTGACTACCTGTGGTGTTAAAAAAATGTTATTTGAAAATATGTTGTCGTAGCATCACATCGGTTCTTTTATCTTTTTAAGAAATTGTCACTGTAACTATATTCTAAATTTGTAAGAATATATTAACACATTTGTTTTTCTTTAAACAAAGCACATTCAAATGAATAATACTTTTTTCTCAGATTTAAAACATTTATTTTATTTGAAAATATTTTGTAAAATTATCTTGTGCCATTTCAGGAGTTACTTGCCAACTGTGGGAATTTTACTTTTCATTTCTGCACTCAGTAATCTTAATATTCAGTTAAATTAGTAAAATAAATATTTTTTCAAACATTTGACTTATTTACATATAGACCAATATATGTTTCATTTCAATGTGTCATGTTCTGTTTATGAATTTGCTAAAATAATATTGACGACTTTTTTCTGTATTTAATTTATCCACTGTGTATTTATGTACTGGTATGTTGGATTCAGCTGAAAGGCAAAATAATAATGTTTTTGTGATGTAAGTTGTTCAAAACCATCTTTTCAACCAACTATTTATATATATCTTTTTATCGGTAGCGATTTTATGGGTTTAAGTTCATTATCTTTATGCCCCATGAAATTATTCTTGGGGCCCATAGTTTCACTAACTGTCTGTGGAAAACTTGCATGTTTGGCATATTAACTTTTAAATTGTTTATGTGACAGGGCATTCATAGTTCCTCTCTGCATTTCATATGGCATGACTCTTCTGTTGATACGAATATTTTCACCTTGTGACCTAAACCGATGTGGCCTAGTGGATAAGGTGCTCGGCTTGTGATCGAGAGGTCCCGGGTTCGACTCCCGCCCTGGATACACCGGTGTTCTGCCTTTCGGATGAGACGACAAAAACTATGTCCCGTGTCAAGGTAGGCGTGGCACGTAAAAGATCAATTTTTGGGTCCGTTGCAAAGGTCTAAATTTGCTTGCTTGCACCTTCTGATCTTGACATTGGCTTATAAATATTTTATATGCTATATCAGTTAATACTAACAAAGCAGCTTACTTAAGGGAAATCATGTTTTAATACACCTTTAATAACTATTGAAACCGTTATAAAAATATTTTTTTCTAAACCGTTTAATGATAGCAAAATTGGTGGAAAATTACTGGAATGTGAATGAAAATTAAATAGAAAAGAAAAAACAGAAGACATCTAACAAAGCTGTATGACACAAATCACCAAGAACCTGCAAAAAAAAAAAAAAAAAAAAAAAAAATAGGCGATGAAAATGACGGTAATAATCTAAGAAAAGTGGATGATCAGAGAGCATTCCGGTTAATATCTTAATATTTTGGTCATTTACCCTATATTTGGTTTTCATATAATGAATTGTATAAAATTCCATCTATGTTAGATTCCCGGTTTCGCCACTATGTTTAAGAGGTTGGTAACCCCTGCTTCCAGATTGCGATATAGCTGAAATATTGCTGAAAGCAACGTAAAACCCCAATCAACCAACCAACCATCTATGTCTTAAATTTAAACAAAATTCTGGTCGACATATTTTTGTACTCTTACGAAGCAAAATGAATACAGTCTCTGCTAATCAAAGGTAATAAACAATTAACATCTTTGTTCAACTTTACATACGGATACATCGATGAGGTTTTGTCGATTAACAACCCTGTATTTAAAGATCACCACAGTATTATATATTTAAAGGAACTCGAGATAAAAGATACAACTGAGAGCGCATCTTTTGCATTATACCTTGATATACTTCTATTAATTAGTGACGACGGTTCATAGGTAATCTCTCTCTATGATAAACGTGACGATTTCAATTTCATTATAACTAACTTCCCTTTTTTGAGTATCAACATACATTCCTCTTCCGCATATGGTGTCTTCATTTCACAACATTTACGGTATGCTAGGCCATGCTCTAAATACAAAAATGTCGTCCTGAGAGCGAGGCGTCTTGCCACAAAACTACTCTCAGGCATGGCAAAGTGCATAGCATCCTCAGATAAGCATTCTACGTATAAAAGCCTGTATTCTGATATACCATACTTCTAGACGAGATTATAACTCGTATAAATTTTTTTAAAAAGTCACATGCATTTACTTACCATTAATATCCTTTTCGTCAAGCTTGTGCTTGTATTTTTAGAAGTTTTACACGACATGTCACCTAGAAAATAATGGGATAGGTGAGTTTTTCGTACCAATGCCATCCTCAAACGGATTACATGTATTACAGAATCCTTTATTTTCGCTTTTTGCATAGCAAAGCTTAACAGTGTGGTCGAAGCACATTCCCTGGTAAACTACGCATCCCTGGTACCTAGTCTGTAGTTTGCATCCAATAGAATTCACGCTGTACAGTAAGTAACCATAATATCCCACTTCCACAAGGAGAAGCTTAACATTCGAATTTACACAGATCCATCATAATTTGTTTCGAATTAGCTAACTGCTTTTCGATTTGACCCCATATGTGATGTATATGTTCTTTCATGGTCTCAATGTGTGTCGATATATGTATGATGTAGAACTGCACTACGGCTGATATCCGTAAATCCCTTCGAAAGGAAAACATTCAGCACAGGTAATGTGGCATACACAGAAAACACAAACCCTTTTACATAGTTGTCTATGCACATTCATCTCGCTAGTATTCTAAGGGGCATTCCCAAGCTCCAAGACCCTGATGAGCATATGGAGATGTGAATTTTTTCTCAACACGTAAAGATTTACAAAGAAATTCTCCGTAACCTGTGCTGTGAATTCTGTTCCACAAACGCCATAACTCCAGAATAAGTATAATGAAGCAGTATCGACAGACATCGCATCTTTGGCCAAGCTATCTTGTAATACACATCCACTGCTGTAAATATACATCTATGCATTTCCCTATATGGTGTTGGAAGCGGTCCACATAATTCGGCGTATCAGATCTGAAGCGGTGCACTGGGAATCCGAAAGGCGTTTATTCACTCCTAAATATACCTTTTTATAAGTTTGCCACAATGACACTATTCACACAACCGAACAAAATTGGCTTCATATGATGATGTACATTTGAAAAAGAAAGAGTTCGTCCTTCATCTGGTCAAGAGTAGAGTCACGAGGAGACCGTACTATTGTAAGTTGTGATGACTGAGGCCACTGTAAACTAAAATGCTTGGAATTTTCCGTTGGAAGAGCTTTCAAACGGTTTGCCGTCTCCCGCTGAAGATGGTTCTCTTGATAAAGGGTCCACCATCGCCAACTGAGATGTAGGTGGCTTTGAATCTAATTTTGATATTTGCTGCAACATAGTCATCCATGATTAATAGGTGGTGCCTTTCAACTTTTATGCGTTCATCAAATGGTTCGGATATGCATAAACATCACCAACGTCACAGTCAGTATCTGAAATGCCAGCCCTCGAAGCACATTTTCTATCAAAGGTTGAAAAGTGTTTGTATGTTACGGAAGCCCATTGGTAACATCAAAAATTTGTATGTGTCAAAGCACTAATTGCACGCAGTGTATTTGGTCAATTCTTGTGATATTCTCATTTCATAGAAAGCCATATTAAGCTTTAAGAAATGGAGTACAGGATGGAAAAGATTTGATGAAATCCTTTTGATTAGATAGTGTATGACACGATTCATTCATTTGTAAGTAAAGATATCTGAAATTGCAATAGAATCGATATGAATGAAGGGATTCATGTTGCACACTTTACCTTTTCACACATTTGGCCTTTGAACTATTTCGCATCTTTTGACACAAGCAGCATATGGCTTTTAATTGGTATGTCCTCACTATTACTTACTGGCGCAATGATGTCTTGAACTTAGTTTCAACAACTCATCTTATTTTCTTTTAAGGTGGCAGACGATGTGCAATCTGATAAACAAAATTACATTTCATTTCAAAGTAACAGAGTGTTTTACTAATGCTTTATGAACAAAGGATAATCAACGTCCTTTGTAACAAATACATCTTTGTTGCCAATTAAAGTGTCAAATAGTTATTGCGGCTGATTTATTTCTAAATGATCAACAATAAATTGAAATTTGTCAAGAAATCTGGATGATTGGATATTTTACGGTAACACAAAACTTTAATCAGAATCAATTATCGAGTCACATGTACTATCAGAACAAAGGAACTGTGTGCCTACAGGTATTTCTTTGGAGACTTTGGTACAAATATAATTGCACGTACAATTTCAACTACTTTCAACTTATTAGCACATTCAACTTCACGTTTGATCTCACATCGAACCCTAGAAAATAATGATTCAGATATACTAATGATATTACTATTGTGCAATAATAAAGCAACCTTGGTATTGTACACACCAACATTCATGTGCAGTGTACATGTACATAATTTAACAGTCATTATCAAATGTTATCGCTGAAATCATTGACCGTGACCGATTATTTACTTTCCGAATCTCCATTCTGCTGCTCATAGGAACTTGTTGGCCTAGACGAGGGCGCGCATCGTGTCTCTGATGCGTTCTCTTGCACCCTGTCTACATCACTGGCATTTTGTCATTTGCAGCAAGTTATAAAATTGTCTTTACCATTGCAGTTGTGCCTCGCGTGTCGAGACTGTGGATTCTGCACTACAGACGCATTTAGTCTATTGAGAGAGTTCCTCACTGTCTCTTACTGCTGCTGGAATTTCCGTAGGCGTTGATAATCGCCACGTTGTTTTTCCACTGGGCATACGGTGTGAGTCGTATCCACATTCCCTTGGGTGGTAACTAATTCAGCCTCATTCCGGTGTCCACGCACATCCCCATTCGCGCACTCTGCATTGAATCGGATAATGACGTTGACCTACCCTCAAAAACAAAACCTTTAAATTCTGAAGGAAGGTCAATAATTAACTTCAACATCATTTTTGAAAGCTTACTCTTTTTTAATTTGCGATCCACTATCTCACTATGACAGTCTTCTGTTTTATTTTTATTTCCGCCCTGGGCACACCGGTGTTCTGTCTTTCTGGTAAGACAGTAAAAACCGTGTTCCCGTATCACGGTGCGCGTGGCACGTGAACGATAACTTACTGTTTCAGGTGGGTCCGTTGCAAAGGCAGAATTTTCTATGCAATGTATCAGGCATATGCTGTCACCATATATGTAAAATAAACGTGGAGTGACGTAAAACAAAAATCAATCAATCAAACAATCGTTTTATTTGTAAGTTGAAAGTAACGCTTCGTTCGATTTTGCATAATGTGCAGTAAAGCTTTATTTAAAACAACTTCAATTTCTTAGGACATCACATTCTAAGGTTTTGTACCAATTATATACCTGACCAGCCAGGTAAATCGAAATAACCGACACCATTAGATCGTCCTCGAATGCACTCATGCTTGAAAAGGCAAAGCACTCATTCAGGAATTTTTTTCACCATCTTCATTATATCCATGCAAAATTCATTAGTTACAGACATTGACGTCATGAATGTACCGCGTGGTAGATAGCTTTATAATAATATTTTTAACGGTTTAGAGCGACAGGTTTTGCAAAAAAGGAATACGAATAATCATCTTCAAATGAGATCCTTCTTGCAAACTGTCCATTTGAGGGAAAGTCTGATATATCAATGATCGTGAATGAAGACACGCACTGCAGCGTGTTTAGCTGTACATCAGGTGATCGTATCAACTTGTATTTTGTCAAAATTTACAGATTTGTCGTCTTGCTAGGATTTTCCCTTTACTGTTTTTGTCAATATGCACTCTTTTTGTATCAGAATAAAACACACATAAAGTTGCAATTTGTAAGATTGCAACTTTTGATTCCAGCTTTCATTGTCTAGATGTCACAATAAAGGTATCACATCAAACAATCACATGAATATCCTTACATACAGACCAAACATATAATTCAGCAATGTATATATACATGAATGTGAACAAACACTGTATAGAAAGTATCACAGCCACATAACATCAGGAAAAGGGGTATAATAACACTTAAGTCATAGATTAAGACTTATTATTTCAATTTCAACAAAAACTCATACACAACATGCACAATATATTTTATCAGAAGTATTATTTACATTTGAACAGAATTAAATGAAAAGTATCTCCATGGCCCATATCTTCGAGTTATCTTTCTTTGACTTGAAGAAACGATAATGATTGGTAACCATTTACTTTTCTCGATCACAAAAAAAAAAGCGAAGAGCACATATGATTCAACTGTACGATATACGCCACCACGTACATGCAATGAATAAAACATAATACATACAAAGACATCACCAACTTCAGACAGTAAATTGAAGTCACAATCACCCTCAACTCGTATGCTTAACCGGCTTACAGTCCAGTCTTCCAACTCTCCACAAAAGTGTCAAAAAAATAATAATGATTACTATTATTTAGTGTGTTTGTACATGGAAAGTCAATAAAAGAAGCTAGTATCGGTCATAAACATAAGGCTTATTTCGTATATAAGTATGGAACGCTAATACCTGGTCAAATTTACCAAAGTTTCAAAATTCAACTTTGCTAGCATGTAAGATCACTTTGGCAAATTAAAACGGTAAATTTCTACCTTTATTTGGATCTGTTTATTCTATTTTTGTTTATTATTGGTTTATTCTAAAAGTAACGGATTGTTTTTGTTTCTGTTTTGCGTTTGTCTATTTCGTAAATATTATTGTTTCTGTGATTGAATCATTTGTTGCCTTAAGTTAATTATCTTGTTATATATATTTAACTTTATCATTATTCTATGTAACAATACTGGTTTGGGATTTTAAGATTATCGAGCGTTAATGATATCGTTATTTATTTGTTGACGTATTAATGTTCATTCTCCACTGATTTAATCATATCCTGCAACCGAGACTTATAGAAACCAGCATCACTATACTACACAGATATCGTTATCAATAATTCAGTGTCTTGATATTCTAAGAGATTTGCAATTGCGTACCACTAAATTATTAAATAGAACTGATATGTTAGATTACGGCCAATGTGTATAAACATCCTTATCGATGAATCTTGCAGTACTGACTGAGGAGAAATATCACGTAAGACAACATGAGTTTACATTAAATGAATGTGATATGGACCGATCCAGTGAGGTGCCGCTTACCGGTAGGTCTACAAATGTGGAATTTTTAGATTTACGTTTTTGAATTATACAATCTTTGTATATATCCATGTTTGATAATTTCCTGACCGTGAAGATATTTAAGTACTATTGAAGTGACTACACTGTTTCGTTTGAACCTCTAAATGACACTCACGGATGTAGTAGATCATTTGAGTACTTTACACTTCTGTTTAAGTCGTTATTGTTGCCTCTTAAGAACTGGTCATATTCTATAACTTTATTGCGTTTCTGACTGAAAATGGGCTGTATTGCTTATATGGTTTAGGTTTTTGTGATTAAAATATATTTTTAAAAATCGTAATCATTCAAACATATATATTTATTTAAAATGACAGTGTCGGAGAAAAGGTAGTTTTCTTAATTTTGAATTGCATCAAGATGATTGTACATTTATGATGACGGTTCAGCCCTGATGTATCAGACTAGGGATGATATATTAAGCTTAAGGTGAAAAGCAAATAAACAAACACACATTCAGTAACGCATGGGTCCCATTCTATTTATTGTCACATACATAGACATTGGGGTTTGACAGTTTTACTTCACGAGGTACGATTAAAAAATCCTCGACCGTATGTACTTAGGAATATGCAGAAATTAAAGAATTGTCAATATATACTCAGTGACCTTAAAAAACGCCTATATGTTTTTTTTCATGTAAAAATATGTTTTGAAAATAAATCGATTTGAATATCTGCTTGGTATTATGTGATTGCGGTAACTTTCATGCTATCGGCGAGACAAATCACTCAACCATAACGTAATACTGCTCACCCGTGCGCTTGATCCTAACTCCTCGCCACCGAAGAAATCGTCTGACCTGGTCCTGGTCCCGGAACATGCTTGCTAATAGACGTAATTAGCATGGCGTAGTGTTCAGCGACGAATCAAAATTCAATTTGTCCATGGCTGATGCATTTATAGGAGACGCAATGAACGTTTTGCCGCAAACTGCATAATTGAGCGTGACAAATTTGGCGGTGGTGGCGTCATGGTTTGGGGAGCCATCAATCAACATTTCAAGTCCACACTGGTTATTTTGAGGAACACTCTTACTGAGAGGCGCTACATTGATGACGTTTTACAGCCTGAGCTCCTTCCATTAATTCACGTCATCAAACTGTCAACAATCCGTTGACGTTTCAACAAGACAACGCACGTCCGCACACGGCTATAGTCACCTTAAACTTTCTAAACATCCAGGAAATTAATGTAATGGATTTCCCAGCACGTTCACCCGACCTCAATCCTATAGAGCACATGTGGGATGAATTAGGAAGACGCTTACGTAAACGTCACCGTGAACCAAGAACTGAGGATGAGTTAGCAAGTGCTCTTCAAGAAGACTGGAATAATATTCCTATCATAAAAATTCGAACTTTATGTCAATCCATGCGGCCCAGATATTGTGCATACGTTAAAACAAATGAGGGGCATACTCGTTACTAAACAAAACACATGAAATTTTGGACGTGGTATACACAACTGATGAAATCAAATCATTTTTTAAAGAAAAACGAGGAGTTACTGGCTCAGTTATGTGGCAGAAGTCACCATGGAGCTATAAGAAACGTGTGATAGTATGAATCATATTGTCAAATATAATTCAAATTTTCGAAATAAATCAAGTTTGATGGAATTATTTACCCTAGTTGTTAATTAAATTATAATGATATTAGATAGGCGTTTTTAAAGTCCCGGAGTATATTTCAATATAATCTTCCTTCATCTCAATGGTTTCCATTTCTGAACCCTTTGAAAATTAAATACCTCATACGTGTCCCATAAGTACTCGTGACTCCCTCATTGCTTCGAAAATTCTTACCACGAGGATACGATTTTACATTTGGGAAAAGATAGAAGTCCGATGGGGATACTCTAGAAAATATGGGGGATGAGGAAGAACCCCAAAGCTGTCGAAGCCGTCATTGTCACTAGGGTAGAGTGATCGGGTGCATCCTTCTAAAGCAGAATGCCCATTGTTAGCTCTCCTCTCTTTTTCTCACATTCACCTGACGTAGCCTCTTTACCTCATGTAAATGATATGTATCATTTCCCGCGCGGCTTCCCACAAGGAAAGCAATGATATATCTCAAAAGATAGACGTCATGACCTTCCTAAATTTAAAATTTTTCTGAGGAGTGAGCAAGGGTGAATCAGTTGCATGTTTTTTTTTCCTTTTCTTTTAAATCTGCGTTTCAATTTCTGAACCCTTTGAAAATTAAATACTTCATTCTTGTCCCCTAAGTACTCATATATACCGCCCATACCTCCCTCATTGTTTCCAAACATTGTGTCATTGTGAGGTTATGATTCTATACACAAAATCCTTGGGGTCATCCTCATAGCTATAGTGAAAAAACATACAGAGAAACATTATAAATGTTTTACTGACATTTATTTCAGCAAATCAAGCACAATGAGAGATGCCACAGCCGCTTTCTAAAGTCGCCAAAAGTGTTTTTATATCAACACATGGATGCATGTGTCTGCCAT
Source organism: Pteria penguin (assembly GCA_035048485.1). Classification (NCBI taxonomy): domain Eukaryota; kingdom Metazoa; phylum Mollusca; class Bivalvia; order Pterioida; family Pteriidae; genus Pteria; species Pteria penguin. The sequence continues at coordinate 33,915,616 of CM068584.1, forward strand.
TGCATATCAGATTGCACTATTAACTAACAAGTTCGAAATGTATGCCGAGAATACCATTCAAAAGAGTTTAAATATAATTCCTAACATCTAGTTCAGAAATTATAAATGTGGCAGCTATGGCACCAGTATGTGATTACATAAAACTATATTCTTATATCAATCAAGTATCTTGAATACATGTATATTGGCCCCTTAAAGGGTTCATCCTAATTGCTACTGGAATGAAATAGAAAATATATCTCTAGGGTTTTTAAAAGTTTTGTCCTGTTTGTGAAATTTAAAGTTCATTGCGATTACTATGAAAAAGAGTTTGAAAAATTAAGCTCATTTCAATAAAACTGTAGCCATACTGTTTTTCTTCAGCAAGTCATTCAGGTGAAGATAAATCATAAAATTGAGGCAGAAAATCAAATATTAAGGTAATCAGTTTTTGAAAAGTAGTTCAAGGTTAAAGGTCAAAGTCATAAGATCAGAATCTTTGGTACCCAATGAAAGGCCTTGGCAAAAGGAACACATGTGAAATATGAAAGCCTTGTCTATAATACTTACTTTTATAATTTGCATAAGGTTATAACCCAGGTTAATGTTTTTTTTACGGATGACGACGATACCAATGACGACCGCGCCGATGGTATCACAAGTGTTCTCAGAGGTCCAAAAGAGCATAAAGTAGAAGTATCAATTTCTGTTTCAATTTGTGATCAATTTTTCATCAGAAGAAGAACCTCTTCCTCAGATTAAAATTTCTCCTTCTGTTGTCCTGTGAATTGTGAGTTTTTGGGAACCGAAAATAATGAGGAGTAAAATATTGAGATAAATATTTATACTCTCAGTAAAAAATATCTTGTTTTGTGGAAAACTGATTTCTATAAAGAATAATATCTAAAGAATATTCAAGTTTATCGAAGAAAGGAGATTATAAACCTTATTAGGAAACATGTATAACCTAGATCCTAATATGAGATAAAATTTATCGATATATTTACATGCTATTGTAATAAAATGTTCCATATCCTAAAGTAAATTAATTTCTAATGATGACACATGCACTATTTATCAAAACATGTACCGAAAACAACAAAATCTTTTCACATCGTAATCGAGGTTGTTTCAGATTCTTCAGTTGGGATCCGCACGTTAAATGATCTTAGATTTTCTGACAAAAATACTTTTCATTTTAAGGAAGTAATTATGTAGTGTTTGTGGTTTTATTTGTCAAAAGGGAAATACTGACTAAGTATCCTATTTATATTAACAATTAGTACTTGGCAAAATCTTGCAGTTTGAAATATATATCTTTCGTATGTAAGATTTTCTCCAAAGTCCATAAGTAGATTGTAGAGATTCTGAGCTACTTCTGTATTTAACTTGATAATATAAACACCTTTCTTTTCTAATAGCTATTGCGTATGACTATTCAATATTTCCCACAACTGAAAACAATCCAATGTACAAGACAATAAGTTAACAGAAGTATGTATCCGATTCCAGTTTTACATTATACCCGATTTTGATATCAAAAGAGGTGCAAAACAAACCGAAGGTATCATCGGCTACCACTTTTGAGTTATCGTAAGTAAAAATGAACATTTACACTTTTATAATACTAATATTATGGTAGATACATGAATATCAGAATTTAAATTCACCGGAGAAATATTACAAATTACATTCTCACTTTAGGCAATAGTCAGAGTAAATAAAAAAGATACGCATACACTTAGAAGCTGAAGGTAAAGCTTGATACGTATGACTCACACAAGGTCGTTTGTTTAGGTCACACTAGCGTTTGTGAATGAACCCCATTGTACATAAAATGTATACACATTAAAATTTTAAGTTTTACTGTTCACTATGCATGAGTAGCACATTATATATGTATGACTCTGTTCGAATTCAAATGATCATAAGGATTATCAGTATCACTATGCTTCTCAGGAACGTTCATGTTTCCATTTCCCTCAATCACAGGTGGCTGTATAGAGACGTCATCAATTCGCTCATATGTGTTTGCTCCCTGAGTTTCCTCTCCATTTGCCATTTCCATGATAGATATCCTCTCAACATTTTGTACATCAGACGATGTAAATTTTTGTCTAGAAAGAACAAACAGAATAAACCGAAATTGTCTATTAAACAAATATTACTCTTGTAACTGACATGAAACAGTTCTCTTAATAAAATGATGTATGCATGGCAAAGGCATTTATATTCCTATATTACTTCTTTCCTGAGGATTCCACAAATGAACAAGATTGGCAAGCCAAATATTAGATTGGCATACTAACACATATAGGAGAAACATATTGACGCAATACCACAAACCATAACGAAACACAATTGAGATGTATATTGTCCCTGGAATAAGAATTAGGTGCCCATTAGGAGCTGTTGTCTCCATGAATGCCTCGACACAGGATACAAATATAGTAAACTTACGTGTCCCGTGTATGAAACAATATTAATGCAAGTGAAATATTACGGTTAAGATTAATATTATACCAAAGATCGATTATTTAGACATTTGCATATGTACTGAATATTTCTTATTATTTGACATTTACCAGTATAATCTATATGTGAATAAAACTATAATGTAAATAATACCCAAAAGTAGCAAATTAAATATTAAAGAGTATGATGTTTGTTTCAATAGATACACCTTTAACTTTTATTGAGTAGGACGATTGACTGGTAATTGTCTCTTCAATTGACCGTCCTGTATAGGTTCGTTCTACAACTAAAGTACTGTCTAATAGATTTTTAATCTCTAAGTCGCCATTCCTCTTCACTTTAAGTGGTCTTATTCAAGTTTGTCAATCAGATCCAATGAAGTTCACGTCTAACAAACATGATACTTTCTTGTATCGCCTTTATTGTCAATAGGATATTGAAGATCTATCTTGGTACAATGTGGGTTATGACATCGGCAGTTACATTGGCGATTATTGGCAGTCAGTTACGTATATATGTTAAAAAGGACACAATACATAAAACATAAAGCAAGGCAGTGCGAACTGTTTACATAAAATACAATATATAATATACTTACTCATTTTTGTGGTTGATAACACAGAAGACAACAATATTTATTAACAAAGCGATGATGACGAACATAACTAAAATAGAATATAAAGTTTATTGATGTGACACCAGTAGAATTTTACATTAGAATAAAATGATGTTTTGAAAAGCAGGTAGTCTCTTACATTTGTTAATTCTAGATTAATATCATGGTTGAATAATCTTTGCAATAGGCATTTCGAGGTTGATGGTTTTCCATACAATTTTGCCAATAAATGCAAAATATAAAAACCCCTATTCATATTTTAATTGGAAAAACAGAAAACATCTGACAAAGCTGCATGAAACAAATCACCAAGGAAATGCACACAAAAATGATAATAGTAAAATATACAAGGAAAAAAGACATTACAAAAATATTCCTTTGTGCTGCGGTTACGATACCGACTTAGGACGGTCAGTTTAAGTAACAAACGGCACTCAATTGTTGTGGCTAAACGGTTATGTGCAGCTAATGATGATTTGGAGAAGGTATGTCTCTAAAGCGATGATCAAAGCCTACGAAGTATTATGAAAGATACCTCTGGCCCCTTGTTCTCAGGAATACCCAGAATTGAAAGAGATGTTTTTTTTTTTTCCAAAATAATCTTCCTCCATCCCAATGTTTCTTTTATCCATATGTTTCAATTTCTTAATCGCATTAAACCAAAATGTTTCACTCTGGTGTCCTACGTGTCCATAAGCAGCGTCCATCACAACCTGATTCCTTTAAAATTTTCTCTCAGTTAGCTAAGATCTTTGTTCTGGGAACAGATAGATGCTATATCCGGCGTATATTAAGAATGAAGAAAGACCTAGAATCTGCATTCCGTCGCAAACATTATTGTTACTTCTTCAGTGTGAGTGTTGATAAGATGAGTGAAAGTTAATAATTGTAAATTGTGATTTGTATTTTTCAGTCCTGTTTCGATTTATATATGATTTCATTTAAATTCAATATATTATTAAGCCGGTGTGGCCTAGTGGATAAGGTGCTCGGCTCGTGATCGAGAGGTCGCGGGTTCGACTCCCGCCCGGGGCACACTGGTGTTCTGTCTTTCGGATGAGACAGTAAAAACCGAGGTCCCGTGTCACGGTAGGCGTGGCACGTAAAAGATCCCTCACTGCTTCGGGTGGGTCCGTTGCAAAGGTCTAAATTTGTATGCAATGCATCAGGCAGATGCCGTCACCATATACGTGAAATAATCGTGGAGTGACGTAAAACAATAATCAAACAAACAAACAAACATCAATATATTATCTTCAAATTACTTATAAATTGGGAAATAACATAGAAGAATAATACGTTGGTTGATGAAATTTTGATGCAAGTAGCTACATAGGAGTGGGTTGAAAAGATTGACTCTGGGTATCAATTATTTTACATAATTTGTGTATGAAATGCTGTCTTACCCATAGCTGATATAGTAATTGTGGTTTTATTCAATATTTTAATGTAGGAATCTGTAATATAATAATATTTCATCAAAAATAAATTTATATTCAAATTAACAATATCATAAATGTATGTATGTATGTATGAAAACATGTATACCACTGAAAAAAATATTGGGTAGACCATCCACTTTAAAATATATGCATTACGTATACCGTTGGATTGAGTAGAAATTTTTGGTCTCCCTGACATTTTACCTTATCCTATCACTAATTAATTTGCATCATATAAAATAACATTATGCCATTGAATTCAAGTGATTATTTCCTGTCGACCAGCGTGATATTTGCCCTCTTTTTGCTATTAGAGACAAATAAAACAAATTATAAAATAAATTTCATCTACCCCCCCCCCCCCCCTAGCGCATAGTTTCTTAGGATTATTTGTCTGACGGACACTAGTTCAAATGTACGATATCACAAAAATAGGCAATATATCTTTATTTCTGCCCTTAAATCATTTATTTCGGTGGGTGTTTTATCGAGTAAATTTTGTACTTTCTTTATCAAAATTCTAAACAGAAAAAAAAAAATCTGAAATTTCCAGGACTGTGTCTTGACATATTAGGAATTGTGCATCGTCTGTTGTTCCGAATACTTTTGGAAGGTCTCTGTAATTTTCGGAAAGTACTGTGTTCATCACTTAATGCGTGTTCTGCAAGTGTTCTAGCAGTGTTTATTAAATAAACACCTTATCTATTATTGAAATATATAAAAGTTCATATATTTTCAAAGTAAAAAGTAACTACTCATGTACTATATCCAGCATCTATTTGAATCGTCGTAAAAGCATGGTGTACAGTAATCAAAGGAAATTTGGAAAAATGGATAGGAAAAGGACTATTACTAATGATGATCGAGGTGTTTATATGCTACAGTAGAATATTTAGGTCATCATTTAGGTCAAGGACAAGTAAAACCTATAATGGATAATTAGAGGCTATAGTAAAATTTCCAGCTCCTACTAATAAGAAAGAGGTAATGAGATTATTTGGCATGGTCGGATTTATAGGAAATGTTGTCCATTTTTTCCACAGTTCTAAGTCGACTTACCAATCTACTAGGAGAGACGAATGATAATTTTTGCTGATTGTGGTTTCCTTAATCTCCAAAATGGTAGATGCAGTAATATTTAATAAAAAGTCTGTAATTATGTAAAGGTGAATCGAAAGGGCTAATTACATCTTTTGGGGTTTTTTTTAAATTTTATTTTCATTATTATTATTAATATTTTTTTTGGGGGGGGGGGGGTTATAGTTTTTGTTTTAGGGGAGGGTGGAGGGGGTGTTTGTTGAAGTTGTGTGTGTGGTTTTTTTGGGGGGGTTTTGTTGGGGGTGGGGGGTGGGGATGATGTTTGGTTGAGTGGAACGAATTATAGAGAAAGGTGTCAAAGAAAAACAAAATGTTGCTCTTTGGTTCCATTTTAATATATTTTCTTGTTCTTTTTTTTAATCTTGTTAGACATTTGGATATTTCTATTGTTATCTTCAGTCTCTTTCTAAGGGGGGTATCATGTTTTATACAAAAATATCTAAGATAAAAACTTAATGTTATGATCATATTTAAAATGGTGTGGTGTTGTGGTTGGTTGAGTGGGGTTCATTCATATTCGCTGAGACGACCCAGTAACTTTGCTTGAGGTATGCCCCTCGGTTTTTATCTTCAGTGTCTAGGTTAATCTTATTTGTAGATCTTCTGATTTAATATTATTATTGCCTAAACTGAGAAAATGATTAGGGATGTTTTACTTCAAATTTCAGTTATCAAATTAGGTAAATCTCTCTTAAACTAAGGAGTATCTCCCGCATGCATAGCGTTGTACTTAGATAGATTCTTTGGTTCATTTTTCAGTAAGCTTAGCTTCAATACTGCTCTACATATTTTTATATCTAATCATTCGGCTACGAGCATCAATGTAAAGACATAACTTGTCGAAATGCGCATATTGTGTACAAAATTAAAAATTATATATGTTCTATTTTTATTATATATGTATGCTATCCTGCAAAATCTATTGCTAATTATATTTTTACAATATTACTACTTTTATATGATTGAAATTTTAAATTGGCCAAAAAATAAAAAATAAAAAAAAAAAAAAAAAAACTAATGGCATTGCCCATAGTACATTCTGAAGGTTTCGGATCAATAACAGAGATGAATAATTTTTCAATATCGCTCATTGCTAATTGGAATGTTGATATTTTGTGTTTTACTGTATCAATGTAGTATTGTGTGCTGCAGATGTGATATCGAGGAGTTAAGATATCACAGTCTAGTGTTCTGGAATTGAAGTAATACGAGTCAAATTGTTTGGGTTATCTGTACATGCATGTTAACATATATACGTTTATAACTTAAAACGCATCATATGCGCATTTTAATCACTTTTGTCTCTTTAGTGAGGCCCAATGTATACATGCATGCATACATATAAACAGATATGCATGGATGGGTGGATAGATGAAGGGATGAATGGGTGAAAGGATCGATAGATGTTGTCATGTTATGTCGCAACTAGCACCAGACAATCATAGAAATACTTTTTCATCGAGTATCATATGAGAACCTCAGGACAAAGTGATTTCTTTGGTTCTAAATATAATATTGATAATACATTTGTATTTCTCTCAACGACAATCTGTCCTATTCTTAGAAAAAGCACTCAACGTTATATAATACAAGTAAAACTAGATGTGTATGATATTATATTACCATTTTTATCTGTCGTATATTTTTTGGATCTTTGTTCCGTCTTCATATCGCCACTTGTCGAAAAATTGCTATCAATGTTCTGTGTCATTTGGTGAAAACCATAGAGTGAGATTGAGGTGGATTGAAGTTTTGTTGCTGTATCTATACTGTTACCAAAAAAATCCATAACAATTATTCAGATTGCTACTACCATTGATGCGTTTTGATGTTAAATATTTTCATTAAGACGAGTCAGTGGTGGAATAAATTTAGAACATATATACCTTTTTAATTTAGTGCACAATATGCGCATTTCGACAACTTATGAACCAAAGAATCTATCTAAGGACAGAGCTATGCATGAGGGAGATACTCCTTAGTTTAAGAGTGATTTATTTATTTTGATGACTGAAAATTTGAAGTATATATTTTGTGTCAGTACAAAAGAACTGAAAACCAGACTTATGATGCCCTCGGGGACTATCAGTCCACCATCAGTGACACCGGCCTAGTGATTATAATAAATACAGAAAATCTATACATTTTAATTTAGTGCACCATGTGATAGCAATCTGAATAATTGTATTTTTGTAAGAAAGAAAGGAATTTATTTAACTCGAATCCTCTTGCAATATACTCACGTCGAAGCTGTTTGGAGTTCTTGCCCAAAGAAACAAATGGGATCTTAAAGATAAAATCATACATATATTACAAGTTAATCGCATCACATCTCAGCTAAGCACAGACGGATGCGCGAGGGAGATAAAAATGTCGTTATTTTATTCATTTATTTACAAATTACTATTATTATTATTATTATTATTATTATTATTATTATTATTATTATTTTATTTATTATTATTTTATAATTTTTTTTCTGTTAACGCAGAACAGAAATACAATTAAAAACAAACAGTCAAACACAAGATCTACGCCTAGCTTGGCACATTTCTGGCATGGATTTGTTTGAAGGAATGACATCTAAAATATAAAAAAAATTCCCCCTTTGCCAACAATTCTGTGAAATTTTATTTATTTCTTTGCAAAAGATATGTAGAGATAGAAATATGTACTCATCATATGCATTGTGACATTGTCTATGCAGATATGAACTTGGTTCTGATCATGAAAAAGCCTTGGGTCGTAGGCAACAATTCTGAGGAATATTGCACAAAGACATGCAATGTATAAAAATTTATGGTCGAGACGTAATATTATAATATATATTATTATATATTTACCGATCATATGCAGTGTGACCTTGACCTTGCAGATATAACTTTGGTTCAAGGTCAATGTAAAATACGACAGTACCTGATGACACATGAGTACAGCACTAACAACAAAATACCAAAGTAGACACTCACAGAACCCTGAAATTCAGAGGTGAGACCAGGTGCCCGGTAGGAGTGAGCGTTTCCCGTTCACCTAGGAACACCCGCCCTGAATGCCATTACATAAAGACGAAAGAAATATAATTCAGCACTGTATATTTATATGAATGTGAACAAATACTGTGTAGAATGTGTTACTCCCACATAACATCAAGAAAAAGGGTTAAGAATACTTAACATCGCACTTATCTATTTAAAGTGTGGAGCTACGAAGGATTTCACTTAAGTTTAACTGCTGTATAGATATATACATTATTCTCAAATTGTTTATGCTATAATTTTTACACTTTGCACAAGTATTCCTTATGACTGGAGGATGAGCCCTATTGATTTTCAAGGTTATATCTGCAGTGTCAAGGTCACAGTCAGTTACATTCTTTTCCAAGCCATAAGTTTGTAGACCTTGCATTGATTTGAATATTTCACAGAATTGTTATCCAGAACCCAAACATATGTCATGACTATGATCCAAAGGTCATATCTGCAAGGTGTAGGCCACAATGCATATGATTGGCAAATGTTTGTTGGGCCATAGCTCCTAAATACTAACATGTTTCGAATACTGTATGTGAATAAACACTGTAGAAACTACCACAGACACATAATATCAGCAAAAAGGGTATAAGAACACTAATTTATTAATTTTATTTTTTTTTTTTATTTGTTGAAAATATTTGTCGATAAAAATAACTCATATTCAAATATATACTTAAAATTCTCAGTAAAGAAGTTTTGTAAATCACTTTAAAACTACAGGGCATCGCCCAAATGCATAGCTCTGTCCTTGGAGTAATTTCTGGCTCACTTTTTCCGTAACACTGGTTTAAAGATTGCCCTTCAAATATTTATACATTATTGGAATTCCAATGATTAGGCCATAAACATCGCTGAAGAGCCATAAATAGTCGAAATGCGCATCTGGTCACAAAATTATATCGTGTTTATATTTCAATATTGATTCAAATGGGACTGTTTGGGTCTGATTAAAATAACATCTGTTTTACACCAGAAAACTACTTCCGGCCATAACAAACACGTCCCAACGTTTTATATAGCAACACTTACAAATATCCTTGACTTTTCCCCATAAATAGACAAACTGACAACATGTCGCAATTACATTAAGTGTCAAATATTCCTATTCCATCCAAATACTATTGAAATTGTAGGAGGAACATGACCTCAAGCTTTGTAATGGGTGGATAGGAAAAAACTTATACATATCCACCCGAACGGAATAATCTATGGAATAAAAGGACAATATCGTGAATAGTGTCATATTCAGACAAATACGAACCCCAATAAAATCGAGGTGAGACCAGGGGCCCGGGAAGAGTAAGCGTCCCTTGGTTACAAAAATATACAAGAATATATCCAAGGGATGTTCTTTGATACATTTTCATTTATAAATTTATCTTTTAAATTTAATAAGTCTGAATATTCCATTATCATCTCTCATATAAAAACTCTATCATCAAAATCGCAAAGCTCGCAAAAAATGACGAAAACAAAGTTCAAATTTTAGATATTCAGTAACTTTATATCTATTTGTATAGTTCATCAACTATCTCTTCATCTTCAATCGAACTTGTTAGTGTACATGAGGCTCTAAAGCCTAATTTCATTTTTCCAAAGTCTGTTGTTTTGAGATATACAGTCCAGTAAACGACAAAGAATTTATCAACCCATCCCCTCCGAATTCAATAGAGATAGGAAAATTAGGATAGAATTAACCATGAAATCAAAATTTTTAAATACAAATCACAAAATGTACAAAACGGTGAAAAAACGGTAAATTGCACGAGGTAAGATAAAAAAGTTCTCGGCCCCATGTACGTAGGAATACAAAGGGTTGAAAAGGGCATCATTTTATACGCTCGTCATAAGATGGAACGTATTATGTAATGGCGTTGTCCGTCAGTTCGTGCCCCCGTCCGTCCTTGCCTCCTTCCTTCCATCCGAGGTCATGTTTTCCTGACTTTTTCCTGCAGACTTTCAAGATATTGGATTGAAGCTTGGCATACAACATTATATCAACGAGGATCATTACCAGTTCGCATTTGGGTAGGATTGCCTTAGTTATGCCAGAGTTACGGTCCTTCAACCTTGAAAGTTTCAAGGATTTCACAGTTTTCCCGACTTTTTTTTTTTTTTTTTTTTTTTTTTGCAGTCTTTAAAGGTTTTTGAATTGAAACTTTATATCAACAAGGGTCAGTACCAGTTCGTAGTTGGGTAGGATTGCTTTGGTTATGCTAGAGTTATGGCTCTTGAACATAGAAATTTTCAAGGATTTTACACAGTTTTCCGGATATCTTTATGCAGTGTTTCAAGGTATTGGATCGTAACTTGGCCATTCATTCAAACTGACCTCCCTCAAGCTAAGTGACGAGCGTATAATGCCTCGCTAGTCGTTGCTCTTGTTAAATATAATCTCCCACATCATTTCATATGCATTTTCTCTTCTGTTTTAGTCCCTTCAAAATAGAATAAATAATCATATACAGCACCTATGACACCTTCACTGCTTCCAAACTTCTTACCACGTAGGTAACGTATTACTCTTGGAAACAGATGGAAGTGTGAGTGGATGTATTAATATATTTTGGTTAGGTTTCCTCTCCTCTTTTTCACAATCTCCTGACGCAGTAAGCCATTTTCGTAATATGCACCATTTATCTTGTGGTGTCCCTTAAAGCTGGCCTCTCACCATAAAGAGCCAAGGTGTTTCCAATTTCTTTTTTTTTATGGGAGCGAAGTTGACCTAGGTCAACCTCACTCCCGTATGTTTTATGAATATTAAATGAACGTCTGACCCAAATGCTCGAACATAGCTTTCTCCCACGGTATAAAAGAAACAGGCGTAGTCATGCAACCGTGACATTTCATCGAAGACACGACAAAGGCAACATGGCATCACAAACAGAAGTACATGTAATTATCTCTATATATTTCCTTTTTTGTTTCTTCATTTTTTGAAGTAATATACATAAATAATACAAAGTTAGCTATAACAAAAGATCACATGATACTGCTATGTTGTATGCATTTGCCACGAAAAGGCCACACGCCCAACGTAACGTAAATAAACAAATTTTAAAGGTGAGCGAATAAATTATATTACATGTTCTAGTTATTTAGATATTATAATATGACCAGGTATTACATATATCATAATGTACAAATAGTATCGTGTGTTCATTTGTACTTGTAACGAACCCACCCTGTCCGTGCAAATGTAAAAAGGCCAATAAGATATGGGTAATTTGAAAACTTACGATATTCAGGTAATACTATCCTTTCTCCAAATTACAATAGCCAAATTCCTATACTCCACAACAGACCACACATTTGGAAAGCATTATATTATTTATACATGTATACTTTACTGTAAAAAATATACATCAGTTTACACGTCCGTTTGTTGACACATCTTTTGGAGTGTTCGAATAAGAAACATACAAACAAGAAATGGTATAGATTGAAGAAAACCCTTCAAAATTATACACAAGATTCTGTTCACGATCCTACATAGTTGGTGCATACTGAATAATGTTATTTGTAAATTATAGGACTCTTCTGACGTCTGGATTCACAAAGGTATTATTTTAATTCATTTCATTTTGTTTTATTTACTTTATTTCAAGTACAAACATTCATCAATAACAGTACGGAAACAGAAAACTATATGACACTTTTGTGATAATCTATATTGTTATTTACGGGCTAGTACGGTGTTCATACAAATTCAAGAACTAGTAACATTTTTAGCTAAACAACCTGCGTTTTTTGAAACACGAATGCCCCAGCTGCAAATAAACATAGCTGTCAATATTCTATCCCGGGTCACATGATGACGCTTAGAAGATATACTTACTGTTGAATTTTGGTAACTGTGACAACATTCTATTGAAAGTTATTAGGTACTGCAGAATTATGGAGGTACATACAGACGGACAGAACGACCGAACGCTTTTTTGCTCAAGATCTCTTAGACAGGCACAAAAACCGGAAGGGACAGGCGCAGGTGTTAAGAGAACGAAAAATGTATAAAAATCATATATTAATTAGAATTAATAATAATGCTATTTGTTTGTAACTGTTCGACTTGACATGGATCCCCATTCATAAAATAATACAAAACATTGCGGAGCTTCTTACCCATCCATCATTGTTATCCTAACACCCCCAACCCCCCCCCCCCCCCCCCTCTCCCCAAGGAAAGACGAGGTAAAAAGAACATATGCTGTTTGAAGAACAAACAGCTTTTTTCTTCTCTCCATCATTTCTGTCTCTGTAAATGTGAAAATACTTATAATCGAACACTCTGAATTCAAGAAAGTGTCCTTGGGAATGCTGTATACTAATTTCGAATTTCATTTTATTTTTGAGGTGAGGTTGGAAGGAGTAGAAATGACGGAAAGGTAGGGATGCAGGGAAGAAGTGTAAATTTGAGGGCAGTGAACTTGGGCGAATGCCACCCGGGTAGAATATGGAAGACGGGTTTAAAGGATAAGGCAAGAAGCGGTTTAGTCAAACAAGACCCTTGCGTGCCTATCTGCAGTGGATCATGTTGTGAAATGCAATAACATATGCATGTTTACACTATACTTGCATCCGTATTGTATAAGATCAGTCAAAAATGAAATTATAGACATATAACTAAATTGTTGTAAAAGAATTAAATAAATATAAAAATGTAAATAAATGAATCCGTCTAGTGCTGTAAGAGTTAAATATCTATGTAAAGTGCATAGTGAGGAAAAAAGTTGTCATATGTTTCAATCTGGTCCCTTAAATAATCATATACAACGTCTATGACACCCTCACTGCTTCCAAACTTCTTATCACGTAGGTAAGGTCTTACTCTTGGAAACAGACGCATGTATTAATATACTTTGGTAAGGTGTCCTATCCTCTTTTTCACAGTCTCCTAACGCAGTCTTTGTAAGTCATTTTCGTAATATGCACCGTTTACCTTGCGGTGTCCCTCAAGAAAAGCAATAACCATTCTTCTCGGATTGTCTCAAAAGATAGACGTCATGTCTTTCCCTGTCTCTTAGGAGAAGTGAGCCAGGATCAATCCATTGCTCTGTTACTTAGATTCATGATCAAATTTGTACATCGAAGTTTCAGAATGGCATTTTCACCTATTAAAACAGCGGAATCATCTTCATAAAGAGATGGAAGAGGCAAAAAAATAATAACCCCCCTTTTTCCTTTTGATCTTCAGTCAACATTCTATGGTCTCGTCTAATCGAGGCATTAGATATACATAAGATGGCGATAAAAGTTTATTGAACATCTCCATGACTTATGCCAACTTTTCTGGCTTTATCTGTGAGATTCTGCCGATCGTAAATCTCACATTTCTCTTCCATTTTGAATTTTTTTTTTTTCATTTTAAGAGGGAATTCCATGTATAACACAAATTTTGAAATACTACACTCTTTACAATAAACATTAAAACATATATACGCTATAGTTTTCAGCACCAGATGCACATTTCGACAACTTATGTCTCCCCAGTTAATGCCCAAGGCCGCAATATTGGAATTCTAATAATATACAAATATAAATTGTAACAAACGTAACCAAATCAATGAATCAAAGTATCAATGACAGAGCCATACACGAGAGGGATACTCCTTAGTTTTAGAATCATTGATAACGGTTTGACTGGGATAATACACTTTTCAATTTTATTAAAGTATACTTGTCCGAGAACGTTTTGATCATACCTGGTATGCGTAATTTTAGTTCCGTATATTTTTGTATCTTTCCTATAAGCGAAATTTTCAATATTAAAATGCATGAAATCTTACATTTATATAACTTATCAGTAAGGGTTACTTGTGGTGGCAGGTTCCGTTTGTTGCAATTCTTGATGGTTATTGGTACATTGTGTGTACAATTCCAAAACCGAAAAATATATGTTGAGTTTGATTGAAACGTAGGACAATCTGAAATGCAAAATGTGGTATAATATAGAATTTCTATAAACTTCAGATTCCTTTGTTCATTATTTCCATTCGTTGCCTTCGTTTAAGTTTCTTATAGAGTACATAAAAGGTCAGTATGATATACCTTGCCAGGATTCTATAAATCAATATGTAAGCCGGTGTGCCCTAGTGGCCTGAGCTAATGATCGAGAGGTCCCAGGCCCGACTCTCGCCCTGGGCATACCGCCGTTCTGTCTTTCGGATGAGACTGTAAAACCCGAGGTCCCGTGTAATGGTAGACGTGGCACGTAAAAGATTCCTCACTGTTTTCAGTAGGTCCGTAGCAAAGGTCTAAATTTGTATACAGCGCATCAGGCAGATGTATACTGCATACGTGGAGTGACGTAAAACAATAATCAATCAATCAATTAATCAATCAATATGATTGTAAATTTAAAAGCTGTACCTTGATATCGTATCAATAATATCAATATCGTATCAATATCGTATCAATCAAGAAAGGATTGCGTGATATACACATATCGATATATGATGTTTTCGAATGCTGCTGAAGGCTGAAAATCCCACAATTTGAATAGTACTGATAACCAAAAGAAAGATTGTCAAAATTTAAAAAGTTTCTCGCCTGTAATGTGTCTAGACGAATCGACCCTATAGCACATTTGCTTCCTTCTCGTCTATATGTTTAATGCGAATAAGACATGGAAAGCGATTACAATTTGTGTTAAATCAAAGTTTTAAGCATTTCATGATTACAATACATTAGATATGTCTTAATTGAATGAGTTAGTTCATATCAATTACTTCATTTCGCTTCCGTGTTCACATGTACGCACTCAAACATCCATGCAATGTAGCATAACAATTCCACTCCATATGTTATTTTCTATATCTACTCTTGAATTCAAAGGATATTTTAATATAATAAAGCGCTCTAGGATTCAGAAAATGTGTTAACAGGGGCACGTTCGAGTCATTTGGCATTTTACCAAAATGTTGGTTCAAACTCCAGGTCATAGATTTACATACATGTATGTTTAGAATATTTTCATTCTAAATACTGAATGCAATTAATGCATAATAAAACGTAGAAAGAATTCTAAACGTGCGGGACATTTCTGTTTTGTTTTACGATCTATCCATTTCCTCAATCGAGATATGTTCCTGATTTCCTTAAAATGTACAGCTCTGTAACAACATCGTTCTATATAATGACACTAATTGTATGAAATATCGACTGTGTAGAAAAGAATGGGATAAGATATATGTGTGGGGAAAGGGAGGGTTGCATAAACATCTGGCCCCACAATCAAATTTTTAAATGATACTACAAGAAACACGTGGAGGAAACCGTATACTTTTGTGGTAATAATGTGAATACGATATTAATTGTCTTCTAAACTTTTAAAGATTCCGGTAGTTTTTGAAAAAGGCAATGGAGGGCAATTAATATGAAAATATTTTAATACTCGTATATGTGTAATTATATATATTAATTACTCCCAGTTAAAGTATTTTACTCTTCTTTCGTAGAATATTTCGCGCAATAATTATCGGCTATCATATCTCTCATTCTATTTTAATTCAATCGTAGCCAGACATGAGTCTATGGTTAACATTTAAACTACTCACAAAATTAAACAAAAACAGAACCCCCCCCCCTCCCCCCACCCCCCAAAGCGTATTACTGATTACACAGAAAGTGTTAATTAATTGATTAAATAGTAATTATCCTAATAACAATATTGACTCCGTCTGCACTCACAATAATACGCAATACGGATTATTTAAAGGAATCCATCTGTTATTCATTCCATTTCAAAGTGTACTTGTCCTTCCAGCAGATGGCCCATTGATTGTTATTTCTTTACAGGAGGAGTTGTTAATAACCGTACATTTTTCATATATAATAAACATCCGTTATTTCTCTTATACAGATAATTTTCTACTATATCTATCAAGAGGTGGACCCAGAATGGTGTGACGCAATTCACAAAGGTATTTTCCCTTAAAAGCTGATATTGAAGTATTGACGTCTGCAAGGTGCTTTTTCGGACTTACTCATCTATGGACATTTCAGGTAGTCTTTATGATTTAAAAGATTCCCCCAAAGGAAGTCCGGTACGTTAAAAGTAAAAGCCTGACAAGAGATGACAAATATAAAGCTATCTAAAATCCATATGCATTTTTGATACATAGACTTGAATTTTAAATGGCATTTCTTGTTTTGCTTGATAAAGTCCGCAATACCTTACATCTACAGAGTGTTTGTGTTCTTTTACTTTATATGTTTTTAGCAGTGCACATAGTTTATTGTTCTTAACATACATGATATTCTCTGCTGTTACCAATATTATATTCTAAATTCCTTAAAAATTTATTTTGATGATTGTTTATTGGATAGATTTGTTCAAAAGCTGATCTAGGGTGGAACAATGTACAAACAGAAGCTTACCTTCGTTTGTAAATAGATATCTGGGATAAGTTGCAAACACATACCGATCATACGCATTTTGGTAAACATATCTTTATCCTGTTAAACAGAATGTTTTTAAATGATGATGGTGATGATGATGATGATGATAATTGGCTTCTTACATTTTGAGGGCATTTTCCGACGAATCAAGCATAACTCCTGCACCATGCCAAGGTCGGTTAATCCGCAGTGATACGACAACGGCGGTGTACAGTTGAGGAGGCGAATTCTTTCCATCCATATGGCTTTATCCGTAGGACAAGTGGTTGACATAAAATTCTTAGTCATTAAAATAAGAACAAAATATATATTACTACTACAAATAGATCCACACACATTCATTTTTCAGTGTGTCAAATTACAATCTCACATTCCTTCACACGGAATGTCTATTTTCAATACCAGGAAATAAAGCGAGTACTTATAGCATTTTCATAATTGACATTCATATCAGAGACGTGCGCATTAATGCTGAGAAGTATTTAGTGACAATCAAAAATTTCCATATAAGATGGAGGAAATCAGCTTTTTATGCTACGTCGCAGATGCATTCGAACAATCTTTGTATATACACGTATTATGTCAAATCAGATATAGTCAAAAAGTTAAGATGGTTTATTTGTATGGTCAGGTCCCAAAATATCGGTTAACATTCTTGAAAGGGGAATCTGAAAGTATTCATTTCGCTGAAGTTCGTTTTGTTCTTTTTTTATTTAGTTATTTACTTATTTGTTTATTGTTTGTTATTTCTTCATACGACAGATTTACTATGGTACGTTTATTTATTTATTTTATTGGGGGGGGGGGGGTATTTATTTGTTTGTTTGTTTTTTTTTTTTTATTGTTGGTGCACTTAAGTCAATGTCAAATCTAGGTCAGAAGCATACACCTGCTATTGTACGTCTTGTTTTTATCCATGGTCACAATATAACTACTATATAGTACGTCCTCAGAGCATTCCACAGGGGTCGAATGAGTGCAATTTGCACTATCGAAGCGTTGTACACTACTCACAAGGATTCGGTACTTGATACAAGTGTATTTGTTAGACCTACAAAGGATAAGAAATGTCTATGAAATTTAAACATTATGTCCTGACATAGAGTGTACTATATGTTGTATGCATTGTGTGTTCTATTTCAACAAGAGCATTGAGCTGAACATTTTATCTTGACTTCTTAAGTATAATTCTACTTGTGTTCTAAATATGTAAGATAAGCAAAATAACTTAATAAATATTTGTATCGAGACATGTGATCATTATGCATAAATAGTAGAGATATTATCTGATGCTAGACATTTGAGTATTTTTGTATTAATCACGCATTTCGTTAATTGTTTTCTAAACGTTGTAGTTTCCAAAATTGTATACTCATGTAGTAGGTGCTCATCGAAGATAACCTTGTCAGTAATAATCAGAAATGGGAAGTCCGGCAATAAAGGAAGATAGATGGTAGTAAATTCCTGTATTGTAATATACTAATGAGTATGAGATGTAAGGAGAATAAAGCGTAGCAATTTTGAGGAAACAAACGACGTCTTCGAATAATACAATCTAATTGTAGTAATAAATGTACTTTTATATGGTGTGGCCTACAGAACAACTCATGACTTCTGCATTAATCAATAAGATAATTTAACATATTTCAAAATGCAAAGGTAACAGATACAATATCAATAAAATTGCATAAATACTAAAAACTATAATAATATACCTGCAAGTGAACCAGCGGAGCTCTAATATAACATATGCATTATAACATAGGAAGATCTGTGTACAACTATGGTATGGATCTAATGAAAATAATAAAAATCCATAGAAAATGCATATACTCTATTTCATTCAAATGTATAAATATAGAATTTAATAATCAAGTAAATTGCTTAATAGCATCAGATGGGAAAAATATACAAATGCTTGAAATCATTAACATGCAAAATTGTTAACAAGTTCATCAAATATGTTATTCAGGAAAACCATAGGAAAATAATACTTACAATCAGCTCTTTTCTTTTTGGATAAGATGCTCGGCTCGTGGCCGACGGATCCCAGGTTCATTCCTGCCCTGGGCACACCGGTGTTCTCTCATGTAGATTAGACAGTAAAAACTGAGGTCCCGTGTCACGTTTGGTGTGGCACGTATAAGATCCTTCACTGCTTCTGGGGGGGGGGGGGGGGGGGGTCCGCTGCAAAGGTCTGACTTTGTATGCAATGCATCAGGCAGATGCAGTCACAATATACGTGAGGTAATCGTGGAGTAACGTAAAATAATAATCGATCAATCAATCAATCGAGTTTTCAGGCAAGTAACGGTTATACGTGTTTTAATTCTGGCAGTTCTGATTTTTCAAACTGTTTCAAACATTAATACAAAACCAGTTTGAATCGTTAGAGAAGAGGTTTGAGAATCGTGTGTCGACCAACGCGCAACAGATCAAAAGGCAAATTACTGATTCTGCATATGAAAAACTAAAAGTAGAAGGTAACAAAATACAATTCAAATTTAATCTAGACATTCTTGATGAAATATAACAAGTTTTGAAACTCTGGTTCTGAAACTTTCAAAATCACAGAAAAACTACGCATTCGTAATAAGTTTATTAGAATCGCATGTATATCTCCTGCAGACTGACTTATAGTCTCTGAGTATAAATCCAGTGAAATTTCCGAAAATTCTGATTAAAAAAAGAACATCGGAAGCGCTGAACAAAGGGCGATCAAGATCAAGAATGCTAACACAAAGAATCGATGCTCAACTGCATAGAAATCGGTATCCTTTTCCTGACACAGAGAGTCAATTCCATTAGTCCTTCCGTGGGTACACAAACAAGAGGAACAGATCCAACAGATCTGTGTTTCAAGTTTTAACCAACCAGAACACTTACAGATTCGATGTCCACTTATTGCCGCACACGGAGGCTCCCATCCCTCCGCCCAAGCATCTAAGTACTGTATCTGATGACAAAGATAAGTATTGTTAGTAGACAGATTTTTTTTTGCATAGAGACTATTTTCGTTCATGTACCACGCACATAGTCCCAAACAATTAATGTTTGCATCTTTTTCGATTTATTTACCAGTGTTGTCATGGTATTTATAGTGATTTAAACATGCCCTCTGGTAGAAAAGAGTTTGAAAAAAAATATAAAAATGATATTAAAGCTTTTTGGTGCATTCCTGAGTATGTCATGAGGAAACAAGGGAGGAAACTGTAGTCTATAGTCAAGAAGTTTCGCATATCAATGTGTAGATCGACGAATGCCGAGCCCGATGGGTCTATTATTAGATCCCTTTTTAACACATGTTTGCGCATACATCGCTAAATATAGAACGGGTGTTTTCCAACTTCTGTATTACGTTGGTACACTAGCGAGTTTACGCGAGCGGTCGACGATCGCGCTTGGTAAATCAATCAAAGATTTATCAGATAGTTACAATTTACAAGTTTAATTTTTAGTTTAGTTTTCTGAAAGATACATCTACCTAATTGTATAATTATTAAAATCATATTTTGTACGCATTGGGCACAAGTATCTGTTCAAGTGTAAACAAGTACATTTTACTAGATTGTCACCGCTTGAAGTCACGTGACCTGAAGTCCCTACCATAGGAAAACAGTTGATAATGCAATTGATGAAATGTTAGATGCAAAAATTATTTCACGTTCTCAATCACCCTGAAGTTTTCGCATTGTTTTAGTTTCAAAAAAGGACAAAACCACAAGAATGTGTATAGATTTTCGGAAATTAAATCAGATAACTAAAACTACATCTTACTCACTTCCGTGGATAGATGACATAATTGCGCAATTAGGAAAAGCAAAATATTTCACCACTTTAGATTTGAAATCTGGATATTGGCAAGTAGCTATGGACCCGAAAGATAAAAACAAAACTGTTTTTGCTTGTCATAAGGGATTGTTTGAATTCAACAAAATGCGCTTTGGCCTGTGTAATGCTCCTGGAGTATTTCAACAATTAATGAGCATAGTGCTGGAAGGTTGTCAGGAATTCAGTAGAGCTTATATAGAAGACGTCATTATTTGGTCTGAATCTCGGGAAGAGAATTTAGCTCATATTCAACAGATATTTGATAGACTGAGAAAACAGGATTTGAAGTTGAAATTAAGGAAATGTACTTTCTTTAAAGAGGAAACAACTTATTTGGGATTCGTAATTAACCAAGTTGGAGTCAAGTCAGATCCACAGAAGGTGGAGGCCATTCGGACTTTGCCCTCTCCTGTTAAACTGTTAAAGAAATTCGTAGTTTCATAGGAATGTGTGGTTATTACAGACGTTTCACTTCTAATTTCTCAAAAATAGCTGAACCACTTATTGCGTTAACAAAGAAATATGCTACATTTCAGTGGTGTGAAAAATGTCAAAATGCTTTTGACACAGTCTCACAGTTGTTCCTCTTTTATCAGATCCGGACTTAAACAAGCCCTATACGTTATATACGGATGCGAGCAACACTTGCATAGGTGCATGTTTGACGAAACCTTGTGATGACATTCATTATTCCTATTCCGAATGTAATAAATGAAAAACCAATTTATTACCTAAGTCACAAACTCAGTGATACACAAACACGGTGGTCTACAATAGACAAAGAGGCGTATGCTATCCATTATGCGCTACAGAAGTTAGATCATTATCTTCACAATAGTTATTTTGTCATAAAAACAGATCATAAGTCCCTTAAATATATTCTTGATGACCCTATGGAAAATAAAAAGATTCAACTTTGGGCAATGAATATTATGGCGTATAATTGCAAAATTGGATATATAGCTGGTTGCGAGAATACTTGCGCTGATTTTCAATGTGTCGGATGAAAACACTGGTGATAAACCAGATTTTCATCGAAATACACTATAGGTCAATGCTTTGAACTCTAATAGATTTGAACCTAAAGACCATGCTAGTTGCAATGTGCAGAATGAAGAATTAAAACTACCAAATGTGAATGATCTGCAAGGTTTTAATATGCTTGAAGAACAGGACATATTCAAACTTAAAAATTAGTTGAAAAATGGTGAAGCTTCGAATGTCAATCAAGCTCATCATTTGATGGTGAAAGATATATTGTATTATATCTCTGATATCAACGACAACCCTACATTAAGACTGTGTGTTCTAAGTCATTTGAGAATGAATGTTATTAAGCAGTACCATGATGAATTGGGTCATATGGGTGTAGATCGCACCTTTTATTACATAAAAAGCAAATATTATTGGCCGAAACTTTATCAAGGTTTGCTAGTGTATATTCAGTCTTGTGTGACGTGTCAGACTAGAATTGTAAAGATGATGGATAAATCCAAACCACAAGTCCAAAAATCATGAAACCAGATGACATACAAAATCAGTGAAAAGAAATTTGACAACAGTGAAACCTCCTCTTATGGAAACAGCCATTCCACCCTACCCCTGGGTTAAAGTTGGGTTAGATATCACAGGACCTTATCCTACTTCCTTATTTGGAAATAAATACATAATCGCATTTGTTGATTTGTATTCCGGGTACCCAGAAGCATTTGCTGTAAAAGACAAATCTGCAGATAACATCACGCATTTGCTCATTAATGAAATATTTCCCAGATATGGTTCACTATTGCAATTGGTTACTGACAATGGTACAGAAAATGTTAATAAAGCTGCTAGAGAGACTTTAGAAGCTTTGAACATTCATCACGTGACAACATCGTATTACCATCCTCAAGGGAATGCCAAGGTCGTACGATTCATCGAACCCTACATGATGTCATGTCATAATATCTTAAAGATGAACATTCCGTATGGGATGTTTATTTGAATCAAACCTTAGCGGCTATAAGTTTTAACGTCAGTGATTCGACCGAGTTCTCCCCCTTTTTCGTACTTTCTAATAGAGACGTGGTTCTTCCCTTAGACAATATTTTGAAACCTCGACGCAAATATTTCGGCGACGATCAACATCAAATTGCATTACAAATACAGCACAAGTCATATTTAGTAGTCCATCGCAATTTAAAGAAAGCTAAAAAGGCTCAAGTTAAATATGCCGATAGAAACGGGAAACCAGTCACGTTTCAAATAGGAGATCTTGTCTATTATAAAAATCGTACTAGGAAGAATGAATTTGATGTCAGGTGGAAACCTTATTATAGAATTATAGAACAAACTTCTCCAGTTAGTTTTATAATTAAGAGTCAGCTTGATGGCACAACAACTAAACCACATGCTGAACAATTACGTTTGGCTAAGATAGATCAGTGGAAAATACCAAAAGATAACATGGGTAATCGGCTTAGGAGAACTAATTACGTAGTACCTCCGGAAGAAAGTGATGATGATTATGATAAATCTGACTCACATTCTGATGAGTCCGATGAAAATATTCCTCTAAGTAAATAAGCAAACAGGTATAGAACCCCAAGGGAGTCATCATCTAGTGAAGATGACATACCCTTGCTGGAATTGTCTACTATACTTAGACAGAGGATAAAAAGACAATTAAACCAAGAGAGTATTGAATAGGAATCAGTACAAGACCCCGAATTTAACGATGATGAAATGATTTTAGATGAAGTTTTCAGTAGTAAAACACCTAAGATATTTGAAGGTAAAGTCAGACATACAATCAGACGATGCAATTAATATGCAAGAAAAGAAAAGTTCTGTTGTAAAGGTACCAAATGTCACGCAATGATGCACCAAAAACAGATGAAAACGATATTGAGAGGATGAACACAGAGAATGTGTACCCGATTCTTCCGATGGCTTAAAAGACTTTGAGGGTATGGGATGAGACGACGTCCCTTGCCCGCTTGCGACAACATCTGGGTATGGGTTGAGACGACGACCCTTGCCTTTATTGGATTAAAACTGTAAATATTGATATGAATAGAACTTATTTGTTATTATTATATTGCTGGTGTTTTATAAACTGAATAATATTACCATGGTTATTAACCTGAGGATTTCTGACGATTGATCGACAAACAAAACATGTTACACAAACATTCGTTTTAAGAAAATATTGTGCCGAATATTTTCTAGTAACATGGGGAGGAATGTAAGGACGCGGTGTACCACGCTACCTAAGGAACAACCTAAGGATCACCAACCATGGATCCGCCGATCAATTGCTATTCACAATTAACTTTGGTGTGGCAATTTTGATACAGAAATGATGAATTTTATGTACAATTAATTGTCAAATTGATTGTGGACACTTGACAGTGATTGTTGACATATTGATACTGGATACTGAGTTTCGTTACAATTAAATGAACATTATAGTTTTATGCTATTTACAAGTGTTGTAATAATTGTTGTAAGCAAGTGGCTTCGTAGAGGGCATTAGTTTGATTACTGTAACATTATAGTAAATTATTTATACTTTGGGTATAAATGTATAGTGCTAAATAGAATTATTCAGACCCAGATTTACACCAAGACCCAGATCCAGATCAAGATCGAGACTTAGGTTTGATTTAGACATTGAAGATAGTAGATCATCGTACTGCCGGGTCTCGCCCTTTTTAGTAACACACGAAGCCACTATATCTACATTGTATATTGCCTCGAGTATATTGCTGTGAAGATTTCATTAAAAGTATAAACATACTTACTGACTTTAATTTGTCGCCTAAACACAACGCATTTCGAAGTACTGCCCTACATTCCTCTGTTACTCTGAAAATCCTTCCTAACTCTTCTTCTTCTCCAGACGCTAATTTTAATCCCTAATATATGTCACTAGTTTGTACATCGATAGCTTCTTTTATTTTTAAGATTTAGATCTATAGCTTTTCACAAGATGTTGTAAAATTGGTATTAATCTACAGGGGCTAGTGAATAATTCCTCTTTAATTAAATTTCAATGAACATGTTTGTCTAGACAAAGGATCTCTAACAGCGACTGGCATCATCGTAAAATCAGGCTCGACTGGAAATTCAAACATTGTAGATCAAGTCCGCATGTGATGTTCAAATTCTTACGAAAGTGATACAAATAGAGAGAGAGAGAGGTGCAAAATTTTGCACTTTTTTTCATATTTTCCCCTTAAATTAAATTAAGTTTTGTAATAGATTCTTAAGAACTAATTTCTTAATTACTGACAATTGCCCACCCTCCGTTCTACCATGGTAATGCTTTGATATTGTCCGTTTTATTTTCACATTTCAGACACAGTCTATTGTACGTATCGTACAATATTTTTAGATGATCTCGTGAACATTAGATCTATCGATTCCATGTTGGTTTTAGATATTTATAACCATTTCTAATCAACACTTTAGCGATTGACAAAAAAGGAGAAGTTGGGAGAGGTTAAACTAATTTTATACTTCAGGGATTCAGGTGCAGATTCAAACATTGCACGTGCCCCCTTCCGACAGGGAGCATAGGGGGTGGGGACAAAGACATCTTTGTTAAGTAAATCTTTTCATATTAAATCAATCACTAGCCAGAAACGTCCATAATACATTACAGATGTTATCAATTGCATAATTTTTTTTCAAAATTACCACCGGTTAAAACTTGATCGAAGCTGCAGACACAGTGAAAAGGAGATATCTGTCATGTTCTAATTTTTTTATTTACCAACCGTCCCCCCCCCCCCCTTTCGAGTTAAAATCAAAAATTTTGAATTTACTTGGAAGTTGGGGGGGGGGGGGGTTAAATACAAAAATTAGAACATGACATATGATCCATCAGGATGTATTGGCTTATGCGCTGATTTCAATGAAGTGGACAAAAACGCATGTTGTTTTTACAATTACGTATAGGGGCAGGTGTGGTGTAGTGGTTAAGCGCTTGGCTTGCGGCGCCGACGATCCGAGTTCGATTCCCGGGTTGCGCCACTATGTTTACGTGGTTGGTAACCTCCTGCTTTCATGTCGCGATATAACTGAAATATTGTTGAAAGCGACGTAAAGCACCAATCAATCAACCAACCAACCAACAATTACGTATATCATTTCCCGACAAGCATAGCCTTTATCCAATGATCGGGTTACACTTCCGTCCCCCTGATTTATTTATTAATTATTTCTAGATCCGTGCAAGTGTTAAATCAATATATGTTGACATGAATTACGTGTTTCATTTATATATATATATATATATTTTTTTTTTTTTGGGGGGGGGGGGGTATGGAAAACCGAGTAAGAAACCGTTCAAAGACCCTACAGAGGCTGTCAATTTGCTTACATACACTGTATCTTAATTTTTCTCGGGAAAGCCCATGAACACCCCCTCCCCTTCTTTTGCAAAAAAAATCGACCCCTTCCCCCCCCCCCCCCCCCGTGACTTTCTGTGTAATTCCAAATCTGCAAATCATGAAGTCAATTACTACCAATAGTACGAATATACATTATGTCCATCAATTTAACATTATTTTCGACACTACACATACACCCCCTCAATGGCCTCATGTAAAGACATATATACAATATACATAAATATATTAAAGATGCAATAATCGCTTTTATTTTATTCATTTATCTTTATATTAATCCCACCCAACCCTTAGTTTAGAAATCTTTAATTATTTGATCAGGTATGTATATTAAATATATAAGTTCCTGCTGATATTGTCAGCAAGGGGAAATGACGTAAGATGGATTTTAATGTAGGGAAATCATATACAGGCTAGAGGATGCTTCTTACTTTCCTGGGAATAACTCTATTTTCGCGGTTGAAATTGAATACCCTGTTAGTTCATTATGATTAATTAAGACAATATCCTACTTTGCGCCCAAGGTGGTATATTTAAACTAAGCTGCAATTCATGACCCCATTAAAATGATAGGGCCAAAAGTCCTTACATTGCGTAAACTTATAATTTTGATAAACCGAATGGCCGATGTTATAATATGAGCCTCCCCCCATAGCCAGACTTTCCTCCCGGCGGTCCTACTCTAGAGTGAGCCTTCCTCTCAAGGGGGAACGATC
Source organism: Pteria penguin (assembly GCA_035048485.1). Classification (NCBI taxonomy): domain Eukaryota; kingdom Metazoa; phylum Mollusca; class Bivalvia; order Pterioida; family Pteriidae; genus Pteria; species Pteria penguin. The sequence continues at coordinate 33,942,604 of CM068584.1, forward strand.
ACGCTAGAGTCAGCCTTCCCCCTGATCAAGCAGAATGCAAGGACTAATTTTCTAGAAAAATGCACGCGTGTGATAGACAGTCAACATCAAGTATTACCTCGGCCGGGTATTACTATGGTTTGCTAAGATTCAGATTCTATATATCATTTAGGATATAAACTGTGGCGGATCCAAGATTGCCCCCCACCCCCAACAAAAATGCATGAATTCGAATAATATTTCACAGACGTGTTGCTCTGGGCTCAAGGGTGTGTCATGACCTTGACACACATGTATCTTCAAGGTCAAGGTCACAATGTATATGATGGGTAAGTCTTTGTCTGGGCAATGACTTTTTATCCCTTGCATAGATTTGAGTAATATTTCACAGAATCGTTGCCTAAGATCAAAGGGTGTATTTTGACCTTGAACCAAGGTTATATCTGAAAGGTCAAGGTCACAATGCATATGATGGGTAAGTCTTTGTCTGGGCAATAACTTTTTATCCCTTGCATAGATTTGAGGTACGTAATATTTCACAGAATTGTTGCCCAAGACCCAAGGGTGTGTCTTGACTTTGAACCAAAGTTATATATGCAAGGTCTTGGTCACATTGTATATGATGGATGGGTAAATTTTTGTCTAGTCCATAACGTTTTACCCATTGCACGGATTTGAATAGTATTTCACAGAATTTCTAGCAATATGGGAATGTTTCTATGCTTTCAAATCCATCCCTTACTAGGAGTTGTTGGCAATACAATGTTCTTCATTTATCACCTTCCATCAGTACTCTCAGTGCTTTGATTCATAACCTCATTACGGTCAGATATCTAGGTAAAACTTCTTTGATTTCAGATGCTCTAACAACACTTTTGAAATTTTTAGGATCCACATTTGATTAATTCCACTTCTGAAATATATTATTTCGTAATATCTATGAAGGCCAGATTTAATTTCTGATAATATTTGTGTGAGTAACTTCGAGGTACCAGCGATAAAGCGTTGTTTGTTAGTTCCCTCTTTCAACAATTTAGGATTAATATTGTCTGGACCGCTGGCTTTGCTTGTTTCGAGATGTTTAAGGACGTCAGATACATATTGCTCCGATATAATAATTGTATTAAAAAGTAAAAGCGGAGGTTCCATATGAGGGAGGGAAGAATAGCTGTCGTCTACAGTACTTTGGTTACAGAAATATTAAGGATGTAACTGTGTTTCTATCTTGCCTACATTTAGCCCAAGCTTCGCGTATGTTTGTTGATTTTGCCACTTTATGTAATCAATTTGGAACCAGGATTTGTTTTTGTACTGCATTATGAAACCGTTGGGTAAATCCAACGGTCGTATTTGGACTATTTTCTTTGGGATGGTTTCTTCTGCTTCGGCTGTGAAGATATTGTCTGTAAGTGCAGTGATCTGATCGTCAATAGTTTTGTTGTTGATGTCCCAGTTGCATTCTTGTAGTGCATGCAAGCATCGGTCGTAATCAGCGCCGTCGTATTGCCAAATCTTACGTTTATAACTGGCAAATACAGTTTACACAGTATGGTGATCACTACAGAACGGCTCAATTGTTTCTTTGTCAATACATTTGATAGAATTTGACTCAAGTATAAGATCGATTAACGTAGATGATGTAAATGTTATTCTAGTTGGAGTATCTTGGAGTATCGATCAACTGGATGAGTCCAAAATTGTCTATTATATGACATATTTTTACTTTTAGGAGGATCGAAAAGGTTTTCATTAAAGTCGCCCAATAGTATAATGTAAAGATGATGGATAAATCCAAACCATAAGTCTAAATATCATGAAACCAGAGGACATACAAAATCGGTGAAAAGGAAAAACAAGTGGAAAATAACAAAATATGTCTACGTGAAGAGCATATGTGAATCCCTGTGATGGAATGAGGTCAGGTGCCCGGGGAGAGTGAGCATCTCCTGTTTGCTAGCAACACCCGTCACATATACCCAGTAGAAAGAGTCAAATCGTGTAAAATCCATATGTATTTATATATGGAGAAGTCAAAGTAGGTAACCTTCTAGTATAGAAGGTGTCAAATCTGTGTAAAATGATCGGAATCGGCCTCAGTGCAGAATAATGTAATATAATGTTTGGGCATGATTCGAGCGCTTTTTCAATAGAAACCACTACACTATTCCAATCGCTAAACTTAGGGTGCGTGTAGAAAGTTCCTATCAGTGTTGGCGTTCCTAAATGACGTTCTATTCCTTGAAACATTTCAAACGTTACAGAAGCTGTCCAACGTTTCAGACAATATGACATGAAATTGAGGGCCAAGAAATGTGATCTGTACAAACAGGAAGTTAAGTACCTTGGAAAGACAGTTGGACGAGATGGGATGAAGCTAAGTAGAATCTTTATTGAAACTATGGGTAAATGAACTGTCCTGAGTAGAACGCTTTTGTGGATTAACAAATCACCAAAGGAATTTCATTTAACATTTTGCTAACATCTCTCACCTTTACACGGGATTACAGGTAAAAATAAGTTCCATTGAAATGATGGGCACCAGGAGGCCTATGAAAAGTTGAAGTCAGCTCTTTGTGGTGCCCCAGTGCTTAATATCCCAACCCAAGATGTACGCTGCATCTTGAATTCAGACGCGACAGACAGTTGTATAGGGGCTGAACTACTTCAGGTTGCAGACGGAGGGGAGCGTTTTATTTATTACTGTAGCTTTCCCTTAACACCAGAGCAGAGAAGATCTTGCACCACCCATAAATAACTTTGCGCCCTGATAAGTTTCACAAGATATTTCAGACATTATCTCCTGGGATGACAGTTTCAAGTCAGGAATGACCATAGCAGCCTTCAGTGGCTCATGAACTTTACGAAACCTATAGGACAACTTGCCTGATGGTTAGAGGACCTTATTGAGTACTGTGTGGATATCAAACACAGACCAGGAAGTAAACTTGTAAACACTCGCAACTAAGCAAAGTGAAAAGGATAAACAAATTGAAGAGCTGGAAAATAAAGTGGAGAGTTTGGAAATGTATTGGCGACGTAATAGTGTCCGTGTTAGTGGGATACCCGAAAGAGCTGATGAGGACACAGATGAAATTATCTGGCGAAGGGCATGGGTGCAGACATACCCGAACATGCACTCGGCAGGAGCCATCATGTATGCCCAAGAAACCACGCCCTATTATTGCGAAATTCATAGGACACAACACTAAAGTGAAATACTTGAAAGGGAAATTTCACCTTCGTAAGCTACCTAACAAGAGTGGTGTGTTCATTATCGAGGATCTGACCAAAAGGGGAACAGGATGGTTTGTAAAAGCACGTTCCACGAAAAAAGGCCAGGTCCAAACTGCTGGACACGTGATGGCATGCTTTTTGTTAAAGTGTTAGAAAGTGACCGTCAAACTAGAAACTTGAGGGGCTACATCAATCGCTTCACGATCAGATGACGCAACGTAAATCTGTCTTCTCGGCATCCACCGACGTAGATGATACACAAACGATTAAAGTCACCTCACTCATGTTAATGAGTTATATTATTCGACATTGTTACTACCTAATGTATATATGCTTATTTTATGAATCCATTTCCGCAAAACAATCTCAAAGCAATTGAAAAACGAGTGTACCACAAATTGAAAGTACACGTGTTAAACACGTGGCATTGTTTATATTTTGTAAATTACGCATAGTAAGCTCCGCTTACTAAACTAAATTTATCCGTATACTGTCGACCGAGTAGTTATTCGCATATTATGAATCTTACACCTTCTTATCGTCAGACAACACTGTACAGTTGTTCCTCCAAGTGAGATATCCTATCCACTATTTTAATTCACACATACTTGATAACTCATATCATTTTCGTGCATTAGCATGCTCACCGCGATCTGTGTATTGTGCTGAAATGCCCCATGTTACATTTGTGTACCTATTCCTTATATGGAATAAGGCTTGTTTTCCGGTTTTTGCGTTACGCAATCTTTATGTATTGTGTCATTTATAATAGGTATAATATCCCTTGGTACAGCTTACAACATCACGATGAACACATGGTGTTTAAAATTCGTTTTTCTTACGTTTTTGTTCTGTCTTCCAATCTATTCAGACTGTTGCATAATGCCTCATTTTTTCATATATTTTTTTCGGTGAGCTAAACCCCGAACCATGTTTTATACGATTTATTGAAGATTCTTCGTTGAGAACCCACCCTCCTTTGTAAACTTTATTTATATCATAATTCATAAATAGATATTGACATAGAGATGTACAGAGAGGGTGCATTTACTGCAGAAACAAACCTATTGGTTTACAGCCACTATTTTTGCTCATGTCATTGGCTTATGTGTCACTTATTTTAAATTGTCATACTTGCAATATTTCTGACATGTATACTTATTTTCAACCAGCCACCATTTTTATATCTTGGTGCGAATTTTGAATATCCGCTCTTTAATTGTAGAATATTGCTTTCTTATTCTCCTGGTATGTTGTTCACAAAGAAACTTAAGTCTAAGCCCAAGAATTGAGACCTATATGGTAGCATGTGTTTTAATTCTAAGAAGTTTTAAAAAGTTTTTCCGTAAACAGTATATCTGACAAGCTATTCACAGACAATCTTTCGACAAATTCTTAGTATAAGGACACATGGTATTTTAGGTCTCAATTCTTAGACTTTGGACTCCTGCTTTCTGGGGATATTGAAACCAATCCTGGCCCGCATGATTTAAGTAATGTACATAATTTACCAATCTGCCATATTAATGTTCAAAGTGTATATGCTACACTTGATTTGCTAGCGGTTGAGCAGGGGAAATTTTATATTATTACCGTAAGTCAAACCTGGTTTGATAAGTCTATTAAATCATCACTGCAAAAAACCCCCAAGTTTCCGCTTGCGGAAACCCTGCGGAAACATGAAGTTTCAGGAGGCGGAAACTTGCTGGAAATGTCCCAGTTACTGCAGGTTTCCGCATGGAAACCTGATGTTTCCGCAACTGAAACCTTGCGATAACCTGCAGTAACTGGGACATTTCCAGCAAGTTTCCGCCATCGGAAACTAGCGGAAACCGGGACATTTAAGGAAATGTACATAAATGAAACCAGCTGAACTCAGAACATATCCTCCATATAAACTGGAAAATAAAATTTTTCTGTAACCAGCCTACGGAAACTGGCGGAAACCTGCTGAAACTAGGACATTTTGTAATAAATAAAATATCTAATTATGTAGTAAAAATGCCAAGAGATGTTGTTTCCCCGGAAGTAATGGTAGAAATCAACCTCTTGCAATTCAATAAAAACTGACAGCTAATTTTGTATCTTGAAATCTAATATATCTACTGTATAGGCCATCACATTTTCAGAGACAAAAAAAAAAAAATTACACAAACAAAAGAAATACAATAATAATTCACAATTGTTTAATAGTATTCAGTATATGTTCAAACTTGCACATACAACATTCACAAAGTAACTGACAAAGCTTTTTAAATTCCTGTGTTTTGAAAATGTTTACAGCGTTTCATTTCGCCACTTCAAGATTAAACAAAACCAGAGCAAATGAATGAAATCAATGTTCTGTCCTTGTAATCAAACTATCTGAATTTTCACATATATGTGTTCCTGTAAGAATTTGAAACTTGCGACGTTGTGTACATTGAGAATTGCATTCTTTAATGTCCTCTCATTGATATTCTGTCAGTGATCTTCATCACTGTCATCTTAATCCTGCTTCTGAAACAAGAGATGTAAATTAAAAACTACACATATATGTACATAAGAGACTAAATCAGAAATTTAACTTGGAACTACATGTCCATATAATTAAGTGCTTTAACAGAACAATTCTGAATAAGCTTCCCTAAACAATACACCAAAAGTTACCATTTTATTTTTTAATTCCATGCATGCCATGCATAGATCTACCTCAAATGTCAACAAATCTAAATAGATTCCAGTGGCAAAATATAACAGTACTTGCAATCGTGCATAACAAGGACAAATACTTTTTCTAAATCTAGTAGAAAACTGACAGTCATTAGGGGCCAAATGGATGCCTGTCGCCATGACCTTGACTATAATTTTGTATCAATAGAAAGGTCTTGTCACAAGGAACACATATGCTAAATACTAAAGCCCTACTTCTAATAATTCAATAGTTACAGTCAGTGTTAAAGTTTTTCAAATGCAGGTCAAAGGTCAATGTCAAAGCCCCATAATATCAAAAGAAATGTCTTTTCATAAGGAACACACATGCCAAATATGAAAGCCCTACTTCTTACGGTTCCACAGTTATGGTCAATGTTAAAGATTTTCAAATGCAGGTCAAAGGTCGATGTCAAAGCCACATGATAAAAAATCTTGGTACCAACTGAAAGGTCTTGTTATAAGGAACAAACATGCAAAATATGAAAGCTCTACCTGTAACAGCGTACGAGATGAGGCCAATGTTTAAGTTTAGTTGACAGACGGACAGACAGAGTGATTACTACAGTATAGGGCACTCACTTATGAAGCAGGGCTTAAATAAAGAAAATATAAAAAAAAGTGAATCGTTAATTGATAGATGTATAATGGGAAAAAATAATCTTACACATGTTTGCTGGCTTTACTTAAAAAAGCTACATTGAAATAACTCTGCAATTTCTTACTAAAACAATATACATATACATTTTTCACATGTTTGCTGTTTATGCAGTGAAATATCGCTATGTCATAAATTAATTTATGACATAGCTGACGTCATAGCGTGGATAAGAATTTTGTCAAGGCTGTGTTTATGAAATAAACACATTTAAACTGAGTGTAAACATGTGATAAAAAGAATCGGAAATTAATTTTCATTTCATATGGTATGAATGAAACTCGTTGTGTGTTTTATATCCCCTCGCCAAGGTTCGGGGATATAAAACAAACAACTCGCTTCATAAATACCGTATGAAATGAAAATTCATTCAAGATCATTTATAATTTATGACATTTTATCACATTTTACTTCCTCCCTCAACCCTTTTAGCTTTCTACTATATTATATATGAATATCAAATAAACTAAGTAGCATATTACCATATCACTAGTGAAAATTACTTCTAGTACTTGTATATGTATAAGCAAAATTATACTGTATAAATACATGTACAGAATGCATGCATATTTTTTATATTGTTCGTAGTTCCACATATGTCAGTTTAATATATGATTCAGCTTAGTTCAAATTGTTGGGAGCTTAGCTATTAGATTGAAATGTCTTAAGTTCAAATCCCACAGGTAGCTATTCGCTGTCATATGTTTCATGTCATGTTATGGGGCACGTCAATGATCCCTCACTGCTTCACATAGGTTTGTTGTATATGTCTAAATGTCTGTGTAAATTAAAGAAGACTGAAGAATCAAGCAAACAAAACTGCAGTACAATAAATATTTTGTTTATCGTTTAATAAACAAAGACCTTAATTAACTTAATCGCCCTTTCATCAAAATTAAATTTGCAAATAAAGGTATTGATTATTTAAATTTCGGCCAAATTTTAAATCATAAGTCTGTTTTAGAGAAAATACCTCCATATTTCAAAAACAAAGATCCGCCATGTATTTCCTATAGCTACACGCCATCAGTTGCATCCAAAATTTATAATTACAAAGGGTTTCTACAGTGTCTTGATCTTAGCAACTCTGCATGCCATTCTCAACCGTGTGCATGTTCCTCATTTAATTTCGTATATTCTCCTTGTGGCCATGTCATTACTGGTGATCTCGATATAGTTAAAAACACTAAATTAAGAGAACTTTTACTTAAAGGTCCAAAACACAGAGAACCCAGATCATTCACATGGAGCCAAAATTTTGAGAATATTATGAACTGCTGCGAGGAATATGCCACACGATGGGCAAAAAGAGAGGACGTACAAGTCGACACTATTTCGGAATGGATAAAATCTATTGCAGTACTGCTGAGATCAAAAATTTAAAAATTACAAGGTTCTGTAAACACCAGATTCGAATCTATTTTTAAAGATCCTGATGTTGTCAGAGAACTTACCTTCCTCCAAGAACATTATATCATTACACCAGCAGATAAAGCATCTAATAATTATACATTTACTTGTAAGAAATATTACTTTGACAGCCTAGTGAAAGAATTACGATTAAATTCAGCTCCAGGAAATCCTACTTATACTCTCACGAACTTTTCGGTTTCGGAAGTACTCGAGAATCATAAATCTGTCCTCAATACGTTTGGTATTGACTCAAATAAATTGAATTTAGAACTTCCATATTTGTACTGTATTCCAAAAATGCACAAAACTCCGTACAAACAACGCTTTATCGCTGGTTCCTCGAAGTGTTCCACAAAATCTGTATCGATGCTACTCACAAAAATATTATCAGAAATTAAATCTGGCCTTCATAGATATTGCGAAACAGTATATTCCAGAAGTGGAATTAATCAAATGTGGGTCCTTAAAAATTCAAAAGAGTTGTTAGAACATCTAAAATCAAAAAGTTTTACTAAAATTCACTCCATCAAGTCTTTTGACTTTTCGACTCTGTACACAACGATCCCTCATCAGAAATTAAAAGACAGATTAGCGGAAATTATTCAAAATGCATTTACTAGTAAAAACGGAAGCCGCAAATTCAAATATATAGTAATAGGCCACGATAAAACTTACTTTGTTAGGGAAAATTCTGATTCCAAAAATAAATACACTGAAACAGCTGTCATCCAGATGTTGAACTTTCTTATCGATAACATTTTTGTGGTGTTTGGAGGTACGGTTTTCAACAAATTGTCGGCATTCCAATGGGCACTAACTGTGCTCCGCTTCTGGCTGACATATTCCTTTATTCATACGAAGCTGAGTTCATTCAGTCTTTGCTTTCGCAAGGAAAAAAACAATTGGCTCTTGGCTTCAATTTTACTTACAGATATATAGATGACTTGCTTTCAATTAGTAATCCTTCATTCGCGGATTACCTTAGCATCATCTATCCAAATGAACTGGCGGTCAAAGAAACCACAGAAACTAGTAATTCTACTTCGTATTTAGATATTATGTTGTCTTTCGACATTAATGGTCAATTAAACACCTCACTCTATGACAAACGTGACGATTTCAATTTCGCTATCACAAACTTTCCTTTCATAAGTAGCAACATTCCATCATCGCCCGCATACGGCGTATTCATATCTCAGTTAATACGTTATTCCAGAGCATGTTCAAATTACATTGACTTTGTTCTGAGGGCTAGGCGACTTTCAGTTAAGCTGCTCAACCAGGGTTATATATGTGCTAGACTAACAACGTCACTGAGGAAGTTCTATGGTCGTTACGAGACTCTTCTTACTCAGTATGATATCTTGTTATCCAGACTTTTAAATGATATTCTGGACTGAGACCGATTCCGATCATTTTACACAGATTTGACACCTTCTATACTAGAAGGTTACCTACTTCGACTTCTCCATATATAGATACATATGGAATTCACACGATTTGACTCTTTCTACGGGGTATATGTGACGGGTGTTGCTAGCAAGCAGGAGATGCTCACTCTCCCCGGGCACCTGATCTCACTCCATCACAGGGGTTCACATATGCTCTTCAAGTAGACATATTTTGTTATTTTCCATTTGTTTTTCATTTTCACTGATTTTGTATGTCCTATGGTTTCATGATTTTTGGACTTGTGGTTTGGATTTATCCATCATCTTTACATTCCCTTGGTATATATTGACAAGGAGAGAAGGACCGAGGGATTCAAACGCAGAACTGACTGAAGTCACAGGTCATAGAAGCAATAATGTCCCCTATGTGTATAATATGCTATTAGCATATGTTTTAGTATATTATACAGAGAAGGGCACAAGGTCAAGCTTGCATCAACGACCTGTAACGTAAGTGAATGGGAGGCTATGTGAATTACATGTATTTCCATCACATACATATAGCTTTATTTTAAACCACTCACCGACCCAAAAAGGCCCTAATGTGCTAATGTTAACAGTGGGATAGAGAAGTATGATAATCAAACCCTCAATCACTACTTAAAATTAGATAATAGTACTTGAAACAATGTAAAAGTCTCTAACCTCCCATCTTACTTTTCTTTGCATCTCTGCATTTCACATGCTGAATTTGATTTCTTCCTCTATTTCTTCTTTACAAGATCATCTTATATATTGTGATTTTCTGAGATTTTTTCTGCATCTGCAATTGAGCAACAATTCATTCTGACAGCAATAAAATTTTATAAATCATAATTACTATATACTCACACTAAGGCTTAATGATGAATTGTGCTAAAAGAATTATAGTACGTTTATTAGTAGACTTCCAAGCATAATCAGTAGCCCCTATTTTTAGTATATATTTAATGTAATAATGGTGATAGGGGCTAGCTATCAAGCACGCTTGGTCTCTAAGGATAAAAATAGCAGCTTTATAAAGAGTTTTTTTTAGGAAAAGCTAATTCTTGATCTGAATATTAATCAATTTAATTCAATACTTTTTATTTAATGTTGATTTTTTATATATACATGTAGCATTTAACATGATTATCAAAAAATACTGATACTCCTTTTTAAAAAATCAATGATAATAATGATCAATACAATATCCATTCAATATTGATTCAACTTCAAGAGGTCCCTTGACAGTGAAAGGCAAATGTTGCTTTTTAGGGTCACTGCCTGAAAAAAAGAAGGGGCACCCCTTACATTTGCCATTCGATCTTTATATCAAAAATACTACATAACGTTTATGCACACAGTATATACATCTACATGTCGATGGATAGAATTTCAGCACATGAAGTGATGAATGAAGTAATTAAACTTAATTTAACACCCCCCCCTTTTCCCTTATACTTTATTTTTTAATTGATAAATCCTGTAGGGTAAGATATAAAATTTCAAGTTAAACATCAACTGTTTCGTACATACATGCAACATTTCAGGTCTTTATCAATGAAATCACGCTGTAGCTGTATGTACACTTACTGTACTGGCTACTGGAGTACTGGCGTACTGCATCATCATCATATATGCATGTACGCGTCAGATCGGGATCACTCGAACATGAATTAAAAATAAATGGACTGTAAACTAGTTGATGAATATATTATGAATTTGGATATACATACCTTGCGTATTTAACTTTAAATACAGATCTTCTGTAAAGGACTTCTAGATGATTGGAATCCGCGGGAGAGCTGTATGTTTTGAGAATTCTGATTGGTCAATTTAAATATTTTTTTAAAAATCCATAAATTTATATTCTAATTTTAAGATTACTATAATAACGATCTTTGTGAGAGTTGTCTCAGGATAGTCGCGGGAATCAATGCAGAATAAAATACAATTATATCATTTTTCTGCATTTCCACTGATTGATAAAAAAAAAAGGGGGGGGGGATTTTATTGGTTCAGATCCGTGTTTGATTTGCTTTATACAACGACTTATACACAACTTCCTTATAAGTCTTTGATTTATATTAAAGAAAATCCGGCCCATAACAACAAAATTATCTTTAACCACATCCAGGGACGTTTGTAACGCACGTCCCTGCCACATCAATATCCATACAGTGTCAGTTCATTGGCTTTCCATCGATCATTTCAAATGTTTTTAAAGAGACATCTTTTTGTGAACTCAGAAAGATTTCTTTAAGAGAGGGCAGATCATGGAGATTATAATAAACTAAGAAATGCCAAATTGTCACGCGTACCGTACGTGCCAATGATTCCCCGGGGTAACCGGCCCGGACCCCTATGCCGGCTCGAGCGGGACCGGCCACTCCCGCACTCCAGGCTTGGATGGAAGTCTACAGGCGGCAAATCTACATCCTTGTCACACATGCCTCTGGGTCCGCCACTGGCACACTTTACACATTTTTTATATTTATTTTCCCTCTTCACGGCTTATCTTGATAAGACTCTGGCAAGGATTTAGAAACAAAGTTTTGGTTTCAAAATCTCGCATGCTATTCTAAGGACTTATATGTGTAGATATATAAGTCCTTGGCTATTCTTATGCCGGCGCAGGACTTTATTAATTAATAGCATATGGGAAAAAACCCACACAAACATTTCCCCCGTTTCCCCATTCTCGGCTAAAAAGTACTGAACAACTTCGTGTGCCCCTGTAGGCCTATACGCGGGGACTTCGCTTCGAATTTTACATATATTTGAAATGATCTGTTAGCCTAGTCATTCAATATTCAGCAGCATGGTATAAATGTACGTATATAATATGAATATACTGTGTAATGTCACAATGCATATAACATATACCTGGTAACGGTAAAGTTTATTGGAGAACAATAGACCAGATAGAAAGGTGTGAAAAGATGGGCGCAAGGATGGAGCTTAAGGAAGTTACTCAAATTGCAAATTGTTAAATATGCAGGAAATGAAATTAATTCTTTTTTCTGATACATTTTTACAAATTCCACACACATCAATGTTTAAAACTTAATTGATCAAAAGTTTTACCAAGGAATTGATTTAGCCAGGGACGTATATACGTCCCTGATTTAGCAAAACACGCTCCATTGTTCAATACAATTGGGCAACAACCCCCCACCCCCTCTTTGTCAAGTAATCGAGGTTTTCTTTGAAGTTCTTCATACTTTTACACACATGTACTCTATTTTTTACTGTATCTTGGTCGGTTTAGTCTCAGTGGTAACTGAGATTGATTTTTTTTTTGCCTTTTCTCACATGGAATTAACTAAATCTCTCTCTCCGAGGCTTTCTCTCTCTGTCTGTCTCTCTCTCTCTCTCAAATTGTGCAGAGAATTTTGTATATAATTTATTTCAGTAGATGTTCGATTCATCCATCAATGAGCAAGTAGGGAAAAATTCTCCCGCCTCGCTTTCCTATCGCCCTAATCCCTTGTTCATATCAATATACATGTATGTATAATATATATTCTTGGGGTTTTTTATATATATATAGTTATACTTTTAATCACAGGGCTTTCGGATCGTTGCCCCCCTTCAATTATACCAATATATATTGGTATAATTGAAGGGGGTGGGGGGGGGGGGGCAACGAGCCGAGAGTCATGTGCTTTTAATATACAGTAAGTACTTTCTACCAGGTATTGCCGTGACTTGACTTGGATCGAAATAAAAATCAGTCGAGATTAACGTGTAAACTTTGAGATGCCTGTTGAACTAGGAGTATATTTTTATTAAACAGTATTAAACATTAGTGAAACAATAGTATGCACATTATTCTGACTTTTGTAGAAATATGCATGGATAAATTTTGTTTGTTCATACTTTGAAGTTTCTCTGTCTGTAGTCTGTTGGCACCACTACAGTGCAGTACATATATCAATTAGGCCTGTATAAATTAATGGCTTTGATACTAAACCTAGTTACAAAAATGGCCTTTGACCAGAGACATATAAAGTATATATGTCTCTGCTTTTGACTTTGTAATCAATATTATGTTTAGTGTAAGTTCTTGGTTATCTTTATCAATATTACTATTAGGTTGCTCATCTAACTTGATTGATTTAGTATCATCATGTACCAAATCTAAGAGTAAGATACATAAATATATTTGAATTTGAAACAAAGATATAGTTTGAAATAGATATACTGTATCCCATGTAAAGTCTAATTATAGGACATGTCAAGATATTTAAAAAAGAACTTGTGAAGTATAATTATACATTGCATTTCTAGCTTCTAGCAATATATTGATTTGCCTTTTTTTATTATGATTACTTATCCAATACATTTCAGTTAATTGCCATTTTCTTTTAAATGAGAAATTGCTTAATTTATTTACTTAGACAGTGGAGTACATTCTGAATGTGGTATTTAAGTGTTTAAGTAATATACAGAAAAGAGCTTTTACATGAAAATGAGATAACAATTTTCAGATTATATGAGAAATGATTTTATCAAAATATCATAGGATTATATATACCGTTATGAACCAGTCTACCTCTAGTAAAACTAAATTATCATATATCTCATTTAACTTGAACAAACAAAATCACAATGCATATAGTAGACTTTTAGGTTTAGAAAGAATTTTAAAAGGTATACTTTCTATCAGCTTTATGTCTTTATATTTAATTTAAAAAATGACAGTCATCTGTAGTCTGCTTAACCTTATTATTAAGCTTTATGACATTTCACTTCTCTCAGCATTTGTAAAAAGAACATATATACATATTATTGAAATGTTTACAAAATAAAAGTTAAATCTTAATTGACATAAAGTTCCTGTAGAACTCAGGTTGTTAAGTTTTGAATATTAGTCTCCATTAAGTTTTCGCCTTGCAGAAACCTGTAGAAGTGTTTGTGAGAAGTTTCAATTATGCAAGTTTCCGCAGGTTTCCGTTGCAGAAACCTTCCGGAAACTTGATGTCCAAGTGTACTCTTAGCATTTTTAAGAAGACCATACACATATTATTGAACTGATTGAAAAAAAAAAGTTGAATCTTGATATAAATTTTCTGTAGAAATCAGGTTGTTAAGTTTTGAATATAAGTTTCCATTAAGTGTTCGCCTTGCGGAAACCTGCGGAAACTTTAAGCCAAAAGTTTCCACCAAGTTTCTGCAAAACTGAAATCTGCGGAAACTTCACATACAAGTTTCCGCAGGTTTCCATTGCGGAAACCTTCCGGAAACTTGATGTCCCAGTTTCCGCAAGGTTTCCGGAGTTGCGGAAACTTGGGTTTTTCTGCAGTGCATGTGACTTAACTTTATCCTCTTATCAACCTCCCATCCGTCTCGATCGTAACAGGCATGGAGGGGGCGTGGTTGTCTTGGTAAGAACTGGTATCTCATTTACAGAACGGCATGATTTGTCAATTCCAAATCTAGAGGATGTTTGGATCCAAGTGAGTTTTGAGAGGAACTTTCTACACGCACCCTAAGTTTAGCGATTGGAATAGTGTAGTGGTTTCTATTGAAAAAGCGCTCGAATCATGCCCAAACATTATATTACATTATTCTGCACTGAGACCGATTCCAATCATTTTACACAGATTCGACACCTTCTATACTAAAAGGTTACCTACTTTGACTTCGCCATATATATATATATATATATATATATATATATATATATATATATATATACATATGGAATTTACACGATTTGACTCTTTCTACTGGGTATATGTGACGGGTGTTGCTAGCAAGCAGGAGATGCTCACTCTCCCCGGGCACCTGATCTCACTCCATCACAGGGATTCACATATGCTCTTCAAGTAGACATATTTTGTTATTTTCCACATGTTTTTCATTTTCACTGATTTTGTATGTCCTCTGGTTTCATGATATTTAGACTTATGGTTTGGATTTATCCATCATCTTTACATTATACTATTGGGCGACTTTAATGAAAACCTTTTCGATCCTCGTAAAAGTAAAAATATGTCATATAATAGATAATTTTGGACTCATCCAGTTGATCGATACTCCAACTAGAATAATATTTACATCATCTACGTTAATCGATCTTATACTTGAGTCAAATTCTATCAAATGTATTGACAAAGAAACAATTGAGCCGTTCTGTAGTGATCACCATACTGTGTAATTGTGTATCAACTTTGTCTAAACTGTATTTGCCAGTTACAAGCGTAAGCTTGGGCAATACGACGGCGCTGATTACGACCTATACAGGCATGCACTACAAGAATTCAACTGGGAAATCAACAACAAAACTATTGACGATCAGATCCCTGCACTTACAGACAATATCTTCACAGCCGCAGAAGAAACCATCCCAAACAAAATAGTCCAAATACGACTGTTGGATTTACCCTGGTTTCATAATGAGGTACAAAAACCAATCCGGGTTCCAAATGGATTACATAGAGTGGCAAAATCAACAAACGTACGCGAAGATTGGGCTAAATGTTGGCAAGCTAGAAACACAGTTACATCCTTAATATTTCTGTAACCAAAGTACTGTAGACGACAGCTATGCTTCCTTCCATTATTATATCGGAGCAATATGTATCTGACATCCTAAAACATCTCGATACAAGCAAAGCCAGCGGTCCAGACAATATTAATCCTTACTTGTTGAGAGGGAACTAACAAAAATGAACAAAGATCCTTACAAACAACGCTTTATCGCTGGTACCTCGAAGTCACTCACAAAAATATTATCAGAAATTAAATCTGGCCTTCATAGGTATTGCTAAATAATATATTTCAGAAGTGGAATTAATAAAATGTGAATCCTAAAAATTTCAAAAGTGTTGTTAGAACATCTGAAATCAAAAAACGTTTTACCAAAAATCAATTCATCAACTCTTTTGACTTCTCGACTCTTTGCACAACGATGCCTCATCAGAAATTATCCAAAATGCATTTACTATTAAAAACGGAAGCCCAAAATTTAAATATATAGTTATAGGTCATGAAAAAATTTACTTTTTTTAGGGAAAATTCTTATTTCAAAAATAAATATACTGAAACAGATGTCATCAAAATGTTGAACTTTCTTATCGATAAAATTTTATGGTGTTTGGAGGAACTGTTTTTCAAGAAACTGTCGGCATTCCAATGGGTACTAACTGTGCCCCGCTTCTGGCTGACATATTCCTTTACTCATACGAAGCTGAATTCATTCAGTCTTATCTTTCGCAAGGAAAAACAACTGGCTCTTCGCTTCAATTTCATTTACAGATATATAGATGACTTGCTTTCAATTAATGATCCTTCATTCGCAGATTACCTTAGCATCATTTATCCAAGTGAACTGGAGGTCCACAGACACCACAGGAAGTAGTAATTCTATTTCGTACTTAGATATTATGTTATCTTTTGACATTAATGTTCAATTGAACACCTCACTCTATGACAAACGTGACGATTTCAATTTCGCTATCACAAACTTTTCTTTCACAAGTAGCAACATTCCATCATCGCCCGCATACGGCGTATTCATATCTCAATTAATACGTTATTCCAGAGCATGTTCAAATTACAATGACTTTGTTC
The DNA here is from genome assembly GCA_035048485.1 of Pteria penguin. NCBI lineage: Eukaryota > Metazoa > Mollusca > Bivalvia > Pterioida > Pteriidae > Pteria > Pteria penguin. The sequence continues at coordinate 33,959,572 of CM068584.1, forward strand.
TGAGGGCTAGACGACTTTCAGATAAGCTACTCAACCAGGGTTATATATGTGCTAGACTAACAACGTCACTGAGGAAGTTCTATGGTCGTTACGAGACTCTTCTTACTCAGTATGATATCTTGTTATCCAGACTTTTAAAGGATATTTTGTACTCAACCGATTCGATCATTTTACACAGATTTGACATCTTCTATACTAGACGGTTACCTACTTTGATTTCTCCGTATATAAATATATATAAAAATTTATACGACTGACTCTTTCTACTGGGTATATATGACGGATGTTGCTAGCAAGCAGGAGATACTCACTCTCCCGGGCACCTGATCTCAGTCCATCATAGGGAATCACATATGCTCTTCAAGTATACAGTTTTCGTTATTTTCTGCTTGGTTTTCATTTTTCACTGATTTTGTATGTCTTCTGGTTTCATGATTAACGGACTTATGGTTTGTATTTATTCATCATCTTTACATCTTATCCCTACACTTATCAAAAAAAAAAAAAAAAAAAAAAAAAAAATCAATGCGTCTGTCCAAGCTTCATACTTCCCTGACACTTGGAGAAAAGCAAATGTCATAAACGTTAAAAAAAAGGCGATAAAAGACAGCTTTCAAACTATAGACCCATATCACTCTTAAGTTGTATTGGAACAGTGTTTGAAACATGAGTTCTTAAACATTTACATAATTATATTATCTCTAATAATCTTATTACGCTTGCGCAGTCTGGTTTCTACCCCAAACATTCGGCAGTATTCCTATTAATTGAATTATATGACACACTTACAAAAGTAATTGACAACGGTAAAGAAATACGGGTCGTGTTTTGCGATATCAACAAAGCTTTTGATCGTGAATGGCATATGGGTTTACTGTTTAAATTGGGGCGGATGGGAATATCTGGCAACTTGTTGAGGTGTTTTCAGAGTTACCTTGACCAACGCTTTCAAAAAATTGTGGTTGATGGTTCCTCGTCAGAATATTTGGTCCGACAATGTTCTTAATATATATAAATGACATTATTACTGATATACAGTCTAATATAAAGTTATTCGCTGACGACATCCTTGTACGTAATAGTTGGTGGCTCTTTACCTGCTGCTGACCTGATGAACTCCTACCTCCATAAAATTCATATATGGGCTGGCCAATGGCTTGTAAATTCTAATCCACAAAACCTGAGGAACTTATAATATCTCAAAAAACTTCAAATGTCAACCATCCTGTCATATCCATGAGTAATATAAATGTCAATCGTGTGGAGTCTCATAAAAATCTTGGCATAGTTTTCAGCAAAAATTGCATGTGGCATGAACACATTCATGAAATAACATCAAAAGCATGGAAAAGAATCCATATCCTAAATTCTCAAATTTCAGTTGACAGAAAGTCTCTAGAAACACTTTATTTTTCTTTTATTCCGTCTATTTTGGAATACGCAGATATAATTTGGGTTAATGGTTGCATCTATGAAAAGGAAATTGTTGAAAAATTCGAAGCAGGCAGAATTGTATCCAGGGCAACAAAATTATACAACGCTCATATTTCTGTATCCAACGTTGAACACCAGAATAGATTCCGGGCGAGAAACATCTTTTTTGACAAGCGCAAATGTCCTTTCTATCCCCTGATGGCCTGAAAAGTTGTGAAGCGAATCCAGCACTTGCTGTTTCATAGATTCGGGTAGTACAAGTTGTAGAAATTCGCCCTCTACCTCCTGACACTTCTTATAAAGTACTCCATCCTTCATGAAAGAAAAAAAGAGGAGTTACTGGCTCAGTTATGTGGCAGAAGTCACCAAGGAGCTATACAATACATGAATATAAATAATATACTAGAACATATAACACATTACAAAAATATTTGATTGTAGTGCAATTACGATACCGACTTAGGACGGTCATTTAATCTGACAAAAGCCAAACAAATGGTGTGGTTAGCCGGTTTACGGGCCCCCTTCCCACTCACCGTAACAGCAGAACAATCAAAGGACGTACATTTAAAAATTTATAAATAATCCTCCATGTAAAGAACAAGGGTCAACAGGTATCGCATATTGAGAGGTCATAAAAATATAAACACGTAAGGTATTGCAAAACACATAATGGTATAAAAAATATATGCGACATCAACGTGATAAACCGTGCTCTGCCAGTCTCAAACGCGAGTTAAGACCCCAGATCTGTAGGAGTCCCGACTAACAGTCAGAGGGAACGAGGTTCAGGACCATGTCTCCTCTGAAAGAGGTTTGGACAAGGCCCGTCATATAGTCCCCACCGCCCTGTTAGTCAGCGTGCAACGTTCAAGTAAAAATTTGCATATGGCTGTAGAGGGGCCAAATACAAGACCTATAGTCTTTTTGATGATCTCAATATCATATTGTCTATTTAGAAGACGTTTGACTATTTTATTACATGATAAAATAACGTTATCGGAGCCTTTTACTTTCCTTAGTTTATATACGAGATCACGTAAAATTCCATTGGATACATACTGTTGAAAAGAAATATTTCCAAATTTAGATAGAAGTTCTGAATAAGATCTGAAGAATTTGCCGAATGTTTCTCTTAGCTTGTGATATGTGTAACCCTGAGTTAAAAGTTTAGTAGTAATTTGAAAATTTCGTTTATGAAAGTCCAAAACATCTGTGCAGCCTCTGACAAATCGAACTAATTGAGATATATAGATACCATATGATGGGAGTCGAGGGACATCGCCATCCAAGTAAGGGAAATTTAAAATAGAAAATCCAAAATCCTCACGTTTATCATAAATATTAGTATATATTAGGTGGTTGATAATTTTGATGTTTCAATCTAAGAAAGGTGTAGATTTATCTCAAGTATTAGCTTTATTCAATGTGAGCTCTGGTGGATATATTTCTGATACAAATTGTTCGAATTCAGGGTTGTCGATAACCAAAATGTCATCCAGATATCTGCAAGTATTATTAAATTTGTCAATGAGGTCAAAACGTTTTGATTTTTGAATAGAAACCATAAAATCCCTCTCATAAAAATAAAGAAATAAATCTGCTATCAGAGGCGCGCAGTTAGTACCCATAGGAATCCCAACTATTTGTTGATATATCTTGCCATCAAATTGAACAAAAATATTATTCATGAGAAAATCTAGTGCTTTACATAATTCCTTGCAAGTCCAGTATTTATATGAAGTATATTGTTTGTTGGAAAAGAATCCGGAGTTATTGGAAGTACATATGTACGTTTTAGATTCTCTGTGAAAACACCATTGTATAAGAGACAGCAACTTGCTTTTAATCAAATCATGAGGCAGAGATGTATAAAGTGTAGAAAAATCAAATGTAGAAATTTGAGTCGCTTTGAAATTTAGCGAAAGAAGTTTGTCTATAACTTCATGAGAATTTTTAATCGACCAAAAGTAATTGATGTTACTATTATGAAATGCGACATCACAATATTTGATAATATGATCTTTTATAGCAGCAAGAGCAGACGTAATACGCTTCGATATTACCGTAGTAGAGCAGTGGCTAGAATTAGATACGAAACGTGATTTATATGGACTTTTATGTAGTTTAGGGAGCCAATATATGGTTGGTAGATCAGATTTATCAGTTTTAATTTTGAAGTCGGACATGGCCATGAGGTGATCGTGCAAGGTGCTGTCTTTTGAGGTAGGGCTTTCCACATATGTATGAGTGGAGTTTAATTCGTTTTTAAGTACTTCAATATAATATAGTTTTCAAACAACTATTATGTTATTACCTGGTTTATCAGCAGGAACAAAGACATATTTAGCATGTAAGTCAGCTATCGTCTTTTTTAATAGAACTTACCGTCAATGTATTAGGCTGTTGAAATAAATGCGGATTTTCCGTAAAGTTCTTAATACGAATATCGACAGTTCTTAAAATCTCGTATTTCCATTCATTGAGAGCATGAACCTTTACCTGTTCTTTTTTACACCAACGTTTACAATATGTAGTTAAAGAATCTTCTATAAGGTCACGGCATTTATTGAAATCTATGTTGGACGGTAACCTATATTTAGGTCCTTTTCCAAAAAGGGTGCGCAATTTCTTGTCCGAAATACAGTTTGAAGAAGTTTCCTAGCAATGGGTGGCTCTTTACCAATCAATCTTAATGTTGGTTTATGTCCCGGTTTTGACTTACCCGGGTTAAATATACACATACTGTCTTCGGTCATTATAATATGTAAATCTAACATAGTTAAAAAGGAAATGACTTCATATAAGATTATATCTTGTTGTTAAATCCTTACCTAAAATGTATCGTATCACTATAACGTGATGTACATATTTCTGAATAAATATTGTTTAAACCAACTTGTAAATGCGGATGTAATATCTCGTCTTGTAGATGGCGTTTGATGTCGGGAGTGTCTTTGTGATGTGAAACCTGAGAATCTGCCATGCGGTGGGTATAATTATTGCCAAAAAGCGACATAGTGAATGCAGCCGTTTCATTGACTCTGTTAATGAAACTGTGTCCCTTGATACGGTTACACCTCAGGTAAAACAAGTTATGCAACAATCGACAAGCGTTGTTCCACGGACTAAAATCTTCAAAGCCAAGATCCAGATGGAAATTTATCCTTGAGTGGTTAACCCAACATAAAGTACCAGTGGAATGTGAGTTATTCATAAGCAGCCCGGCAACTAAACATTACTGGGTGAAAATGGAATTATATTTAATTTGTAAAGGAGGGAGTTCTATGGAAACGAAATGTTGAGACTGTCGCGTCCAACTAACTTGTAGTACCATCCGAGCTGAGTGAAGAAATGTCATTTGCCCATGTTTTACCATCATCAAGTCATCAATGTCAGGACAGGAGAGATGCCAGGTGTAAACAACGTTTCTATTTGTACTCCTTAAGAAAAGATTGCAGATGGTATGTTAGTTCCTGCCCACTGTGCAACAGAAATAAAGATATGAACAGAAGGGCAAGGCGTAAGTACATATCATATCATGCTGGATCACCAATGGAAAGAGTGCACCTGGATTTATTATGTCCATTACCGACTACAGAGAGTCAAAAGTGCTATGTACTGATGATGATAGATCAGTTCACTAAGTGGGTGGAGTGTATTCCATTGTTATCACAGACAGCTGAGGAGACAGCCAGAGTAGCAGTGAACCGTTTCTTCTCACGGTTTGGAGTTCAAAGTTTCAGAGTGGCTTTTTCAAACAACTGTGTGATGTCTTAGGCTTGCATAAGGCTAGAACCACCAACTTTAGACCCTCTGCTAATGGACAAGTAGAACGGTTCGATCGCACTTAAATGGATGCTGTGCGCTGCTTTTCAAGTTCATCACCTACTACATGCCACAACTTGCAGGTGCATTAAGGTTATCAGCTAATCGTGACACAGTATACAACCCAAATGCTGATGCTGGCAGAAAGGTTACTATGCCAGTGGATTTGGTGTTCCCAGAACCTGAACCTTCAACAGACCAGGATTATGACATTTACCTGAACAATCTACTTAAACTGATTCAGTTTGTCCATTAGTTTGCTCGTGAAAAGCTTAGGTCATGTCAAGAGATAGCAAAGCGTGACTATAATGTAAAAGCTTTCACAAGATCTGATTCAGTGGGCGAGGCAGTATCTGTTCTGGATACCCCAGTACCTAAAGGTAAATGTGCAAAACTCAGACCACAGGTTTGGTTGTCCGGAAAATCACAAATTTTCTCTGTGAAGTGAAGAAGATAGGAACTGTCTACCACGATAGAATGAAGTCATGTGAGAATAGACAATTGTCAAAATGGCTTCTGAAAGAGAGACTTGAATTACAAGTAGGTGATAAGGCCAGAATTTTAAGGATAACAGTACCACGGGTCTTTATTGTCTATGTCGTGGCCCTTATAATGGCAAATTCATGATTCAATGGAATGAATGTTTAGAATGGTACCATATTAAGTGTATCTGTGTAACAAGCGATGAGACCATTATTTAGAACTCTTAATAGCAAAATGTCTCCTAGTGGGAATGGACGGGACCTTGGGAAGAGGTCGTGCAACAAAAATACCGAGACATTCCAAGCGTCCAAGGAAGGAGGGACGTCTCAATCTTTGAGGGTAGATGGGAAATTCACCATAGATTTTATTTGTGATGTCACTGACCTTGGAGTGTTCATTGAACCTCAGAGTCAGATCAACGCTCTAATGTTTCTGGTAGTAGAGAAGATTAATACAGCCCTGTGTCTCCAGTATCGAGTTGCAGAAACTTGGAGGAATAATGTGTGGGTCAAAGATATTCGGGTTTTTAGTCATTTTGTTTTGTCAGACGCATGAATTGAAGCCAATATGCAATCAATGGCCGGCCTTCGTCTGCCAAAATTATAGAAAGTTAAAGGTTCAGATAGTGGAGTGAGTTTGGACCCTACCAGAGATATCCGTCTTCTGGCCAACCAATCTCCACCGGTGTATCGCACCAACGCAGTGGATGATGCCGAATTTGCAATAAATTCTCGTGTGTCTGCAGTGAAATTTTTCAACTCTGCTGTTGTGTCCCAGAAGGAGGTTAAGGTGGAGGTTGATTGTTTGTCCCCAGAGAAGCCGGTAGAAGAGTCATAAACACAAAGAAATACAAAGGTATGTAAATATATAAATATAGGTATATATATATATATCCATGGTGTCATGATAATTTCAATTCACTTGAAGATGATATATGGTAATAATTCACTATTATTTCTACATGTATACCAATGTTTATTAATTCAGATAAAACAATTCATTTATGCCGTGTTCATGGTTTAACCTCAACATGGTACACAAACGGATTTGATCATGACCTTGGCCTTTGTCCTAGTTCATATCAAGGTGCCATATGAATATGGGAGAATGCCAAATATACAGCATACATAGTGCCAGTAAAATCCCAACAGTAAGTCACCAAGTGTTAGATTTGAAATAGTGAGAAGTTGGCGAAGTAGATAGGCTTAGCGAAGAGGCTAATGCGTGTTTAATGTAAGATTTCTTTTTATTATATTAAGACATAGTTAATTCAAATTATCCGGTTCATTTTAATCAAAATCAGTGTGTTTATTTTTTTTTAATTTGGACAGAACTAAGCAAAAAAAGTTATGATTAAACAAATAAATAAATAAATAAAAAAGAAAGGTCATGAACATGATTTATTTTATTCTTGATTTTCCATTATTTAAATACTGGTAGGTAATGAGATGTTTTTAAATGAAATTCGATGAAAATTATTTCTTATGAATTTTGAATAAATAAATAAATAAATAAATAGATAAATTAAAAAAAAAAAAAAACTTTGGTCATTGGTCATAACTTAGGATTTATGAGATTGAGACTTCATATTTAGCATGTATACTCAACAAATGAAACATTTTCAAATAACATCAACCTTTGCAACCTTGATTTTAATTCCATAAATAGCTGATTTCGACATTGTTGCCACTGGGTGTATTGCGGTGTGTGTGTGGAAGGGGTGGGGGGGGGGGGGAGGTTAAGGCTAGCGATATATGCCATTGAAGTTTTATTCTATTGTGAGTGAAAAACTGTTGTCATGAGTGTGTTATGTAAATAAAACAGGGGAGAGGAAAGTACCATCTGACACATATGTCGTTCACATAACAACCGTTACCAAGGATTTTATCTAAATCATAAACCCGTACGCACGTTTTTCAAGCATTTGTTAGATAAAGATCTAGGATATTTGTAAACAATCACTTCTCCGATATTCGCAGAGATATCCTCATTATTTGTCATAAATATCGGCCTTTCTTCCACAAAGCAGTGAAAGATAAGCGACACGCACTTTACCGGAAATGACGGTGACCCAGTCACTGGCATCTAACTGACGTCATTGTGTATTGAATCTGACGTAAGGCATTTGTGGCGTTGAAGATTTTATCGTGGTGGATTATGTGCGGTGAAGTACAACGTCAGTATTTTCAAATACACATGTATTCAGTAATTTTAACTGCTTCAAATGGTAATCATTAAAGTTGTTTCTTCTCGGCGGCTTAGTGAATAAATGTAGTAATGGTTTCTGTGAAATGGGGCAAACATGTTATTCCGCATGGGAAACCATAGATACGCACAAAAAGCACATGTCAATATCTGCAAACCTTGTTGGTACGTATGTAATTACGCAGACTCATAGTTCACAGTCAAGATCACAAAATAATTTCACCTTGGTATTGTCAGAAAGGGTTTCATAAATGAAGCACACATACCAAATGACCAATGTTTTGCAGTTTTCGACCAGGAAAGGGGGTTGCAACCTTTATATAGTGGAAAATGACTTTTGTTTTGGAAAAACCTTCCAACTTTCGCATCCCCCCTTTACTATCCAATGCATACCAAACGTGTGTCTTTTATAACTCATAAGTAATGGGCAATGTAAATGTTATTTTTGACATTAAGGTCAAGGTCACAAGGTCATTGACTTTGTTGTCATTTGAAAAGGTTTAATTAGTAGGGAACACCTATCAGATTGAAGTCTCTGTCTCTTATGTTTGATAAAATGTGGGCAAAGTTTATTCTAGCATATGGTTCACGTTCAAGTTGACAAGGTCATTGACTTCAAGATCATTTTTTGAAGTACATGCCATATATGATGTCTTTTACGGTTATGGATAAGATCGATGTTGCAGACTGATACTTGAAACACAGGTAGAGCAAAATTAATATGCATGAACCCCCAAGACTACGTAACTCAATCCAGGGGCATACAAAGAAAATACCATACACAAATTGTTGTATTGTATAGATATTAAATATTCTCAAACATTTTCTGAAAAGAAAAATGTTTTAGGATGTTGTTTAAGAAGTTATTATTATACAAATCACATATGCACATTTGAGCATAGTGAGAGCAAACCTAGGTTAAATTTACTTTAAAATGATATAGAAGAAAGCTGTTATATTGAAAAAAAAATCACAGTTTTGTTTTGTTTTGTTTTGTTTTGTTTTGTTTTTTTTTTTTTTTTTTTTGGGGGGGGGGGGGTAATTAAACGGGGTATTTATTTACAGATGGATAGAAATAATCTTATGAGGGACTAATAAAATTGGTAATTTTTACTACATCAATCAGGAAATAAATTCATTTTACAAGGACTAAGCAAAGAATAAATATGATGCGGCTTTCAAAAGAATTGAGAGTTTTTGCAACCGATGTAACCCTTTGTTATCAGTTTCCATGAACATTTGAAATATCTTGAAATCAATTCAAAGCATGCTAGTATGGGTTGAAAATGCCTCATTTTGTGCTGTTCTCAAAAGATTATTCATGGATCAATCCATTCCAAACTGTGTCTTAAGTTGTATCTATATAATAGCTAACTACTAGCTAATTTCAGTGAAGTCGATTGATAGGAAAAAGTTTGATACCTCGAGGCTACTACCTTAAAATTAATTCCCTTGAGATTTTATATTTTGTGAGTTTAATTGAATTGATTGACTTTAAACTACAATAATTTTCACTGTGACAAGTGAAAAGATTTTTTTCTATTTTTTTTTTTTTTTTTTTTTTTTTTTTTTCAAGTTTTATACATCTACATTACAACAGGCAACGGCGAAAGAAAATTATATGTCTATAGCAATAATGATAATAACAATAATCTCGTAAAGAATAATTCACAATGTAGAGAATATGTTTTTCATTACGTTTGCAAATATTTGCATATTTTTTATGTTTGATATCATATTGGTAAGTATAACTAACGATTTTTTTTTCAGATAATTCTTCAAACCAATTTCATTTTCTTTTAAATTATGAATTCTGCAATACATCTTATATTTGTATATTTTACATGCAATGAATGAAACCACATTGTTGAGAAATTCTGTTTTTATAAATTTTTTACTATAATTTATAAGTTTTTAACTGTGTGTCCTTTGATAGTGCTACTTTTGCGGTGAGTGGGAAAGTGGGCGCCCGTAAACTGGTTAACCACACCAACTGAATCACGTTTTTAAATCAGTTGACCGTCTTAAGTCGGTATCATAACCGCAGCACAATCGAATATTTTTGTAATGTCGTATTCCCTTGTATATATTCCACTATTATCATTTTTTCTGTGCACGTCCTTGGTGATTTTTGTCATACAGTTTCAGTTTTCTCTCTCACTTTCTTCAAAGTACAATCCCACAAGTACATGTTTCCACTTAATATTTATTTTAATAAAAAGCCAACTTTCCTCTAAACTGCTTTATAGCTTATACAATCAAATAATAAATGTTTCGTATTTTCTACTTCATTCTGACAAGTATTACACTTATCATTTGTTTTGATTTCACATTTATGCAAAAAGGAATCATTACACAAAATATCGTTCAAATGCTTATAATTAAATTCGGATATAGCTTTGCCAAACATTAAAACAATTTTATTTTTAAATATTTTATGCCTAGAGGTGTTGTCTATATTGAGTTCTCTTGATATGCACGATTGATAGCAAGGCTTTTCAAATTTAAGCATTAGTAAATTTTCACAAAAATATTTACACTTTTTGTTTCTAATGTGATCGAAACTTAATTTAAAACTAAAGGAACATACATTATGTATGGTGGTATATCTACAATTTGACAAATAAAAACATTTCGAGATGTTTTTAAAAGAAAAAAAAAAGGAGTTACTGGCTCAGTTATGTGGCAGAAGTCACCAAGGAGCTATACAATACATGAATATAAATAATATACTAGAACACATAACACATTACAAAAATATTTGATTGTAGTGCAATTACGATACCGACTTAGGACGGTCATTTAATTTGACAAAAGCCAAACAAATGGTGTGGTTAACCGGTTTACGGGCCCATCTTCCCACTCATCGTAACAGCAGAACAATCAAAGGAAGTACATTTAAAAATTTATCAATAATCCTCCATGTAAAGAACAGGTATCGCATATTGAGAGGTCATAAAAATATAAACACGTAAGGTATTGTAAAACACATAATGGTATAGAAATATGTGTGACATCAACCTGATAAACCGTGTTCTGCCAGTCTGAAAGCGAGCTAAGATCCTAGATCTGTAGGAGTCCCGACTAACATTTAAGAAATTACATTTAAGAATTATGAATTCACAAAGCCAGTTTGATTTGTCAACTAAAGTATGAGAGAAAGACTTTAGGGTCTTAAAAATACCGTTATTATCCATCACATCTCTCACGTATAATATATTACTCTTTATTCAGTTTGAAAAGCAAAAAAAAAAAAAAAAAAAAAAAAAAACCATGGCAGTTGTATAATATCATTCGTTATTCCATATAGCTTGGGTTATAAAATCACCATTAGAGAAATTTTCTATTTGCATAACATTTTTGCTTTCATTAAAAGTGAGAAATATTTCTTGATAAAATAATGGAAGTTCATTTTGTAGTTTTCTCTCTGATGTTTTGAGTAAATATTCAATAGTGATATTTTGCGATTTAAAAAAGTATTAAGAAAGTTACATAATATGTTTTGTTTATTTACAATTCTTTGAATCTAAGATGCTTTAATTGCTTTCAGTTTAGTTTCAATATCTATAGATTCCTGTACCACCATCCTAAATTTTACCAAGTATTTCTTTTCATTCCATCTGTTTTATACCAAATGATCTGAAAAATAGAGCCTTGTATTTTTCTAATAATACAATCATCTGCAATAGGCAATACAGA